>CM038146.1:64532272-65117493 GCA_021437245.1 Aegilops speltoides | reverse complement strand
AAACAAACCGATAGGTTAGGTGCAGAAAAGCGAAGGGTCTCAAAGCGGCGATGTGACGAGGCCCGATCACCGAATCTGAGGAGGGCAAAAGAAATTTCCCCGCAAATCAAAATGGTGAACATGATAGCGCCACCCACATTCCCAAGGCTGGAGCGGATGTGCACTCTTAAGGTGTCGGGGTTGGGTGCGACATATGCCAAAGATGGCTTATCATGGTGGGGCGAGTAAACGTCGCCGTGTGCTGAAGCAGGATGAGGCGTGAACATGCGCAGCGGTGAATCTTCACCCAGCTTCGGGGCTCTCGGGGAGATAACACCCCCTCTGCTGCTGCGGGGTCTCCGCATGGTCACTAAAGCAAGGTGACTACAATGGTGCTCCTGGAGGCTGTGTCGGGAGGCGGGGAGAAACAGCGCTAGTTCTCTCCTCCACAGGATATCTGGTCTAACTCTATCAAGGTCAGAACCCTTTGCATGGGTGCCCGGGGGTTATATAGGCCTACCCGGGGATACAATGGTAATCCGGCTGGGTGTGGGCTGACCGTCATCTCTCACACGCCGTTCTTCCCGCGGCTTGGGGCCCGCCCTTTGGTGAGGCCCCGTGGACTGAGGCTTCGGCCTTTGTCGCGGCACTCCTGGTGACACAGGCTTGGTGCGGGTGCGTGCGTTAGCATGCCGCCGTCTCGGGCGATCGCATCGCCATTCCCCATCAATCGGTTAATGGCTTGTGGGGCCTGGAGGGAGGCGGCCGACTCGGGAGCCGATTCCTGAGGCCGTCTTGGCGCTCTGGCAGCGCCTTGGTCTACCATTGTGGTGACCGCAGCGGTGTTCCGGGCGTCTGGCGGCGTCGTGGGCACGGTCGTCGCGCTTTGTGGCTGAGGTCGAGGCAGGCATAGCAGCGATGCGCGCATCGCCGGAGATCTTCGGCGATACGCTCCGCTATAGCCATGCGGTTCCTCGTAAGCGAGGGGGGCGGCCGCGTCGTGGCCGTACCCGCTTATCGAGCCGTGAAGTGTCATGGGCCGACTCCATAGTCGGCTTCACGGAAGTCGCCGCTTAGGTCGGCTTGACTTGGAGTCTTCATCGGGACTCGGCTTCTCTGGAGATCGCCCGGTGGGACTCGGCCTCTCTGGAGTCGCCGGTGGGACTTCGGTGAAGAAGCGCGCCTGCCCGATGTCTTGAAAGATCTAGGGTCCCGGTCAGACCTACCGTGGCCCATTACTCGGCAGTAGTCCCGGCTGGTGAAGCCACGAGGGCGCCGCCTCGTGGGGCTAGCAGTTTCAAACTTCCGGCTCAGAATCGAGATTCGACCGTCGTCTTCTTTTTGGCCGACTTCGCTGAAGTTGGATTTGTTCGGCGAGGGCGCTGTTCTGTAATGCGGCGGGAAATCAGGCGGCGTATTGGATCGCTTCCCTGCTGCCATCGGCGGTCCTGTCGCGTGGCGCCCGCGTGGAAGGATAGTCTGCTCACCCGCGCGCCTTGGCAGGGCGGGCCGTCGGCGGGGCCCGCCACCACCGTGCCTCGGCATCGAGCGGATCCGCTTCTGATCGTGACGGTTGGCTTCCCCCGTCGTTACTGCGCGCGATAACCCGTGGGAATAAATCGTGAAGGCGGCGTGGGGCTTCCGTCTTGATTAATCCCACGCCCGCCGCCTCGGCTCCTCAGCCCACAGGGCTATAAATAGGCAGGGAGGAGCGGGGCGGCACCGCACGCGCATTATCTCCCCCACTCTACTGCCTTCTCTTCTTCCTCCGCCGCGAGCAAGAGCACCTCACACCACGGTGATGAGCTCTTCCTCTGCCGCGCCCCCCGCCACGCGCTCCGGCGTGTGGGACGGTTCGGATGTGGAGGTGGAACATATCGAGTTCCTCCGCTGGACCTGCCGTCTCCCTAGTGCGGACCTCGTGCGCGCCCGCCCCGCGCCGGCGGGAGAGACCCAGCCTGCGCCGGAGGAGGGCGAGCGGGTCATCTTCCTTCGCACCTCATCTTTGACTTTGGGGCTGCCGTGGCGGTTTCTTCCGCTCGTTCCTGGAGTTCCACAACCTTCAACTGCACCACCTTACTCCAAATGCGGTGGTGCTGCTCTCCGCCTTCGCCACTCTATGTGAAGGTTTCCTCGGCGTTCTCCCCACCCTCGAGTTGTGGGGAGAATTCTTCTCTGAAGCTTGATGCATGAAAGCTGCGGCACCCGACTCGGTCTCGGCACCTACATCGCGGTGCGGCACTCGACAGCCGACAACCCCTTTCCTCCCATCTCGCTGATAAAGTTAGTGAAGATGTGGCAGTGCTCCTACTTCTCGTGAAGAACCTCTCCTGCTTGGCCCAGGTCAACCTGCTGCCCTTGACCCGCCCCCTAGCTGGGAGGCTCCCGGTTGGTCTCCTCGGGCCAAGTCGGCGACTCCCTCCGGACCGCCGCCCGTGGCGCGACTCCGAGTCTGCTCTTCGTCGGAGGGCCACGTCGGATCCGACCGCCGGCGCCGCCGTGGCGCACCGAGTCCTCCGCTCCATGGCGGCCTCACCTAATCTGTCCGGATGGCGGCGCCACGACCGAGTCGGATGTGCACCAAGGAGATGCCCGCGGTGGTGGCGAACGGTGAACCACATCATGAACTGCGAGTTCACGGAGGGCGGCAGTTGACAGGAACCATACTGCGCGCGACAACCCCCTCGGTGGTAAGTCGCATCTTTCTGTAGTTTGGTCTTCTTTGCAGCCGACTCCGGCTTCTAGTTCTTGTTGGTTTCTTCTGGGCAGAACCCCCTCATGGATCCCGCAGCCGGCGCCACGAGACAGCCCCGCGACTACGTCCCAGATCATGCGGACAGCGATGTTGACGACCCCAACTTGGGGGCGGCGGCGTTGGAGGCCGACGCGGAAGGCGGCGGAGAAGGGGCAATGGCGGCTTCAGGCCCTCGGCCACCTTCGCCGACTGGCCCGAAGACGATGCCGATGGGGAAGTCGTCCCACGCCACCAGCCGAGGGCCGGCCAATCCGGCCAAGGCGGCGCTAAAGGTATCACGCCCGGGCAAGCGCCAGCGGCAAGCGAAGAAGTTCAAAGGCGGCGCGCGCGCCAAGCGGGAGGCGGCGCGAAGGCTAACCGCTTCGAAGGGAAGTGAGAAGGCCGCCGTTAGTTTCAGCGTAAGTCTTTCGCTCTTTTATTTTCTTTGTTGGATCTTGTCCGAGTCTTCTTTGATTTTCCTCCGTTCTTCTCGGGCGCCCCTCTCCCTTGAGAAGTCGCCGTCCCCTCTGTCATGGGGTCGGCGAGACATCCGCCAACACCGGCGGGTCGATCCCGCCGCCGACCCGGGAGGCGGCGGGGCGAATCGCGGGAAAGCGCGGCGAGGAGAGCCGACCGCTGGAAAAGCGCGAGGCGAAAGCGGCCGGCGCTTCGAAGAAGGTGGAGGGCGCGAAGCACGCGCCAGCGGCGGCAGCGTCTTGAGAAAGCGCGCGCATCGCCCGATCGGCGATGCTCGTCCCTCCGTTGTCGCCAGCGCCGCCCGGCTCCGGAGTTCCGGGAAGACCGGAGAAGTCGGCACCCTCGTGGAGGAGGCGGCGAGCTTGAGCTTCCGGACACCCTCGCGCCGCCTCCGCCACCGTCTAGGAGGCCGCACGGCAAACAGCCGGCGGGCAAGTCGGATCCGCTGATCGCGGACGAGGCCGAGGCGCGGCTGCTTCTTCAAGTCGCTGCGCCGGTGCGCCGCCGGCTTGAGAGGACGACCTCGGCACCGCGAGCTCGGGAGACCGGCGCCGCCAGCTCGGCGAGTCAGGACGTCGAGGCCTCCAGTGCCGTGCCCACCGGGTGGTTGTGCGGAGGCGGCACCGGCCCGCCGAACCAAGCGCTCCTGGACGTCCAGGCGAAGATGCACGCGGAAAGCGACGCCCTCCAAGTCTGCACCAGGGCGCATCTGGCCGTGCGGACATCCGTCCAAGTACGTTTCCTTCTTTTTTGATTCCTGTCTTCCTCTGTGAAGGCGCGCGGCCCCTGCTGGAGTGTAATCCCGAGTTCGGGCGGCTGCTGGCGGCGGTTGAATCCCTGGCAGTTCGAATACTAACTTTGCCTTTGTTGGCTTTTTGTAGGAGTATCATAACCTCCGCGCCACTGCCTTCAACCGCAATGTCGAGGAGTTGAATAAGCGGACCACCGACTTGGTGGAAAGCCGGGGTGAGCTCTTTTCTACCTTCTTCGCGGGGGCGCGCTGGTGCACCCGCGGGCTGTAGTCCCCGAGATTCGGGCCAACTGCTGAGCTGTCGGGCCGGATCTCCCCGGCGATCTACTTTACTGACGACTTGCTTGTTTCTTTCTTCGTTCTTCAGGTGCCAATGCCACCCTTCAGGAGCAGCTGGGTGAGGCCAACACTGCTCGGCGTGCCAAGGAGGAGGAGTGCGGCTGGCTCGTCAAAGAGCATGACCTGCTTGGCGCAGCTGGTTGGCAGCGAGAGGAGCTGCTCGGAGAAGCGCGGGGCAGGCCAAAAGGCAGGAGGCGCTCTCATGGCCGAGTTCGAGATCGAGCGCTCCGCCTGGACTGATAAGGAGGCGATGCTGACCTCTGGCTACCATGAGATTGAGAACATTGTCGATGGTAAGTCTCTTTCATTTCTTTGGGCTTCTGACTATGTGTCAGGCCGGCTTCTGATTTTTCGGCTTTCTTCTCTTTTGTCCTGGCAGACTTCTTTCCTGGTCATTCACAGGCAGTCCCTCTGGCCATCGAGGCTGCTTGGGAGGTGCGAAGGGCGAAGGGTGAGGAGATCGCCGCTAATGCCCCCCGAACCATCGACGAGCAGCTCCTAAGCATTGAAGCCCGTCTTCGTCCGGCTCACCGGCTGCTCTTGTGCGGCTTTGACAAGCCGGCACCCAAGCGATTGCGCCACAGTGGCCCGACATGCCGGCTCAAGACCGCCCGATCGGACTATTGTCACACCTAGCTAGTTCATGCATTAGAGTGTTGCATCATGTCTATTTTTTCAATGAAACTTGAAATGGGATTGCGAACTCCCAGCCCCTCTGAAACAACTAGGGTTTACTAAAAATATTTTGATGAAACTGAAATGCCCTTCTAAAATGTCCATCATTTTTGTCTTGGTCGAAGCTTTGCCAAAAGTGATGCACATTTTCCTAGGTCATCTTAAGGTCATTGAATTAAATCATAGCTATTTGAATTTGGGCATTTTAAATTTATAAAATATTTCAAATGTCCAAATATCTCAAACTAAAATGTTTCATGTTGGAAATATTCCAACAATGGACCAGGAGTAGTTTGGTGAATTTTGAAACCTCCTAGGTTTTTTAAATAACTCAACAAAGCTACAGAATAATAGAAAAAGAAAAACAGCGAGAAAAACTTACAGGCGCCGCTAAGCCAGCCCACTGGCCGCCCAGCCCGCCACGCCAGGCCAATGAGCTGCTTGGCTTGCAGAGCGGGCAGCCAAGGTGCTCGGCGGCGGCACCGCATTCGCCACGCATGCCTGCCGCCGCCTGCCGCCCTCTCGCCCGCTCCATCGCCTTGGATGAGCTCCGTCGCGCCCGAACCCCAGACACCCCGCTCCTCCTGGTTCGTCTCCCTCGCTCCCCACGCCATGGCCAGCGCCACCGCCGCACCACCGTCAGTAATGCGTCCTCCGTCGACCACGCCGCGCCACCGTGTCGAGCAGCTCCGCCGCCGTCCGCTACCGAGCTAGCGAGCCCCAGCCTTCGCGCGCCCGCCGCCGCGCAGGCTTCGCCCGGCGCCACCGCGCGGAGATCCCTTCGCCGTCGCCATCGCTGCAGCTCGTCCCGACCCGGCGCGGCCTCTCGTGAGCTCTGTGAGCTCAACTACCTTCTCGCTCTCTCTCTCTCGCTCCGTGCACCACAGCAAGCGCCACGAGATCGCCGCGCATACGCACCGCCGCGGACCTCGTCGCCGGCGTGCTCCGGCCATACTCCGGCCTCCTCACCTGTCCAGCGCGTTCACCGCCAGCGCTGGAGCTAACCACGCACTCCCGCACCTCACCGCACACCACAGCCGAGTTCGTTTCACCCGAGCTCGGTGGCGCCAAACTTCGCCGCCCGGCCTCTCCGCCACCCCGAGCCCAGCGGACTCCGCCAAGAGCTGCGGCTCGTCCTCAGCTTCACTCGGTGGTCGCCGCGTCCCTTTGGTGGCGGGCAATAAAAACACTATCGCCGCCGCCGCGTCGTTTCGCCCGTGACTAAGCGCCGATGGGTTTGACCCCACAGGTCCATGACATGTGGGCCCAGCCACGCTAATTAACCTAGGTTAGTTTTAATTAAATCCTAAATAAACTAACCCCATCGACATCGGGACCCACTGGTCGGTTTGACCTGACCAGCCCGTTGACCCCAGCGTCATCATGGACAGTCTTGTATAATATTTAAATTACTGGAATTATTTTTACACAGGAAATTCCAGAAATTGTTTCAAACTTCAAAAAATCATATAAAATCAACCATAGCTCCAAATGAGACAAATTATATATGTAAAATGATCAGAAAAATCCAATCTATCCATCTGTACAGGTTTCATGCATGTTTACAGAAGCTAACCCACTGTTTATCACAGAACAAGTTTAAGCACTTTAAATGATCATATATGAGTTTGAACTTTGAATCTTTGGTTCAAATTGATTCAAACCCATCTGATCTTAGTTGCATTAGGCCAAAGCACTCATTTTGCCATGTCTCATTGCATGCATCATATTGTTGCATCTTGTTTGGTAATGCTGTGTATCGGTGTTCTCTGCGGCGGGTTACGTACGAGGAGTACCGTGATAACCCGACGAAGAACAATACCGTGTAACGACCCGTCGAGCAAGCAACCAACCATTTGATCATATCGATAAAATCCATGTTCTTGCTCCTGCTCTCGTTTTCTGCATTAAGACAACGCGATTCAAGCTGCTGTGTGTGCTGCGGTAGTTGAACCCATTTCCTCTGCATGACTGTCATTGCCACGATAACTAGATGAAACCCACTAGCATGTGTAGGAGTTGATTGAGCCATATGATTGTGTTGTTCCTACCTTGCTATGCCTGCTATGCTTAGAGTCGTGTCGAGTCCGGTTCATCGGGATGATGGCTAGAGTGAAATGATCGAGTCGATGAGAGTAAGGTGTTGAACACGATTTGGTAAAGGTATCGATGAAAGGCCATGTAGGAGTACATGGTGGGTTGTTTCATTGAGGCCGTCCTTAAGCCTTGAGATCTGTATGTGTGATTTAAGAATCAGCTACTACCATACATTGGGCCTGAAATATGACCCTCTCGACTTCTTATTCACCCTAGTCCTCTGTCCGGGAGTTGCAAGTAGTTTACGGTGTTTGTAGCCTCTTTGGAGGCCGTGGACAGCGTGGCCGTAAAGGGGTGGGCTGTGATCGGTGATGCGTGGCGGGTGTACGGATGCCGTTTGGTATCCGGGAACCTTGTTCACATCGTTTGGGGCTGTGGCGAGACTTGGCGGAACTCCTCATAGATGGAACCCAAATAGGCGATAAACTGGACTAGAGACTTGTGTGTCTAGGTAGGTCGTGGTCTACACCCACGTCGGCCTTCGCTTGAAGTCTGCCGAGCACATGCGTGTGCTGGGCGCTAAGTGGTGAAACATGTATGAAGAAGTACACCCTGCAGGTTAACATCATCTATTGAATAGCGCGTCATGATAAGGACTACTTGGTTGCCTATACGGTTCATAGACAAGTAAATGGATACTACTAAAAGCCTCAAGATAAGCGTGAGTGCGAGGATGGCTTCTCCGTAGGAAGGCGGGGTTGGATCCTCGGTGGTGTATTGAAGTGATGAGTAGTGGACTCGAGTCATAAAACTATTTCAAGTTGGTGTCTCGTGGGATAGCTTAGCCATGAGTCAAAGCGGCTTGCTGCAATAACCCCACCAACCCTTCTTGATAATATGCATGTATGTAGGGTCTCGATGTAAGTCTTCTTTGAGTACCTTTGTACTCATGTTGCTTTAATTTACATTTTTGAAGATGCCTCAAACCCTTCCGGCGGGTTCTTCGTGAGCGTTGACATCGATGAGTAGACTAAGGCCGGTGGTGATCCCTGCAAGAGAAGGACCATGTAGTATAGCTAGGCTTACCCTAGCCTCTTTTATTTTACTAGTTATGCGTACTCGGACAAAACACTTCATTGTGGCTTGTATGCTTGTATGACTTGTATGTGGGTCGTGTGACCCGTACTTGTGTGTATGATATGAATGGCTCTCAGAGCCTTTTAAATAAAATACTTGTGTCGTAGAGTCATGTTGTGATGCCTTGTTGTATTTGCACATATCGAGCATATTGTGTGTATGATTGAAATGCTTGGTATGTGTGGGATCTGACTATCTAGTTGTTTATCTTTAGTAGCCTCTCTTACGGAAATGTCTCCTAGTGTCTCCTTTGAGCCTTGGTAGCTTGCTCTTGCTCCGGAACACTTAGGCTGGCGGCATGTGTCCTTCTTCGTTCTGTATACGTCCCTTGAAATGTCACGCATTGAGTACGGAGTCTGTTAGCCCGCTACAGCCGGTTTACGAGTCTGCTAGCCTAGTGCTACAGCCGGAACTTACTTCTGTTGACCGACACGTTCGATCTTTGGGTCATGGATGCTGTCCTGTAAGTCTGTGCCACTTTGGGTTTCACGACTAGTCATGTCAGCCGGGCTCCTTTTCATATGGATGCTAGCGACACTATCATATCGTGTGCCAAAAGGCCAAGCGGTCCCGGGCCAAGGTGGCGACACCGTTGGGATACCGTGCGTGAGGCCGCAAAGTGATATGATGTGTTCTGAGCTAGATCGATGTGACATTGAGTCGGGTCTGACAGCGTTGGCATCGAGCGGACTGCTGTAGGTTCTCCAAGCCAAACTGGTCGATGTTGAGTCTAGAAATGCTTTAGTTATATGTAGGGAATTGATTGTGGGATGGTACGTAAGGCTCTTTTTACTCCTTTATCTCATGATATTCGATCGAGTCGGTCCATTCTTCCACCGGGGTTAAGGATTAGGACCTCTTCTCTCATTAGGCTCACGTGTTACTAATCGGTAGTACCTTGTAGGTTTGATGGTTACAAGTCTGGTTCAGTTTACTACCTGTTATGTTACTATTGGACCCGGACCTTGATATGAAATTGTTGAGTGGTTATGCACAGATCCTTGTGAAATGTCTCAATCCTTTGAGCATTCTGATCGTTATCTGTCCAAATTCCGCTAGAAATACTAATGTCTTTGCATTGTGGTTGTGCTTCCAGATGGCCACTCGTGATCACAATCAAGTGGTTAAATCGACCGGATGCATTGGTGTGACGGTCATACATCCATGCTAGTTCGGGTTATGATCGAAGCGGGATACCGTTGGTACCCGAATACAGTTGAAGCGATGTCGAGACTTTAATCAAAGTCGATATCTTTGCCTTTGTCGGGTGTTTCCCTCTTATCCTGGTTGCACGAGGCCCTTCACAGCTCCTATGGGCTTGGTGTTACTATTGATATGGCGGTACAAGATGCTGCATATTCTATGATGACCATTATCGAGCGAGATCGGGCTGCTCCGCAACACCGACTTCGGTATATGCGAGTTCACTTCTGGGCGTTTGGTTATCTTCGAGCCATCTATCTTGATTCGATCGGGAGGACTCCCTAACCCGTACTACCGCCGAGTTGCTCGAGGACAAGGACCGGGAGAGTCGGGCCTTGAGGATGGAGCTCTTCAATGCCCGTGCTGATCACTGGGCTACCTTGACTCGTTTTGCACCAGCTGTTCAAGCTGGTTATATGGATATGAGAGATTTGTATCCTGTCAGGGCTGCTCTGCCGGACATGATGGACTGGCGTGATGTGGGGGGCATCACCCCACCTCGTGGTCCTCGCTTGCCACCGTTCGTAGGTCCAAGACCTCACCCTTGCCCTTACGGTCCACGGGCTCCTCGGGACCGCTTTGTTCCCGAGCGATCACGTTGAACTCCCAGGTTATGGAGGAGACTTCTATGAGAACTACTACGGAGACGTCTGAGTTAGTAGTAGTCCCTCTAGTATTGTAACAGTTGTATTTCCACCGACCTGCGTGACCCGTGGAATATGACTTAGTGTGTACTAATCCCGGAGGTGTAACAAAAATAATGTATAGGAGCTTGGTGTGCCTCCGATGAGATGTAATCTTCCTTCCACCGTAGTAGTACTTTGTTTGGTCTTGTACTAAACCTTGTATGGTGTGTATGACGATGGAATAAAGAAGCAGTTTCTGTATCTACCATGTCATACGGATGATCATCTCGCATTCGAGTTATCCATTACATTCTACACTTCTATGTCGGAATCTTGCCATCTGGACTAAATCCTTGTCTTGTTTTCCTAGGATGGTTAACACCATAACAACCCTGCTCCGCCAGAGCAGGCGAAAGCGATGGAGTTGGAGAAGCAAACCTGCCTCACCCTCCTTCTCTGGCGAAGTTATGCTAGAGGCGAGAGAAACAAGCGGAGACCAACCGTTTCTTTGGGCGTATCGAGCGAACACAGCCCATCATCAGAAACAACTTGGTGTCCCTCGGTGACTTCATCAAGTTACATCCACCTACCTTTCACCACTCCGTCGAGCCTCTCGCGCCGATGGTAACCGCGGCATTACTCACAAGCTGCGTTACTGCTTTGGTAGTGAGGCGGACAAGGTCACCTTTGCGCATATCATCTCGAAGGTCCCGCGGTCTCGGTGGGAGAACTATATGGCTATCGCCCGATTGGCCATGTCACTACTTGGGCAGAATTCAGCGAGGCTTTCCGTGAACATCACATTCGGAGGTCTCATGGATCATAAGCGTGAGGAGTTCTGCAGTTTCACCCAAGGTCGTCTCTCCGTGGGCGCCTATAGTAGAGAGTTCGGTAACCTTGCACGCTATGCAAGCTGAAGAGGTCTCCGGCGCCAAAAAGCAGGCAAGGTTCCGCAAGGACTTAGCCCGAACCGCCGAGATCTCCGTGCGCATGAGTGCACCTCTTTCGAAGCTTGTTAACAAAGCCATCGCGCTGAAACTGGTCGGACTGATTTGAGGCAACACGCAAGCATGGTCGCGATATGGGTTCCTCATCCGGTCTTTGGACCACGAAGCGCCCGTGTGTGGGTGCCTAATCTGCCTGCCACCCAGATTCACACGAGGCCATCCTTCCAGCGCCTCGCCCGTTCAGCGATTTGCACCAGCTAGGCCCTATGGTGGACCAACCAACAACGCTCCTCTCGCGCCAGCCCGTGGCGTGCTTCAAGTGTGGGGAATCGAGGCCACTACATGCGCGATTGTCCCAGACCAACCCCAACCAGCACTGCAAAAGCTGTTGGCGTGGCAAGCCAGCAGGGAAGGTGTTCTATGCCAAGCCGGCCACCACTGCACGTGGCCATGTTAATTGTGTCTCAGCTGAGGAGGCCCAAGAGGATCCCAACGTCGTGCTCGGTACGCTTCTTGTTAATTGCCACCCGGCATCCGTTCTTTTCGATACTGGAGCATCTCATTCATTCATATCCGAAAATTATGCTCGTTTGCATAACACTACATTCTGTGACATGCCTTCCACTATGGAAATTTCTACCCCGGGTTCTAGATGGCAAACCTCTAGAGTAAGCCATGGAAATGAAATTCAGGTCGACAGACTTGTTTTCCTTGCATCGTTGATAGCTCTCAAATCTTTGGATATAAATATCATCTTGGGTATGGTGGATGTCAGCCCATCATGCCAAGATTGATTGTTTCTCTAGGACTGTTCAACTTACGCACCCATCGGAAAGATAGTCAATGTCTTGACCCGAATATCAAGCGTCAATTATATTCTCTTAATGCGGTCCATTGCGGACCTCGAAGGCGTTCCGGTAGTCCGTGACTTTCCGGATGTCTTTCGGAAGAATTGCGGTGTCCCACAGCGGAGATGTTGAATTCGTGATAGACCTCATTCGAGAACTGTCCCAATTTCTAGAAGACCCTATAAGATGGCACCCCTAGAACTAGCGAACTTAAGAAACAACTCGATGAGGCCTTGCAAAAGGGTTTCATCCGTCCTAGTTCATCTCCTTGGGCTTGCCCGTCCTCTTCGTCAAGAAGAAGGATGGTGCGGACGGATGGTTGTAGATTATCGACCGTCAACTTGGTCACAATTAAGAACAAGTATCCGCTCCCGGGATCAACGATCTGTATGATCAGCTCGCGGGATCCTCGGTCTTCTCTAAGATGGATTTGAGGTTAGGCTACCATCAAATCAAAATCCAGCACGGGACATTCCTAAAGCGGCTTTTGTTACTCGTTATGGCCAATATGAGTACACCGTCATGTCCTTCGGTTTAACCAACATGACCACTTTCTCCGGTTAATGAACTCAATCTTCATGGAATATTTGGATAAATTAAGTCGTGGTTTACCTCGATGACATACTCATCTATTCCAAGAGCGAGGAAGAACATGCGAACATCTAAGGCTAGTGTTGATGAAACTTGAGAGCATCGCCTTTATGCCAAGTTTTCTAAATGCGAATTTTGGCTGCGGAAGTGACCTATCTAGGACATGTAATTTCTGGTAAAGGTATTCTGTAAACCCGGCGAGTTCAAGCCGTCCTTAATTGGACTCCACAGAATCGGTCAAGCAAGTTCGGAGTTTCCTTGGCTTAGCGAGCTATTGCCGCCGCTTAGTCGAGAACTTCTCCAAAGTTGCTAAACCTCTAAGCGAACTCCTCAAGAAGGATAAAAAGTTCGAGTGGACTCCACAATGTGAGCACAGTTTCGAGGCGAAAAGGCGTTTAACCACGCTCCGTATTGGTACCACAGATTTCTCTAAGGACTTTGTTATCTATTGCGGCGCCTCGCGACAAGGACTAGGCTGTATTCTCATGCAAGATCGACACGTAATTGCTTATGGCTCACGGCAATTACACCCACATGAGAAAACTACCCTACTCATGATCTAGAGCTTGCAAATGTAGTCTATGCACTCAAAACCTGGCGACATTACCTTCTTGGTAATCGTTGCGAAATCTACACCGATCACCAAAGTCTGAAATATATATTCACCCAACCAGATTTGAATCTCGGGCAAAGGCGTTGGGTTGAGTTGATCTCAGATTTCGACTTAGGGATAACTTACACCCCGGTAAAGCCAGCGTCATGGCTGATGCGCTAAGTCGTAAATCTTATTGCAACAACCTGATGTTGCAACAAAATCAACCACTTCTCCACGAGGAATTTGGAGCTCAACCTTCACATTGTTCCTCGAGGGTTCCTTTCCACTTTGGTGGCGAAACCTACTCTTATGGATCAAGTCATCGCTGCCCAAAAGCGAGATAGAGGAATATCCGGATTAAGGAGAACATTGTTAGCGGAGATGCTAAATGTTTTCTACAAATGATCATGGTGTTGTATATTTTGAGAACCGCCTAGTGGTTCCCAAGAATCAACACATCTGCAGCTGATCCTTAAGGAAGCTCATGAATCCTCTCACCATTCATCCGGTGGCACTAAAATGTATCGGGACCTCGCCGGAGGTTACGGTGGACTAGGATGAAGAGAGACATTGCTCAATTTGTTGCTAAGCTGCGGCGTGCGTGTCGTCGTGTAAGCGAGCATCAGCGGCCTCTTGGCACCCTTCAACCCTTAGCTATTCACGAATGGAAATGGGATAAAATCAGTATGGATTTCATCACTGGTTTTCCCAGGACCAAGAAAGGAATAATGCTATCTTTGTTGTTATCGACCGCCTCTCCAAAGTGGCCCATTTCTTACTGTTAGGTGAGAGTATAACCGCTAGTCAGCTAGCAGACTTGTACATCTCCCGAATAGTATCTCTTCATGGTGTTCCATTGGAAATAAACTTCGGATCGAGGAAGTCTCTTCACCTCTCGATTTTGGGAAAGTTTCCAAAAGCGCTATGGGAACCCATCTTTCCTTTAGCTTGCTTTTCACCCTCAATCAAGTGGTCAAGTAGAACGCGTCAACCAAATCCTAGAAGACATGCTTGAGCTTACATTATCTCATTCGGAATGGATTGGGAGAAATGCCTTCCATTTGCGAATTTGCTTATAACAACAGCTATCAATCTAGCTTGGGCAAAGCACCTTTTGAAGTTCTCTATGGGCGAAGGTGTGAACACCTCTTAACTGGTGAGAAACCGGGAAAGACAATTCTTTGGCCGGATATGATCCAGAAGCGGAAAAACAAGTTCGCATCGTTAGTGAAAAGTTGAAAACAGCCCAATCTCGTCAAAAGAGTCAATATGACCGAAAACATAAGGCTATGACTTACGAGGTTGGCGAGAAGGCTTACCTTGGGTTACCCCTCGAAGGAACCCATCGCCCGATATCAAAGGCAAATTGGCTCCTCGCTACATTGGACCCTTTCGCATTCTTGCCAAGCGAGGAGAAGTTGCCTACCAATTGGAACTACCTCCGCATCTCTCCAAAGTCCACGGCGTCTTCCCGTTTCTCAACTCGGCGTTGCTTCTCGGATCCTATCCGTGGAGTGGACCACTAAACGCTTGATCTTCAAGATAATCTCACATATCGAGAATACCCGTTCGTATCCTCGATCAAGCCGAGCGTACCACTCGACGGCATAATATCAAGTTTCTCAAGGTTCAATGGTGGCACCATTACGAGAAGGAAGCTACATGGGAAAGGGAGGATCGTCTTCGACTTGAGTACCCGCCCTCTTCCGGAGGAACCTAAATCTCGGGGCGAGATTCTTTTGAGTGGGGTGAGTTGTCACACCTAGCTAGTTCATGCATTAGAGTGTTGCATCATGTCTATTTTTTCAATGAAACTTGAAATGGGATTGCCAGAACTCCCAGCCCCCTCTGAAACAACTAGGGTTTACTAAAAATGTTTTCGATGAACCTGAAATGCCCTTCTAAAATGTCCATCATTTTTGCCTTGGTCCAGAAGCTTTGCCAAAAGTGATGCACATTTTCCTAGGTCATCTTAAGGTCATTGAATTAAATCATAGCTATTTGAATTTGGGCATTTTAAATAACTAAAATATTTCAAATGTCCAAATATCTCCAAACTAAAATGTTTCATGTTGGAAATATTCCAACAATGGACCAGGAGTAGTTTGGTGAATTTTGAAACCTCCTAGGTATTTTAAATAACTCAACAAAGTTACAGAATAATAGAAAAAGAAAAACAGCAGAAAAACTTACCTGGCGCCGCTAGCGGCCCACACAGCCAGCCCAGCCCAGCCGCGCCAATGAGCTGCTAGCACTTGCCACGAGCAGCCAAAGTGCTCGGCGGCGGCACCATGACTCATGCCGCGCACTGCCCGCCGCCTGCTTCGCCCTCTCGCCGCTCCATCGCCTTGGATGAGCTCCACGTCGCCCGAACCCCCAGACACCCCGCACCTCCTGGTTCGTCTCCCTCGCTCCCCCACGCCATGGCCGCGCCACCGCCGCCGCTGCACCGTCGTCAGCCGCGTCCTCCGTCGACCCCGCGCGCGCCACCGTGTCGAGCGCTCGCCGCCGTCCGCTGCCGAGCTAGCGAGCGAAGCCTTCGCGCGCCCAGCCGCCGCGCAAAGCTTCGCCCGGCGCCACCGCCGAGATCCCCTTCGCCGTCGCCATCGCTGCAGCTCGTCCCGACCCGCCGCGGCGGCCTCTCGTGAGCTCTGTGAGCTCAACTACCTTCTCGCTCTCTCTCTCTCGCTCCGTGCACCCAGCAAGCGCCACGAGATCGCGACGACGCACCGCCGCGGACCTCGTCGCCGACGTGCTCCCGGCCATACTCCGGCCTCCTCACCCTGTCCAACGCGTTCACCGCATCGCGCTGGAGCTAACCACGCACTCCACGCACCTCACCGCACACCACAGCACGAGTTCGTTTTCACCCGAGCTCCGGTGGCCGCCAAACTCGCCGCCGGCGCCTACTCCGGCCACCCCGAGCCCAACGGACTCCGCCAAGAGCTGCGGCTCGTCCTCAGCTTCACTCTGGTGGTCGCCGCGTCCCTTTGGTGGCGGGCGGCCAAAAACACTGCTCGCCCGCCGCGTCGCTTCGCCGGCGGCTAAACGCCGGTGGGTTTGACCCCCCCTGGGTCCATGACATGTGGGCCCAGCCCTGCTAATTAACCTAGGTTAGTTTTAATTAAATCCTAAATAAACTAACCCCATCGACATCGGGACCCACTGGTCAGTTTGACTGACCAGCCCGTTGACCCCGACATCATCATGGCGCAGATCGACGCGCAATATTTAAATTCTTGGAATTATTTTTACGGAAATTCAGAAATTGTTTCAAACTTCAAAAAATCATATAAAATCAACCATAGCTCCAAATGAGACAAATTATATATGTAAAATGATCAGAAAAATCCAATCTATCCATCTGTACAGGTTTCATGCATGTTTACAGAAGCTAACCCACTGTTTATCACAGAACAAGTTTAAGCACTTTAAATGATCATATATGAGTTTGAACTTTGAATCTTTGGTTCAAATTGATTCAAACCCATCTGATCTTAGTTGCATTAGGCCAAAGCACTCATTTGCCATGTCTCATTGCATGCATCATATTGTTGCATCTTGTTTGGTAATGCTTGTGTATCGGTGTTCTCTGCGGCGAGTTACGTACGAGGAGTACCGTGATAACCCGACGAAGAACAATACCGTGTAACGACCCGTCGAACAAGCAACCAACCATTTGATCATATCGATAAAATCCCATGTTCTTGCTCCTGCTCTCGTTTCTGCATTAAGACAACGCGATTCAAGCTGCTGTGTCTGCGGTAGTTGAACCCATTTCCTCTGCATGACTGTCATTGCCACGATAACTAGATGAAACCCACTAGCATGTGTAGGAGTTGATTGAGCCATATGATTGTGTTGTTCCTACCTTGCTATGCCTGCTATGCTTAGAGTCGTGTCAGTCTGGTTCATCGGGATGATGGCTAGAGTGAAATGATCGAGTCGATGAGAGTAAGGTGTTGAACACGATTTGGTAAAGGTATCGATGAAAGGCCATGTAGGAGTACATGGTGGGTTGTTTCATTGAGGCCGTCCTTAAATCTTGAGATCTGTATGTGTGATTTAAGAATCAGCTACTACCATACATTGGGCCTGAAATATGACCCGCTCGACTTCTTATGCACCTAGTCCTCTGTCCGGGAGTTGCAAGTAGTTTACGGTGTTTGTAGCCTCTTGGAGGCCGTGGACAGCGCCGACCGTAAAGGGGTGGGCTGTGATCGGTAGGTGCGTGGCGGGTGTACCGGATGCCCGTTTGGTATCCCGGGAACCTTGTTCACATCGTTTGGGGCTGTGGCGAGACTTGGCGGAACTCCTCATAGATGGAACCCAAATAGGCGATAAACACTGGACTAGAGACTTGTGTGTCTAGGTAGGTCGTGGTCTACACCCACGTCGGCCTTCGGCTTGAAGTCTGCCGAGCACATGGCGTGTCTGCAGGCGCTAAGTGGTGGAAACATGTATGAAGAAGTACACCCTGAGGGTTAACATCATCTATTGAATAGCAGCGTCCATGATAAGGACTACTTGGTTGCCTATACAGGTTCATAGACAAGTAAATGGGTACTACTAAAAGCCTCAAGATAAGCGTGAGTGCCGAGGATGGCTTCTCCGTAGGAAGGCGGGGTTGGATCCTCGGTGGTGTATTGAAGTGATGAGTAGTGGACTCGAAAGCATAAAACTATTTCAAGTTGGTGTCTCGTGGGATAGCTTAGCCATGAGTCAAAGCTGGCTTGCTGCAATAACCCCACCAACCCTTCTTGATAATATGCATGTATGTAGGGTCGATGTAAGTCTTCTTGAGTACCTTTGTACTCATGTTGCTTTAATTTACATTTTTAGAAGATGCCTCAAACCCTTCCGCGGGTTCTTCGTGAGCGTTGACATCGATGAGTAGACTAAGGCCGGTGGTGATCTGTGCAAGAGAAGGACCATGTAGTATAGCTAGGCTTACCCTAGCCTCTTTTATTTTACTAGTTATGCGTACTCGGACAAGACACTTCATTGTGGCTTGTATGCTTGTATGACTTGTATGTGGGTCGTGTGACCCGTACTTGTGTGTATGATATGAATGGCTCCCTGAGCCTTTTAAATAAAGTACTTGTGTCGTAGAGTCATGTTGTGATGCCTTGTTGTATTTGCACATATCGAGCATATTGTGTGTATGATTGAAATGCTTGGTATGTGTGGGATCTGTCTATCTAGTTGTTTATCTTTAGTAGCCTCTCTTACCGGGAAATGTCTCCTAGTGTCTCCTTGAGCCTTGGTAGCTTACTCTTTGCTCCGGAACACTTAGGCTGGCGGCATGTGTCCTTCTTCGTTCTGTATACGTCCCTTGGAAATGTCACGCATTAGTCCGGAGTCTGTTAGCCGCTTCTGCCGGTTTCGGAGTCTGCTAGCCTAGTGCTACAGCCGGAACTTACTTGCTGTTGACCGACACGTTCGATCTTTGGGTCATGGATGCTGTCCTGTAAGTCATGCCACTTTGGGTTTACGACTAGCCATGTCAGCCGGGCTCCTTTTCATATGGATGCTAGCGACACTATCATATCGTGTGCCAAAAGCGCAAAGCGGTCCCGGGCCAAGGTAAGGCGACACCCGTTGGGTTACCGTGCGTGAGCCGCAAAGTGATATGATGTGTTACTGAGCTAGATCGATGTGACATTGAGTCGGGTCGACAACTATCGGCTGGTGGAAATCGCCGCCCGGCCGTCTCGAGGCTTGGAAGGGCTCCTCGGCCCGGGCGAACACGCCGGCCTTGGAGTTAAATCAAGGCGTGGTATCGGGGCTGGACTGGACTGTCGGCCGCGTTCGGTCGAAGCCGAGGCTGAGCTGGAGGCCGTGGAAGGCGCCCTTGTCGAGCGCGCGGCAACCATCGCTGAGTACACGGACACCAACATCTTCATGCCCGAGCGGGCTGAAGGCGGCGAGGAAGTGCCGCCGGACTGGTTGGGATGAACCGGAGTATGGCGAACTCGGCGGAGGTGATTGACTCAGCGCCGAGGAGGAGGACAAAGCGAAGGGCGGAGGCGAGGAGGCGCCGGAAGGCGGGCGGCGGCCAGCCTCGGCCCGATCGCGCCTCCAGCAACGAGCCGCGCGGAGACAAGGCGACTGCCGCCGGAGGCGACCAAGCTGAGACCGCCCAGCCGACTGCCCCGGCACCCGACACCGCTGTCACCTCCGATCCTCCGGCCCCAGAGGCCGCCTCCTAGATTGCTTTTTCCGCCTCTGTTTATCTGTCTTTAGTAATATTTTGAAGGACTTGTTAGGTTCGAACAATTCCACCCGCGGGGTGTATCCTGAATTTCTATTCGAAAATTCGGCCAAGGGCCTATGTAAATATTTATCCGATTTCCGCCTTTCCTTGCTTATTGCTCCTTAGACTTTTTCCTTTGCCGTCTTCCTTTAGTTGCCGCCTTGCCGGCTGGACAGCCGCTCTGTGGACTGTCGCAAGGTCAAGTGCTTGGCTACTTCAGGAAGGCAAGTACTTGGCCGTTTAGAGTTTTTTTTAGCAGGTCGGCTAGAAAGCGACAGGCCAACTATCCGAGAGTCAGCTGTCTTTGATAAAAGCTAAGACGGCGAGCCGACTACTCATGAGTCGGCTCTGTGGGGGGAGGCTGGTAGCCGGCTTGAGCTATGCATAAGCTTTTAGGTCCTTAGCCATTTTTCATGTGTGCGCTTCGTTCTTGCTTGTTCTCGCCTACAGCGATCGCTCTGCGAGCTGCGGCTTTCGACGAGATACGGCTTGGCGCAACACATTAGTTGTCCGACTGCAGGAAGCATTTCATAGCGCAAGACGGCAAGTCCCCGGGCCGACTAGTCGGACCCGGTGCCAGACGGTATGATAAAAAAGAGTAGCATATTTGGAAGCATGATTCTTATCATACAGATAACAAAAAGGCAGTCCCCAAGCTCGTCTCGGGGGGCCTAAGGTCTTAGTACTTTAATACAAAGGGGGTAGTGCGATACATACTGCGTCAACTGTAAAATCTTCGAAGGAGATCCGCGTTCCACGGGCGCTCTGTTTCTTTGCCGGAGTCGTCCCTCTTGCGCGCTCGAGGCTTCTGAGCATCAACCAGATAGTAGGCGTCATTCCCTAGCACCTTGCTGATGATGAAGGGACCCTCCCAAGGTGCCGACAACTTGTGATGGCCGGCTGTTCTCTGAATCAGCCGGAGCACAAGGTCGCCCTCTTGGAACGATCTCGGCTTGACCTTGCGGTTGTAGTATCGGCGCAGACTCTGCTGGTACATGCTGTACCGGCTGAGTACCAACAACCGACCCTCTTCCGGCGAGATCAACGCCGTCTTGGCGCTTCTTGACTTCCTCTTGGTGTACATGGTGACTCGTGGAAGTCGAACTCTATATCCATCGGGATGATGGCCCGGCACCGTGAGCGAGGAAGAAAGGCGTGAAGCGGTTGACTTGTTTGGAGTGGTCGCAGACTCTAGAAGGGCGGTGGTAGCTCCTCGACCCAAAAGCCGCCCGAGCGCTCGAGTGGTTCGACCGATCGAGGCTTGATGCGGACAGGATGAGGCCATTGGCTCGTTCCACTGGCCGTTCATTGCGGATGGGCGGCGAGCGCTAAGTCGATCGGATGCCTGCGTCGCAGAAGCGAGCCAAAGCGCCCTTGGCAAAGTTTGTGCCATTGTCGGTGATGATGCTGTGCGGTATGCCGTACCGCACCGTTATGTCGGTGATGAAGGTTACTGCAGTCGGCCTGTTCAACTTCTTGATGGGCTTTGCTTCCACCCACTTGCTCAACTTGTCCACCGCGACAAGCAGATGGGTTAGGCCGCCTCGGGCCGTCTTGAATGGTCCTACCATGTCCAGGCCCCAAACTGCGAAGGGCCAGGCGATGGGGATTGTCTTCAGCACGGAAGTCGGCTGAAGTGGCTTGCAGCGGAACATTTGGCACCCCTTGCATTTTTGGACTAGCTCTTTAGCTTCTTCCAGGGCAGTCGGCCAAAAGAAACCGTGCCGAAAGGCTTTGGCGACGAGTGCCCTTGAAGCCGCATGGTGGCACTTTTCATACGATGGATGTCTCTGAGAATTGCTTGGCCTTGTTCTGATTCCACGCAGCGCTGGTAGACACTAGTGACACTGCGCCTGACTAGCTCTCGGTTGACTATGTGTAACGCCCGGAGACCGGAGCTTCAGATGCCTTCCAGCTATTCCGAGTTTTGTCGTGTATTCTGTTTTGTTTGTGCATTCATCATGCCATCTCTTGCATTTCATCATGTCATCATGCCATCATATCATTAATTTTAAAACCTCAACTAAATAAATGGCATGGATCTTTGATACATTTAAATCGAGGGATATTCCCATGGTGATTTCTCTTTATAACATATCCTCTCGACATTTAGAGAGCTACTATAAAATATTCCATTAGCTTGGAATTAACCGTAACACACTTGCAAAATTCCCATGCCCTTTCTACTTCAAGTTTGGTCCCCAAACTTTGCCAACATTTCTTTTCCCATTTATCGAGGCTCCTCTAAAATTCTCAACATTTTTGGGCCTTCCAAACTTCCACTTCCTATTCACCCATTTGAATTAAATTCAAATGTTTTTGAATCTAAACCTTGCATCCATGCCCACTCCTATTTTCTTGGATTAAACTCATTTTTACGAGTGCAGAAAATTAACTCCTTTCCCAAATTGCTTCTCTAACATCTTCTTTTCTCTCTTTTCTTTCCTACTATTTTTTCCTTCATTTTTGGAAGAGAACTCTAGTGACAGCCCAGCCGGCCTCTTGGGCCTGTCAAACTAGGCCGGCCCATTTGCTCCCAAGGCCCAGCCCCACCGACCGAACCCTAGCCCCCCTAGCACGACCCTCATCTCTCCCTCTCCTTCGTCCTCCTCCTGCGCCGCACACCCAGAGGAGCGAGAGATGCCAGCGCTCGATCCCCCCTCCTCTCACTCGACCCCCTCCCTCTCGTTCCCTGCTCGCGCCGCCAGAGAGGAGCAGAGCCCCGCTCCTCCCGATCCACCTCGCGCGTGACCCCGGCCATCCTTCTGCGCCCCTCGCGCATCTGCCTCGCCTCTACACCTCCGCATCGGCCGCGCCCGCTCTCCCTCCAGTCTTCTCACCTCGCGCGGGCAGCAGGCCCTGTCGCCTTCCGTCGATACACCCCCGCTGCAAGCCCCTGTTTGACGCCACCACCTTGTCACCACGCCGTAGGGCGTCGCCTCCGGTCGGTTCCAGCCGCCCTCGACCTCTCCTCGGGCACCCAAGGCCCTGCGAGCCTCCCGCTCGCCCGCCTCCCCGTGAATCACCATCGCCTGCAGCTGCCGCCATGGACCCGAGCTTAGAGCTTCGCGGCTGCCTTGGTGCTGCCCCGCCCAATTCCTCCTTGACAGTTGCCTCGTCTCCGGCCCTGCCCGCTGGAGCCATGCCTCCCGGTGCCAGCAGCCGCGTCGCCGGTCTTCTGCCTCGACCCGGCATCGTTCCCTTTGGCAACCGCATAGGTGCATCGCCACAAGCTTTGCCTCCGTACACTCGTGTGGTGTGACCGTGGAGTTCCACCAATTGCTAGCAGCACTCCGATGCTTCCTCCCTGAATGGTTTCACCATGTAGTGTCACCGTGGACGCATGCACCCCCGGATCAGAACCTCGAGCACCAAGTACACCACCGGCAAGACCCGGACTCCGAACGCCAAGTACAACTACGGACACCCGTGGATTTCACCAAGTACCCCGACGTCGCGTGTACCACTACCGTCGACCCTCGAAGACCCTGTGGACCCCGAACATCCACGGGACATGAACAACTACTTCCACTACGAGATGTACCACTACCGTCGACACGAGTACAACTACTTCCTTCGTCGAACCCGAACCGCTCCGAAAACACACGTTTCGAAGGTATAACCCGAGACGACCGCGATGAGATGCCCTTGCATGTATGAGATGCTTGAGTTTTGCACCGTGACCGAATTGTCCTTGCACGTTCCTCTATTGCCATGCCACCGTCCCGTGGGAACCCGGTAGTCGGGATCACCCCACCATCTTGCATGACTCGCTCACGCCCACTTCTCGTTTGCATCGATATCTCCGTGAGCTACCGGAACCGATATGTTGCCGTGGCATCATTTTCGGATATGTTGCCGTGGCACCATTTCCTTTTCGCCGCCGTGGCACCCTTTTCGTTTCGCCGCCGTGGCACCCTTTTGTTCCGCCATGGCGACAAATGCTTCATAACATGCTCATGTCAACATTTTCATAATAATTGCATAAAACTTGCATATGTCATCTGCATCATGATAACAACAATTAAAATGTTTTAAACTTGTTGTTGCATTAAATTGCTAAATGCACAAGGGGACTTTCCGGAATTGTTGTTTGTTGTTTCCGGCCTCATTTAAAATTGCCTAGCTAGGTAGTTTAATTATGCTTCACCTCTTGCCATGTTTAACAACATTTAATATTGTTTGCTAGCTTAAACGAGATCAAACTAAATAATTGCATGTGGTGTTTTGTCAATATGCAACTCGTTGCATATTGATCTCCACTTAACTTGTAGTATTGTTTGCTGCATTTTGCCATGCCATGCCTCTTTAAACCGGACATGCATCATACTTGCTTGTGCATCATGCCATGTTTTATGTGATGGTTGTTTACCATGTTGTTTGTTTCTTTCCGGGTTGCTTCTCTCGTTAGCTTCGGTTTCGTTCCAGAGTTGTGAGGATTCGTTCGTCTTCGTCCGTTTGTCTTCTTCATGGAATCGTTCTTCTTCCTTGCGAGATTTCAGGCAAGATGATCATACCCTCAAAATCACTACTATCTTTGCTATGCTAGTTTGCTCGCTCTTTTGCTATGCCAATGCTACGATGCCTACCATTTGCTTGTCAGCCTCCCAAATTGCCATGTCAAACGTCTAACCTTTGACACCATTCCTAGCAAACTGTTGTTTGGCTATGTTACCGCTTTGCTCAGCCCCTCTTATAGCATTGTTAGTTGCAGGTGAAGATGAAGTTTGTTCCTTGTTGGAACATGGAGATGTTGTTCCTTGTTGGAACATGTTTACTTGTTGGGATATCACAATATCTCTTATATTATTAATGCATCTATATATTTGGTAAAGGGTGGAAGGCTCGGCCTTATGCCTGGTGTTTTGTTCCACTTTTGCCGCCCAAGTTTCCGTCATACCGGTGTTATGTTCCCGGATTTTGCGTTCCTTACGCGGTCGGGTGATTTATGGGACCCCCTTGACAGTTCACTTTGAATAAAACTCCTCCAGCAAGGCCCAACCTTGGTTTTACCATTTGCCTCCTAGCCTTTTTTTTTCCTTGGGTTTCCGGAGCCCGAGGGTCATCTTTATATTAGCCCCCCCGGGCCAGTGCTCCTTCGAGTGTTGGTCCAACCTGAGCGATGTCCGGCGCCCCCTGGGCAACCAGGGTCTATGCCAACCCGACGTCGGCTCATCCGGTGTGCCACGAGAAGTGCGTGCGACTCCTATCGGGATTTGTCGGCACATCGGGCGGCTTTGCTGGTCTTGTTTTACCATTGTCGAAATGTCTTGATGTACCGGGATACGAGTCTGATCGGAGTGTCTTGGGTGAAGGTCTATTCCTTCGTTGATCGCGAGAGCTTGTCATGGGCTAAGTTGGGACACCCTGCAGGTATAAACTTTTGAGAGCCATGCCAGCGGTTATGTGGCAGATGGGAATTTGTTAATGTCGGTTGTAGAAAACCCAAAGTTGACCTTAATTAAAATACATCAACCGTGTGTGTAACCGTGATGGTCTCTTTCCGGAGTCCGGAAGTGAACACGGTGTTGGAGTTATGCTTGGCGTAGGTTGCTATAGGATCACTTCTTGATCATACTTTTATCGACCGTGCTTTGCCTTCTCTTCTCGCTCTCATTTGCGTATGTTAGCCACCATATATGCTAGTCGCTTGCTGCAGCTCAACTCATGCCTTTACCTTACCCATAAGCTTAAATAGTCTTGATCTCGCATGGTGCGAGATTGCTGAGTCCCGTGGCTCACGGATACTTCAAAACCAGTTTGCGGTGCCTATGTTACCGGCGGCGACGCTACCAAGCTCAAGGAGGAGCTCGATGAAGATCTTGCCCTTTGTGTTGTTTCGTTCTAGTTGATCGGTAGTGGAGCCGGTTAGGGTCGATCGGGGACCTTTTGTCGCATTTGGGGTTCTTCTTTTATTTTGGTTCCGTAGTCGGACCTTGATTGTATCTGGATGATGTAATGCTTTATTCATGTATTTGTGTGAAGTGGCGGTTGTAAGCCAACTATGTATCTCTTTCCTTATGTATTACATGGGTTGTGTGAAGATTACCTCACTTGCGACATTGCTTTCAATGCGGTTATGCCTCTAAGTCGTGCCCGACACGTGGGAGATATAGCCGCATCGAGGCGATACAAGTTGGTAATCGAGCCTTCCCGACCTTAGGCCCCCACTGCTTGATCGTTTTTAGCGGCGAGTTGTGTCTAGAAAAATGTTTTGAGTCATTTAGGATTATATATATCAGAGAGTTAGGAATTCCTTTTACTCCTCAGTCCCTTCGTCGCTCTGGTGAGGTCTCATGACGTAGAAGTTTTAACTTTTCTCTTCTCAAATTTCACTAAATTTTTTTAGGATCAGCGGGTATCTTAGAATCGTCCGATGGTTTTATGATGACAACATTGTCTTGGTTGCCTCCGTCGGCGGGGTTTTTCTTGGAGGTGTCCGGGAGTTGAGCTCCGAGGTGTTGTCGTCATAATTTTATCGGTGCAGTTCTGGAATACCTGAGTTTAGTGCGCCGACATCGAAAATCTCTTTTATGCAGTTGTTGGTGAGATAACCCCGATAACCCAGTACTGAGGTGAGTACGGGAGTATTGCCATGACTCGTATAACGGATGCTTTTTGAAGGTTGAGGTAGACGATTTCCGAAGGTTTCTTGGTTATGTGTTGAAGGATGGATACATCTGGATGTAGGGATTGTTAGTTTGGGTGAGATATATTGCTTCCCCTGTATCCCCAACACCTGATTGCATAACCGGAAAATTTCGGGAGTTTTATAGGTGGGAATTCAAGTAGCTCCTAGAATATCTTTTCGACAGATGCATGATATGGGATTGGGTAAATCTCTATCATAAGTATTTGTTCGGCTTATTCGCAAGCCAGTCCTTTGTTTTTGTTTTGAGTTGTGGTATTGAGTTGCTTCAATGTCAAGTGTTGATTCCATACCTTTCGAAATGGTGTTCTCATACTCGATGTGAATACCAATCCTTCTCGACAATCGAGATTGTCATGTCAATCCTTTTTCAACCGGCGTGTTTCTCTTCAAGTGGATCCAATCACTTCAACATCAGCAAGACCAATTATCATTTCTTCTCAACGGTGTTTGTTTCATCCGTCTCCAAGTTGCCTTTGTTCTTTCCCGCCCACCCACCCTTTTTCCTCAAGGACTAAGATTTCTTTACCAAGTATCCTTTTAATTTTGTGAAGTTTCTCCATTCTTTTCCGTCAATGTTCTTACCCGGTGGTTCTCAAGAAGATGTTCTACTAGTTCGTCATTCCTCATTCCTTTCTCTTCTCCGGTGGATTCAAGTCAAGTTTTGTTGATCATACCTTTTTCCTCATTTCAATGTCTTCTCATACCGGTGCACCTCATTATCATTCTTCTTCTCGCTATTTGTTATTCCAGAGTGCTCAAGATATCTCGAAGATTCGTGTTTCCACTCTGCATTCGTTCAAGCTCTTTCGAGATTGGTATCTCATTCAAGCCATTTTATTCAACCGGTGCAACATCTCTTTTAAATCTTTTCAACGGTGTTCTTTTGAGTGAACCCACAGGTCTTTTCCCAGGATCTTACCTGACTCTTCTAATTATTCCGGAGCCATTCCTAATTCTTCTCCAAGTTTGACGTAAGAATGAGTTATCATCAGTCAAATGCTTTTCTCCAAGATCTTTCAAATTCTTTTCATAGTTGGCTCAACCTCTTCGCTTTTGATTCTTCCGGTGTGCCTCAATAATTCTTGGTGGTGTTTCTCGTTGTCATTCTCATCATTTGAAGACCGAAGAAGAGTTTCTCTTTAATCTTGCTCTATTCTCTTCAAGATTCATGGTGCTAGCTTGTTGCCATCCTCTCATAGTTGTTTTCGATTGTGAGAATCTTTTTCACCCATCCGGAGCATTTTAGGAGTCTTTTCAGTTCCATTCTTTGAAGCCCATCATCTCAGTTTTATTCATTCAAGCTTTCAGCTCTCGTTCCCCAAATCATACCGGTGCATCATTCAAGTATTCTCTAATCAGCTCGTGATCCATTCGTTCATTTGTATTTAAATCCCCTCAAGTATCTTCATTCGTTTTCCAATTCTCCCCGGTGAATTGTGCCTTTGCTACTTTCATTTTTAATTCTTACGGTTGTTCTTTCAAGATCTATCTTCCTTGTTCATCATATCAATTCATTCGTTCTTTCCAATCCTACCGGTGGTTCGTTGAAGACCTTCCCAAGCTTGCGCTATATCTCTCTTAATCCTTTCTACGAGAATAAGTAGTATGCCATATCCGTTGCTTGTCATCAATCTAAATTGGTGAAGGATACGCATAACATAATTCTTATTCTGGTTTCATCCAAGTGATTAATCCTTTCCTTCGGAGTTTGTTCAGGAGTAATAAATTCTTGGCTTCTTGTTGTTCATCTTTCTTCCGGAGTTCTAAGTTTTCCGCATTATTGTCGCGAAGCTCATTCTAAATCATCGCAAGGCTTCACCTTGTGTTTTCAACTTCTCTTTCTTTTTATCATCCTTTTTTACCGGAGTGGTGGTTCGTCAAGGATTCTTTTCATTCTTCAATTGTTCTTCAAGATTTCTCTTGAAGTTAAGATCCGTCAAGCCATACTTCAAAATAAACATGGTGCTCAACACATGTTTTGTTTTGAGGAGTTCAAGCATTCTTCATCTTGCATTCCGAAGTGCAATTCTTTCGACCTTATCTTTTCAGGTGGTGTTATGTCATTCTTGACAATTTCCCTTCATGCTTCATGATTAACATGTTGTCAAGAATGAGGTATTTTAAATCCATCAATCTCTTCATTGGAGTTATCTTGGGTTATATTTCACCTAAAGCTTTCCCTAAGGATTGTTGCTATTTATGGTGCTTATAAATGACCCAAGTTCTTCATTTGTCCTCCCGGTGAAATAAGTTTCTCGTCTCCTTGTTGATATCAATCCAATCATTTGTTTCCGTTGGTGGCAGAAGCTCACCTCATAATTTTGAGATGTTTTCATAAGCCCGCCACAAGCTTATTCTTTTCGTTGTTGGTTTTCTAACAACTCCGTTCAATCCTTCTTTTTAAGGAGGCTCTTCCAAATTCAATTGTGATAGAAGTTGTTATTCTCTTCTCTGTTCTCTCGATTCCACTCTTTCATTTCTCCCGAAGGCATTGTGATGTTTTCTTTGACCAATTATATCATTTTGGAGATCATGTTCTTTTCCTTGCTAATCAGTTTAGCCGAAGTGTCGTGTTTCCATTCGAGTTCTTTCATCTTATCAAGTTTTGCCTCTCTTTTCAACCTTAGTGCTGTCTGAAATCTTTCTTACCCCTTGTGCCATTCTTTCAATAGTTCCGGAGGCAGTGTGTTGTTCATTTCATCAAGTATCCTCTTATCTTCTCAAGTTCATGATTCTAATTCCTTCCATTTTCAGTCGGTGTGCTGTCCAAATTATATCATTCTTATTCCTACTCTATCTTGTTTTAGCCGCAGTGGTTTCAATAACTATCTTATCAGTAACCTCTTGGTTCTCGTTGTATCTCTTGCACCTCTTTTCTAAAGGAGTGTTTTCAACTTTGCTCATCTTCGTTGTTTTCTTCATTTCATTTTGCTCAACCTCTCAAGGTTCGTGGTTTCACTCGTTCGTCAAAGAAGCAACTTAGTTTTACCTCTTCTCTTCCTCTTCCGTTTTCCCTCCGGTGCCATTCTAGATCTCGGGACGAGATCCTCTCGTAGTGGTGGAGTGTTGTAACGCCCCGATACCGGAGCTTCAGATGCCTTCCAGCTATTCCGAGTTTTGTCGTGTGTTCTGTTTTGTTTGTGCATTCATCATGCCATCTCTTGCATTTCATCATGTCATCATGCCATCATATCATTAATTTTAAAACCTCAACTAAATAAATGGCATGGATCTTTGATCCATTTAAATCGAGGGATATTCACATGGTGATTTCTCTTTATAACATATCCTCTCGACATTTAGAGAGCTACTATAAAATATTCCATTAGCTTGGAATTAACCGTAACACACTTGCAAAATTCCCATGCCCTTTCTACTTCAAGTTTGGTCCCCAAACTTTGCCAACATTTCTTTTCCCATTTATCAAGGCTCCTCTAAAATTCTCAACATTTTTGGGCCTTCCAAACTTCCACTTCCTATTCACCCATTTGAATTAAATTCAAATGTTTTTGAATCTAAACCTTGCATCCATGCCCATTCCTATTTTCTTGGATCAAACTCATTTTTCTGAGTCTGAGAAAATTAACTCCTTTCGCAAATTGCTTCTCTAACATCTTCTTTTCTCTCTTTTTCTTTCCTTCTATTTTTTTTCCTTCTGTTTTTGGAAGAGAGAACTCTAGCCAGCAGCCCAGCCGGCCTCTTGGGCCTGTCAAACCAGGCCGGCCCATTTGCTCCCAAGGCCCAGCCCCACCGACCAACCCTAGCCCCCCTAGCACGACCCTCATCTCTCCCTCTCCTTCGTCCTCCTCCTGCACCGCACACCCAGAGGAGCGAGAGATGCCAGCGCTCGATCCCCCCTCCTCTCACTCGACCCCCTCCCGCTCGTTCCCTGCTCGCGCCGCCAGAGAGGAGCAGAGCCCCGCTCCTCCCGATCCACCTCGCGCGTGACCCCGGCCATCCTTCTGCGCCCCTCACGCCTCTGCCTCGCCTCTACACCCCCGCATCGGCCGCGCCCGCACTCCCTCCAGTCTTCTCACCTCGCGCGGGCAGCAGGCCCTGTCGCCTTCCGTCGATACACCCCCGCCGCAAGCCCCTGTTTGACGCCACCACCTTGTCCCCGCGCCAGAGGCGTCGCCTCGGTCGGTTCCAGCCGCCCTCGACCTCTCCTCGGGCACCCAAGGCCCTGCGAGCCTCCCGCTCGCCCGCCTCCCCGTGAATCACCATCGCCTGCAGCTGCCGCCATGGACCCGAGCTTAGAGCTTCGCGTCTGCCTTGGTGCTGCCCGCCCAATTCCTCCCAGCGGTTGCCTCGTCTCGGCCCTGCCCGCTGGAGCCATGCCTCCTGGTGCCCGGCAGCAGCGTCGCCGGTCTTACGCCTCGACCGGCATCGTTCCTTTGGCAACCGCATAGGTGCATCGCCACAAGCTTTGCCTCCGTACACTCGTGTGGTGTGACCGTGGAGTTCCACCAATTGCTAGCAGCACTCCGATGCTTCCTCCCTGAATGGTTTCACCATGTAATGTCACCGTGGACGCATGCACCCCCGGATCAGAACCTCGAGCACCAAGTACACCACCGACAAGACCCGGACTCCGAACGCCAAGTACAACTACGGACACCCGTGGATTTCACCAAGTACCCCGACGTCGCGTGTACCACTACCGTCGACCCTCGAAGACCCTGTGGACCCCGAACATCCACGGGACATGAACAACTACTTCCACTACGAGATGTACCACTACCGGTGACACGAGTACAACTACTTCCTTCGTCGAACCCGAACCGCTCCAAAACCGCACGCTTCGAAGGTATAACCCGAGACGACCGCGATGATATGCCCTTGCATGTATGAGATGCTCGAGTTTTGCACCATGACCGAATTGTCTTTGCACGTTCCTCTATTGCCATGCCACCGTCCCGTGGGAACCCGGTAGTCGGGATCACCCCACCATCTTGCGACTCGCTCACGCCCACTTCTCGTTTGCATCGGTATCTCCGTGAGCTACCGGAACCGATATGTTGCCGTGGCATCATTTTCGGATATGTTGCCGTGGCACCATTTCCTTTTCGCCGCCGTGGCACCCTTTTCGTTTCGCCGCCGTGGCACCCTTTTGTTCCGCCATGGCGACAAATGCTTCATAACATGCTCATGTCAACATTTTTCATAATAATTGCATAAAACTTGCATATGTCATCTGCATCATGATAAAAACAATTAAAATGTTTTAAACTTGTTGTTGCATTAAATTGCTAAATGCACATGGGGACTTTCCGGATTTGTTGTTTGTTGTTTCCGGCCTCATTTAAAATTGCCTAGCTAGGTAGTTTAATTATGCTTCACCTCTTGCCAAGTTTAACAACATTTAATATTGTTTGCTAGCTTAAACGAGATCAAACTAAATAATTGCATGTGGTGTTTTGTCAATATGCAACTCGTTGCATACTGAGCTCCACTTAACTTGTAGTATTGTTTGCTGCATTTTGCAATGCCATGCCTCTTTAAACCGGACATGCATCATACTTGCTTGTGCATCATGCCATGTTTTATGTGATGGTTGTTTACCATGTTGTTTGTTTCTTTCCGGGTTGCTTCTCTCGTTAGCTTCGGTTTCGTTCCGGAGTTGTGAGGATTCGTTCGTCTTCGTCCGTTTGTCTTCTTCATGGAATCGTTCTTCTTCCTCGCGAGATTTCAGGCAAGATGATCATACCCTCGAAATCACTACTATCTTTGCTATCTCTTATATTATTAATGCATCTATATATTTGGTAAAGGGTGGAAGGCTCGGCCTTATGCCTGGTGTTTTGTTCCACTCTTGCCGCCCTAGTTTCCGTCATACCGGTGTTATGTTCCTGGATTTTGTGTTCCTTACGCGGTCGGGTGATTTATGGGACCCCCTTGACAGTTCGCTTTGAATAAAACTCCTCCAGCAAGGCCCAACCTTGGTTTTACTATTTGCCTCCTAGCCTTTTTTTCCCTTGGGTTTCCGGAGCCCGAGGGTCATCTTTATTTTAGCCCCCCCGGAGTGTCTTGGGTGAAGGTCTATTCCTTCGTTGATCGCGAGAGCTTGTCATGGGCTAAGTTGGGACACCCCTGCAGGGTATAAACTTTCGAGAGCCGTGCCCGCGGTTATGTGGCAGATGGGAATTTGTTAATGTCCGATTGTAGAAAACCCAAAGTTGACCTTAATTAAAATACATCAACCGTGTGTGTAACCGTGATGGTCTCTTTCCGTGGTCCGGGAAGTGAACTCTGATGTTGGAGTTATGCTTGGCGTAGGTTGCTATAGGATCACTTCTTGATCATACTTTTATCGATCGTGCTTTGCCTTCTCTTCTCGCTCTCATTTGCGTATGTTAGCCACCATATATGCTAGTCGCTTGCTGCAGCTCCACCTCATGCCTTTACCTTACCCATAAGCTTAAATAGTCTTGATCTCGCTGGTGCGAGATTGCTGAATCCCGTGGCTCACGGATACTTCAAAACCAGTTTGCGGTGCCTATGTTACGGCGGCGGCGCTACCAAGCTCAAGGAGGAGCTCGATGAAGATCTTGCCCTATGTGTTGTTTCGTTCTAGTTGATCAGTAGTGGAGCCCAGTTGGGGTCGATCGGGGACCTTTTGTCGCATTTGGGGTTCTTCTTTTATTTTGGTTCTGTAGTCGGACCTTGATTGTATCTGGATGATGTAATGCTTTATTCATGTATTTGTGTGAAGTGGCGGTTGTAAGCCAACTACGTATCTCTTTCCCTTATGTATCACATGGGTTGTGTGAAGATTACCTCACTTGCGACATTGCTTTCAATGCGGTTATGCCTCTAAGTCGTGCTTTGACACGTGGGAGATATAGCCGCATCGAGGGCGTTACACTATGGCGTATGCTGCCGCTCAGCGCTGCACTTGCCGAGCCAGGATCTCATCTGTCGGCAGCTCTCTGTTCATTAGAAACTTAAGGATGGGCTGCGCCCATGAAGGTGCTACTATCTTTTCAACTGATACCGCAGCGACTTGGACAAGGGTGGCCGGGCTGGGAGGCGGCTGGCTGGAGTCTGCTTGCCGCTTCTTTGGATTAATGAGTCTTTGGGCGGCAGTGCAGTCCCAGGCGAACTCTCGAAGTCCCTGGGCGGTAGCACAGATCCCGGGCGGGTTACGATGTCCCGGGCAGTTAGCACAGATCCCGGGCGGGTTCGAAGTCCCGGGCGGTTGCAGTCCCCGGGCGGGTTCAGAGTCCCGGGCGGTTAGCCTTGTCCCGGGCGGGTTCAGAGTCCCGGGCCGTTTCAAGCTGTGGTTTCTTGAGGCTGTCTGCTGGGGCTCGAGTCGGATCCGACTACTTACGGAGGAGCGGCACAAAGATGGAGTCGACTCGGTGAAGGCTTAATATACGGCTTGAGGTGGCGGCGAAGGCGGACGGAAGGTATCGCTTGGCGAGTGGAGCCGACTCGTGCCAAGGCATCTGCTTGATCATTGTCATTTCTTGGCACGTGAAGGAATTCGCACCCCTCGAAGTATCCGCTGAGTTGCTACGCCAGGAAGCGGTAGCTCGCCATGTTTGCGTCTTTGGCGTCCCAGTCGCCGGATGATTGCTGAACCACCAAGTCGGAGTCGCCATAGCACAGGATCCGGTGAATGCCGAGTTCTTTGGCAAGCCGGAGCCCATGAATGAGTGCCTCATATTCGGCGGCGTTGTTGGAGGCGGCGAAGTGGATCTGTAGCACATACTTGAGCTTGTCGCCCTTAGGGGAGGTGAGGACGACGCCGGCTCCCAGGCCGGTGCGCATCTTGGAGCCATTGAAATGCATCCGCCAATGGGTGGAGTCGGTATTTGGCGGCGGTCTTTGGTCTCGGCCCGGTCGGCGAAATCGGCGGCGCCTGCGACTTGATGGCGGTGCGGGGCTGGTAGTAGATGGTATAAGGAGCCAGATCTATAGCCCATTTGGCTACTTGTCCGGAGGCGTCTCGGCTTCCAATGATCTCGGCGAGTGGAGCGGTGCAAACCATAGTGATTGGATGCTCTTGAAAGTAGGGCTTCAGCTTCTTGGTGGCAAAATGCACGTCGTAGCACATCTTCTGGTAGTGAGGGTAGTTCTGCTTGGAGGTCGACAGTACATCGCTCAGGTAATATACCGGTCTCTGTACAGGGAGCGCCTTGCCTTCCTCCTTGCGCTCGACTACGATGACTGTGCTAACTACTCGGCTGGTGGCGGCGATTTACAACAGCATGGGCTCTTTGGGAGTCGGAGCCGCCAACACGGGGGGAGTAGTCAACATCTTCTTCAGCTGGAGAAATGCCTCATCCACCTTGTGGTTCCACTCAAAAAAGGTGGTCTTCTTCATCAATTGATACAAGGGCAGAGCTTTCTCGCCCACCGGTGATAAATCGGTGATGGGCCTTGAGCAGCGGTGAACTACGCACATCCAACGATCGGCAAGGTACCTCCATTCTCTCAATGGCCTTGATCTTCACGGGTTGCACTCTATGCGCGTTCGAGACCAGGAAGCCAAGGAGCTGGCGGTGGTACTCGGCGCACTTCTCGAGGTTGAGCTTGATCGGAATCGGCGCAGATTCTCAAAGGTCTCCTTGAGGTCTTCGGCAGCGTCCACGCTTCTCCGTCTTCACCACCACATCATCCACATAGGCGTGGGCGTTCTGCCGAGTTGCTTGCGAGGCACTTCGCATCTGGCACGCTGAAAGGTGGCGCCGACATTCCTCAAGCGAGCGTCATTGTTAGGTAGCAGAAGGCTCCAAATGGCGTGATGAATGCGGTCTTCAGTCTGTCCGCTGGGTTTAGCTTGATCGGTGGTATCTTGAATATCGTCTAGGAAACTCAGCAGCTCGCATCCGCTGTGGAGTCTATCACTGATCAATTCTTGGCGAGCAAGCGGGTCCTTTGGGCAGGCTTCGTTGAGGCTTGTGTAGTCGATGCACATCCGCCATTGCTTGTTCTTCTTCAGCACCAAAACCGGGTTTGCCAGCCACTCTGGAAAAAACACTTCCATGATGATCCGGCTGCCAGGAGTCGGGCTATCTCTTCTCCAACAACTCTTCTTTTCTCTTCTGACAGGCGGTGGAAGGGCTGCCTGACAGGTTTCATATCTGGCCTAACGTGTAGCTTGTGCTCGGCGAATTCCGTCGGGACACCAGGCATGTCTTTGGGGGACCATGCAAAGATGTCGCGATTCTCACGGAGGAAATCGATGAGCTCGCCTTCCTATTTGCTGTCAAGGCCCGTGCGCATGACAATGTACCTTTCTGGGTGCTCCGGGTCCAAGGGTATCTTCTTGGTCTCTTTGGCCGGCTTGAATGATCCTTCTGCCTCCGACTCCTTGGGGTCGGGCGACATCTCTGGCTGCTTTCCGGCCATCGCCACGACTCGGTCAAGGAGCCGCTTCTCGGCCGCGATCACCAGGGACTCGGCCAGCCGACTGCTCTCGGCCGCGCAGGCGGACGACTTCTTGTAGTCGCCGGCTACGGTCAGAATCCCCTTGGAACTCGGCATCTTCATCTTGAGGTAGGCGTAGTGGGGAACCGCCATGAACTTGGCCAAGGCAGGTCGGCCAAGCAGGCGTGGTACGGGCTCTCCAAGTCCACCACCTCGAACCAGACCGGCTCTCGGGTTCTCCGAAGAGGACGTCTATCAGGATCTTGCCGATCGGCGAACAGGAGAGGCCGGGTACAATTCCATGGAACACGGTCCGGCTGCTCTGCAGCTATCTTCACTTGATTCCTAGCTTCTCCATGGTGTCCTTGTACAGGATGTTGATGCTGCTGCCTCCGTCTATCAGGACTCATGAAAAACGGGCGGCCCGCCTATCAGTGGCCAAGGTAGCACCAAGGACCAGGGCATAAGAGCCCGGACTCGGCATCACCTCTGGGTGATCCGCCCGACTCCAACTGATAGGCCTCTCGGACCAATGCATGAACTCTGGAGCATCTGTTGCTACTGCACTTACTTCTTGTTGCTGTTGGCGCTGCTCTTGGTTATCTCGCCACCTTGGTGAACACTATGTAGGCTCCGTGCTCTTACGGGAACTTCGTCTTGTACCGCGCCGGTTGGCGAGCCGCCGCTCTTTGGGGGCGGCGGCGGCGGCGGCCAAAGAAAGCGGCGGAGGAGTGAGGCCGTCTCCCTTGGCGATCCTGGTGAGCTAGTGGCACTTTCTGGTGGTATGGTTTGACGGCTTCGCACCGCTGTGGAACTTGCAAGGACCATCCAAGGTCTGCTCATAGGAGAAAGCCGGCAACCAGTTGGACTTGCCGCCATTCTGCCGCTTGGCCGGAGGCTGCCCTTCCGGCTGTTGATCTTCAACTGCCGCGACCTGCCGACTATTGGAAGTCGGCTGCTGGGCCTTGCGCTTGTTGTCGTTCTGTTGCTGTCGCCGACTGGTGTCTCTAGCCGGAGTTCTGGGAGCCTGGGGAGTCACCTTGCCAGCCACGTTGACTTGAATCTCCGTCTTCATGGATGAGTCGGCTATAGCGTACTTGTCTGCTATGACTAGCAGTTCGTCCAGGGTTTCTGGCTCGTCGCAGAGGAGCATGTGCTTGAGGAGGGTGCCCTCTCGGCACCCGGCTGTGAAGTACTCGATAGCCTACACCTCGTGCACGCCCTCGCGGGACTTCGGCTTCGCCCGGTAGCGTGAGGTAGTCGCGTGTTGATTCATCAGGGCCTTGCACGCACAAGGAGAGCTGGCGCGGCATGGGAGGTCGCTTGTACGTGCTCGTGAAGTTGCGGAGGAAGGCTTCAGTGAAGTCGACGCAGCTATTGATGCTCTACGGGCCGGGCTGTTCAACCATGTCCGGCCGTGCCTCAGAGCATGAGAGGAGCGTACTTCACGGCAACTTCGCTTGTTGCCGTTAAGCTATGCCGGCGGCTGTGGAGTAGTCTATCAGCCAGTCCTCCGGCTTCACGGAGCCGGTGTACTTGGGTGTGTCTCGGGGGAGCGTGAACCCTTTGGGGAAGGGGTCGTCTCTGATGCGGCGCCCAAAGCAAGGCGGACCAAGCTCATCTTCCTCTTTCAGCACGAGGGACCGGTGGAGTCGGTCGATCCGATGGTGGGCGTCATTCTCTCCGACTCCCTCTCGGCGGCCAAGGCGACCTCCGAGAGTTGGAAGTTCGACAGGCGGCGGGGAAACTCGCCGCTCTCTTTTGGGCGGGGGAGGCAGGTAATCGTCCCGCCGCTCTACTGCTCTTGGGCGGCCATCTTGGTCGCGCTCGATGGTGATGTGAGTCCGACTGTGACTAACAGCCGGCTCCTTTTCTTTCCTTCCGCAGACTCCGCCAGTCGGCGTCCGAGAGATCGCGCCTTGATCTCGGCGGGGAGGCAAGTCGTCGTTCGGCTGCTGCAGCGCATCTGCGCGGCCGCCGGCCGCGTTTTGCGCAGCAAACACGTCAAGGAGCTGCTGGACTCGCTCCGTCATCAACGGCGCTCTTCGCCCTCGAAGTTCTTCAGCTCGTCAGTCGCCGCTTGGGCGGCGCGGATTTTCTCCGCTGGGGTGGCGTACACGGGGCGTTTTGCCCCGAGCAAGTCGGCGATGGCTGCACCGAGCTGCCGGACCGCACCTAGACGGCTCGGCCCAGTCAGAGCCGGCGAGCCGCCTACGGCGCGATCCATCTCGCGCTGCTATGCCTCTGACAAGCGCCTCATGCTTGCCAGCTTCTTGGCGCCTTCGATGATCTGAAGGCGGCGCGTCTCCAGCATCTCGGCATCTGCATCCTCCGGAATGGGTGCGGTTAGGTCTTGCAGGGCCGCAGCTAGCGGGTCCTGGGCTTCTTCATCGGAGTGTTCGCCGTGGCTGATGACGAGCACCTCCGTGACGGCGCTTCCGCCGCTCTCCTCGTACGGAAGCGGCTCGTCGTAGACCACCACGTTGGTGGGGAAAATGTCAAGCGACACGGTGTCGGAGTTGACATCGGGTCGGAGGAGCCTACGGACTCCAAGTCTACGGCAGGCTCGCCGGCGACGTGGAGTTGGTTGAGGAGGCCCGCGAGAAGGCTCTCGGGGCCACCCGTGCCCGCGTCGGATGCAGGTTCGTCGGAGAGGCGCACCTCGCCAACAAGTTTGGCGAGGCTGCTCGCGGCGCAGGCGGCCTCAGCGCCGCGTAGGGCGTCGATGCAGACTCCATCTGGCGAGCCTGGCTGGCTGCGCTCGCCAGGGAGGAAGAGGGTTCCCGTCCAAAACAGATCTCCGGACGACGGTGCACCTCACCCCAGGTGGGCGCCAAATGTCGGGGGTTGGGTGCGACATATGCCAAAGGATGGCTTATCATGGTGGGGGCGAGTAGAGCGTTGCGGTGCACAGAAGCGGGATAAGGCGTGAACATGCACGCCGCGAATCTTACCCAGCCGGGGCTCTCCGGGGAGATAACACCCCTACTGCTGCTCTGTGGGGTCTCTGCATGGTCACTAAAGCAAGGTGACTACAATGATGCTCTGGAGAGCTGTGATCGGGAGGCGAGGAGAGAGCAAGGCTAGTTCTCTCCTCCTGGGCTATCTGGTCTAACTCTATCAAGGTCGAACCCTTTGCATGGGTGCCCGGGGGTTTATATAGGCCTACCCCGGGGATACAATCAGTAATCCGGCTGGGTGCGGGCCTGACCGTTGTCTCCCACACCGCCGTTCTTCCGCCGCGGCCAGGGCCCGCCGACTGGTGGGCCCCGTGGACAGGCCCGGCACTGTGCGGCACTCCTGGTGACGCAGGCTTGGTCACCGGGTCGTGGCAACAGTGCCGCCGTCTATCGGGCGATCATTGTCGCCATTCCCCATTCAATCTGGTTAATGGCTTGTGGGGCCCTGGAGGGGAGACGGCCGACTCCGGGGAGGCCGACTCCCCGAGGCCGTCTTGGCGCTCTGGCGCCGCCGGTTCACCAGCGGTGCCCCCGGTCTTCCGGCCAGACAGGCGGCGTCGTGGCGCGATCGTCGCGCCGCGATGGCTGGTCGAGGCAGGCATGGCAGCGATGCAGCGCATCGCCGGAGATCTTCGGCGTCGGCTCATCAGCCATTTCAGTTCCTTGTAGGCAGGGAGGGACGGCCACGTCATGACCGTACCCCGCATCGGGCTTCGTTAAGTGTCATGGGCCAACTCCCATAGTCGGATTCCCTGGAGGTCGCCAGCTTGGAGTCGGCTTGCCTTGGAGTCGTCATCTGGGACTCGGCTTCTCTGGAGATCGCCAGCTGGGACTCGGCCTCTCTGGAGGTCACCAGCTCGGACTCGGCTGAAGGGGCGCGGCCTTCCCTGATGTCTTGAAAGATCTAGGGTCCCGGGTCAGCCTACCCGTGGCCCATTACTCCGACATAGGGATGTTGACTTAACGGAACCAGTCGTCCCACAATATAATCTATGGCTGGTCACCTTCGACCGCACGGGGTCGGTGTCAAAACCGGCGGATCTCGGGTAGGGGGTCCCGATCTGTGCGTCAAGGCTGATGGTAACAAGAAGTAATGGACATAGATGTTTACCCAGGTTTGGGCCCTCTCGATGGAGGTAAAACCCTACTTCCTACTTGATTAATATTTATGATATGGGTAGTACAAGAGTAGATCTACCACGAGATCGTAGAGGCTAAACCCTAAGAGCTAGCCTATGATGGTATGAATGTAATTGTGATCGGCCTTCTAAGGACCAACCTCTCCAGTTTATATAGACACCGGAGAGGGCTAGGGTTTACATGGAGTCGGTTACAAGGAAGGAAATATAATATCCGGATCGCCAAGCTTGCCTCCCACGCAAAGGAGAGTCCCATCCGGACACGGGCCGAAGTCTTGAGTCTTGTATCTTCACGCTTCAATAGTTCGGACGTTGTACACAGTCCGGCTGTCTGGATACCCCCTAATCCAGGACTCCCTCAGTAGCCCCTGAACCAGGCTTCAATGATGATGAGTCCGGCGCGCAGTATTGTCTTCGGCATTGCAAGGCGGGTTCCTCCTCCGAATACTCCAAAGTGCCTGTTACGACGAATAATGTCCGGCTTCCGATCCATATTGTGCTCCTCGATTTTAGCGCCTCAGTAATGACCATCTCCACGTGTTGAGCGAATGCGAGGAGTCGAGGCATTTTTTGCAGACGCCACCCTCGATCCTCCGGGCCAGCCGTCTATTTAAAGGGACAGGGATTTTCAGATCCAAACCCCACTCTCCTCCCTTGAGCTAGCATCCTAGAGCGGTCTGCGAAAACCATTCCAACATGGCCGGCCGTCGCAGCTCGTCTGCTTGCCCTTCTCGCTCTAAGCCGGGGGATTGGGGAGAGTGCTCAGTTCCTCACAGCCGTTTGGTAAAGCTACAGACCCAAGGGTTTCTCCCACCGGCGTTCATGGTCTCCGTACGAGCTGGAATAGCCACTTATGACGGAGGGGAACAGGCTGAGGGATCTCCTAACCCATCTCCAGACGAGCGGATATGCCTCATCTCGCATCTACTGAGGGGCATCGGGTTTCCTATCCACCCATTTCTTCGCGGGATCCTGGAGTTTTACAGCCTCCAGTTACACAACCTTACCCCAGCCTCCATTCTGCACATAGCGGGATATGTCGCCCTTTGCAAGCTGTTTTTAGGCTGCGAACCACACTTCGGATTATGGAGGAAGCTGCTCTGCCTTGTCCCCCACACCTAGGGAGAGTCCCTATGTCAAGTGGGCGGGGCCGAAGTATGGCGCATTGCCGAGACTGGATACCTATCCGGCACTCCTGAGAAGGCACCAGAAAACTGGCCCTCAGAGTGGTTCTATATAAATGACGTTCCCCTTCTGGATCCAGTCCGGATAGGTCTCCCCAAGTTCAGCAACGCCCCGCCGAGGGCACGCCTAAGCTGGCGCCCCCGGGGCCCTCAAGAAGAGGACACAAAGGAGGTATACCTCCTGATGAACAGGATTAAGTCGCTAGCCAAATCCGGACTAACGATAGTCGAGGTTATGGCGATATGCATAAGGCGAGGAGTGCAACCCCTCCAATATCGGGGGAAGCCCATGTGACATTTCAACGGGGAAGACGACACCACCCGTTGCGGCCGTAAGGGTTCAGACTCCGCTGCTGCTTTGGCAAGGATTTTGTCCGATTTGCACAAAGGGGAAGAGGAGGAATTCCTCCGCATAAAAACGTGGGACGGATTCTCCATATACAATGCCCCAGAGTGGGTAAGTTGCCGTTCCTTTCCTAGCTTTGTTTCCCCTAGCTTCCTTCCGCTGAGATTACTTGCATCAATGCTTCTGAGCAGGAACTGAGGAGGGCCGTAGAGGGAATCTTCAGCCCCTCCCCACAACTAGAGGACCCTGGAAGGGCCTTAGATCCAGGAATCAAGGTAGACCCGGATATTACAGTGGAGCTTGTCAAGGGGGTATTTTATCAGGCAAGCTGGGATGGCGCCCTAGTGGCCATTATGGCCGACTACCCCGGACTGCTCCCCGCATCGCGTGTAAGCTGGGTTAGAAAACCTTATCCTCCGAAGAGGACACCCCCCAGGTATTATAATTTACCCTTGAGGCATCATTCTATTTGCAGAAACGACGGTCGGAGCGAAGGGCCGAGCCCCTAGGGACTCATCAACCACGGGCGTCCGGATCGGGCAGGCTCAAGCGAAAGGCGGTGAGGGTTGACACACCGCTACAGAGGTAAAGTAATTACCTGTCCTGCAATTTACAGAATTTGAAATATGACAGCGCCCTTTGTGTCTGGCAGGAAGAGGAATAACCGGACTATATCCGGAGACCCGACCAATCACGCCTCCACCAGCCATGTTCCAGAACCGGCTTCGGGAGCGGAGGCGGGCATGGGGCCAACACTGCATAGCCCCCTGACGGAGGATGCGGATATGTGTTCAGCCACGAACTCCGAAGTGGAGAGCTATAACGCCCCGGTTTCGATGCGCCAGGTGTCTGCCAGTTATTCGTCGTTGTTGCCATGTCATTTGCTTGCGTGTTGCACTTTGCCATGTCATCATATGCATTTCATATCATGTCATCATGTGCATTTCATTTTGCATACGTGTTCGTCTCTGGCATCCGAGCTTTTTCCCCGTTGTACGTTTTGCAATCCGGCACTCCTATGTTCCCCGGCATCCCCTTTTGTCTCCTGTTGTGAGTGGGTGTTAAACTTTCTCGGAATGGCCCGAGGTTTGCCAAGCGGCCTTGGTATAGCACCGGTAGACCGCCTGTCATGTTTCGTGACATTTGGAGGTCGTTTGACACAACGGTTAACCGGGTAACCGCAAAGGCCTCTTGTGTTGCAGCCCAACACCCCTTCCAAAGTGGCCCAAAACCCATCTAAGTCTCTTCCATGCTCTCGGTCGTTCGATCACGATCACGTGGCCGAAAACCGCTCCTCATTTGGACTCTCCTAGCTCCCTCTACCTATAAATAGACCCTCCCCTTCCATTTTCGCGGATGAAACCCTAGCCTTCCTCTTCCTCGCGCCGCCGGACACGTCCAACCCCGTCGGACATGTCCGCCACCCCCTCGTCCAATCACCTCCCGCCACGTGGCGATCCCCCCAGCGCCGCGCGCCCTCCGGTCCCGTGCGCCCGAGCCGCTCGGCCTCGCCCGCCCGGCGTACCTCGGCCTCGCCGCCCGGCGTGCGCCGCCGCCCGCCCCCTCCGCTCCGACCGGCCGCGGACCTCGCCGGCCCCTAGATCGGGTCCCGCCGCCGGTGGTCCTCGCCATCGCCTCCGTCGCCGCCTGCCGTGGTGCCTCCCCTACGCCGCCGCCCGGGCTCGCGCCGCCGCGCCCAGCCCCGCCTCCTCGCGCCGCCCGCGCCCGGCCCCGCCTCCGCCGTCGCCCTTGGCGACCTCCGGCCGGCCTCGCCCGCCGGACTTCCCCGAGCGCCTCCCTGAGCCCATCTCCGGCGAGGCTCCGGCGCCGCCTCGATCCGCGCGCCGAGCCGGTTCCAGATCTGGAAGGTTGACTCCCCCCCCCGGAAATCCACCAAGTCCTGAAATTCTATCATAATCATGCCATGTTTGACCTGCTGTATCTCTGCATCCGTAGCTCTGTTTCATGTGTGTAATATGTCAAATTGTTCGTCTCGACGAGTACTTCATTTCGTTCCATTACATCATTTTCATTTGAGCTCATCTTGGTGCCCGAAATACTGTTGGAAGAGTGCATGTTGATGTTAAACTGCTGAAACTGTTATAACTTGCTCATTTGTCATTTTTGCCATGATTTATGTGTGCATCCTATGAGTATGTGCTCTACATGTGTTTTGATCTATGCCATGCCATCTTTCCAGGGTGCCAACCATGTATTTTTTGAGTTGTGTGCTGAGTGTATCAAGCTTGCTAAGTAGGGTAGTTCTTTGTTCTTTGTTTTCTGACAGATTCTGTTATATTTTGTTGCTATGTAAACATGCTTCTACTTATCATTCTATGCATAATCTGGAGATGCTCTATAAACATGTTTTGATCTACATGTTATGCTCTATCCATTCATGCCCTTGGTTGCAATTATAGCCTGCTGGAACATGTTGTTATCTTGCTCTAAAGTTGCTTGAAAATGTTGCTGTCAACCTGTTAACATTAAGTTCACTAGTTCCCATGTGTTTTGCTAGTGTTCCATGCACCCTATGAACTTGTTCTTGCCATGCTTAGCTTCATAAACATGTCTTATTACTGTTGGTTGCCTTGCCATGCCATGTATTGCTCTGTAGTGAGTGGTTCAAGCTCACCGACATGCCTACTTATTGTTATTCCTGCCATGTTTGAATCTGTCATATAACTTGCCATATTTACATCGGTGCCATCATATTTTCTATGCCTTTTCGGCTCATGGTCAGTAAGGGACTTTTGATCTATGCTATTAGTAGATTCATGCCATGCCTTTTTTTGCCATGTTAAGCTCCTTTAACATGTTGTTTGATAGCTCTAAACATTGCAACCTGATGTTATTTCTGCTAAAGTCTGAAACTGTTATTATTTGTAATCTTTCCATGTCCTTTTGAGCATGTTCTAGTGATTTCTGGAGATAGCTCAGTGTTCATGTTTTGTTATGATTTACCAGTACTTCATGCCTATGCCTTTTGTTATTATGTTGGGGTGTTGTAGCATGTTGTTTTGATGCTTGCAATATGCCTAGTTGCTGTTTTGGACAGATTGTTGCTATGACTTGTATAGAGTGTATGTGTTGCACCGTTGCTCCGTTTTGAGTGTGCTCTATATGAAACTTGCTTGTTTTTTCATGTAGTTCCATATTATCATGTTGCATCCTTGTTTTGAGGTGTTTGCTTGATGTTTGTATGCATTTTGCATCAATGCCATGTTTAACTTGTTTTGCTCATATCTCCTAGAGCGTAGCCCCAAATCTAATGAACTTTATATGTAACTTGACTAGAATTTCGTGTAGATCATCCTGGTGCATCTTAACTTGCTGTTTAACAACTTGAACATAAGGTTTATCCAGTTCTGGACTAATTTCGAAATTTGCAAATGAGGACTTACCGGAATTGTTATATGTTGTTCCCGGCCTCATTTAAACTTGCCTTGATGTGTTGTTCTTGTTTGCATCATCTCTTGCCATGAGTAGCTTCATGTAGCTTGGTCATACATCATGCTTGTTGTGCATCATGTCTTATCTATGTGTGGTGTGTTTACCATGTTGTGTGCTTCTTTTCGATAGTTCCCGTTTCGTTGCGATCGTGAGGATTCGTTCGTCTACGCTTGGTTCGTCTTCGTGGCTTCATCTTCTTCATGGACTCGTTCTTCTTCCTTGCGGGATTTCAGGCAAGATGACCGTTACCCTGGATCTCACTACTATCATTGCTATGCTAGTTGCTTCGTTCTATCGCTATGCTGCGTTACCTATCATTTGCTCTTCAAGCCTCCCAAATTGCCATGAACCTCTAACCTTTGACACCATTCCTAGCAAACCGTTGCTTGGCTATGTTACCGCTTTGCTCAGCCCCTCTTATAGCGTTGCTAGTTGTAGGTGAAGTTGAAGATTTCTCCATGATGGACAGGGTTATGTTGGGATATCACAATATCTCTTATATTATTAATGCATCTATATATTTGGTAAAGGGTGGAAGGCTCGGCCTTATGCCTGGTATTTTGTTCCACTCTTGCCGCCCTAGTTTCTGTCATACCGGTATTATGTTCCCGGATTTTGCGTTCCTTACGCGGTCGGGTGATTTATGGGACCCCCCTGACAGTTTGCTTTGAATAAAACTCCTCCAGGAAGGCCCAACATTGGTTTTACCATTTGCCTCACCACCACCTATATTTCCCTTGGGAGTAATTAACCCAAGGGTCATCTTTATTCAGCCCCCCGGGCCAATGCTTGTCTAAGTGTTGGTCCAAACTAGAAACCCTTGCGGCGCCCCTAAGGGAAACTTGAGGTCTGGTTTTAGTTATGCGGATTGCTCATCCGGTCGTGGCTCGAGACGAGATATGTGGCTACTATCGGGATGTCGGCACGCCGGAGGTCTTGCTGGTCTTGTTTTACCATTGTCGAAATGTCTTGTAAACCGGGATTCCGAGGCGATCGGGTCTTCACGGAGAAGGTCTATTCTTCGTTGATCGCGAGAGCTTGTCATGGGCTAAGTTGGGACACCCCTGCAGGGTTTAAACTTTCGAAAGTCGTGCCCGCGGTTATGTGGCAGATGGGAATTTGTTAATGTCCGGTTGTAGATAACTTGACACCAGATCCGAAATAAAACGCATCAACCGCGTTTGTAGCCGTGATGGTCTCTTCTCGGTGGAGTCCGGGAAGTGAAGACGGTTTCTGTGTTATGATTGACGTAAGTAGGAGTTCAGGATCACCTCTTGATCATTACTAGATGACGACCGTTCCGCTTGTTCTCTTCTCGCTCTCATTTGCGTATGTTAGCCACCATACTTGCTTAGCCGCTGCTGCAACCTCACCACTTTACCCTTTCCTTTCCCATTAAGCTTTGCTAGTCTTGATACCCATTGTAATGGGATTGCTAAGTCCTCATGGCTCACAGATTACTACAACAACAGTTGCAGGTGCAGGTTTTCCGATGATCATGACGCGAGAGCGATGCTTGCTTGCGTTGAGTTCTTCTTCTGCTTCTTCGATCGGGGATAGGTTCGGTCGGCGGCACTGGCTAGCAGGGTGGATATTGTTTGAGTTTCTGTTTATGATTCATCCGTAGTCGGATGTTGTTCTTGTATGTTGTATTGTTGTATTCATGTGGCATTGTATGCCTTATGTATGTATCCCCATCTATTATGTAATGTTGATGTAATGATATCCACCTTGCAAAAGCGTTTCAATATGCGGGTCTATCCTTAGTGGGACCTTCGTGTTCCTTTTGGATAGGGTCGCATATTGGGCGTGACAAGTTGGTAATCAGAGCCTCGACCGACCATAGGAGCCCCCTTGATTGTTGGCCGTTGTTGAGTCTAGAAGAAAACTATTTTTGGAGTCTAGTTATATCGGAGAGTAGGAATTCTTTTTACTCCTCTACCCCTTCGTCGCTCTGGTGAGGAATCTTGACGTAGGTGTTTTGAACTACTCCTCTTCCCCTTCAAATTTTTCCTTAGGGTCACGTGGTTAGTTTCATGAGTTGTCCATCCTCTTCTATCCGGTGCATCTCTCGTCAAGCTGATTCGAACCTCTTTGTCTTTGGGAGATCAATCCTAAGTTCTTTTCAATCGATGTTGTTTCCTTGTCCGAAGTTGTCCTTGTTTTTCCCACCCGCCCTCCCATTTTCCTCCTCGGAACCGGAGTCCGTAATCGAGTATCCACCCTACTCGTGCGAAGTCTTTGCTTTCTTTCCTCAAAGATTTTAACCGGTGTTTTCTATTCAAGATATTCATCGGTTCCCCTTCCAAGTTGCCTATGTTTTTCCCGCCCTCCCACCCTTTTTCTTCCTGGAGCCTGAGTCTTTTTCGTCCATCAATTTCATTCGTACGGAGCCTCTTCAGTCTTCACTCAATTATTTCAACCGGTGAATTCTCGTCTCGTTCGTCATTCTTCATCCCTTTCTTTTTCCGGTGCACTCAATTCTAGTTTTTCGGTGTTGATCATATTCTTTTCCTCGGCTCAAATGTTTTCCCCTTGCTCGTTCGCCTCTCGCCATTCAATCCTTCCGGAGTTCAAGACATCTCAGGAGATTCGTCTGTGTTCGAACTAATTCGAGGTTGCCACCTCATTCAAATATTTCAATTGTTCCGGTGCATCATCTATTTCTTCAACATCCCTTTCCAACGGTGTTATCTCTTTAGTGGGCCCTAACCCACAGGTCTTTTCCCAGGATCTTACCTGACTCTTCTAATTATTTCTTCAACAATTCTTTTCAAAGTGTGACGTAAGAATGGATTCCATCAGTCACATGCCTTCTCCAAGATCGATTTCAAATCATTTTCATTGTTGCATCAACCTCTCTGCTTTTCATTCTCCCGGAGTACCTCAGTAATTTTAGTGGTGTTTCTCGTCATCATTTGAAGATTGAAGAAGAGCTTTTCCTTTGAATCTTGCCCGTTCTTCCGGAGATTCTGGTGCTAGCTCGATGTTATCCTATCAAATTGTTTCCAGTCGTGCAATTCTTTTCATCCATCCGGAGCATTTCAGGAGTTGCTTTCTCTCTCGATCATCCGGAGACCATCTTTTCGGAAGATTTCTTCATTCTAAGTTTTCAAATTGGTTCTCCAATTATTCTATATCTGTGCCCTTTCGTTCGTCTCAATATTCCTCCGGTGCTTCGTTCAAGTATTCTTCAATCAGTTCGTGATCTCTTGTTCTTTTGCATCTAAATCCCCTCTAGCTTATTGGTTCTTTTAATTCTTTCCGGTGATTCATTCTCTTTTATCAGTCATTTTCTAATTCTTACGGTGGTTCGTTCAAAATTCTTTTCCTTGTTTATCATATTAATCCATTCGTTCTTTCAATCCTACCGGTGGTTCATGAAGACCTTCTCAAGTTTGAGATATGTCACTTCTCAATTCTTTTTCAAGAAGAATATGTAGTATGCTAAATCCATTGCTTGTCATCAATTTAATTTGATGAAGGATAAGCATACAATAAATCTTATTCTTATTGCGTCCAAGTGAGTAATCCCCTTCCTTCGGAGTTTGTTCTTGATGAATAAATTCTAGTTCCAAGTCTTTTCATCTTTTCTTTTCCGGAGTTCAATTTCCTCGGCCATTTCGTCTGATCCTCCATCTAAATCATCGCAAGGCTCATCTTATTCTTTCATCCATTATTCTATCTCATCATCCTTTTGTTACCGGAGTTCTTCACGGTGGATCGTCATGATTTAATTCATTCTTCAAGAGTTCATCAAGTACCATTCCATCCTCTCAAGTTTGTTCTAATCCTCCCATTTTCAGCCGGAGTGCTTCCTAAATCCTTTCAGTCTTATCCGTTTCTTTTCTCATTCTAACCACCCCGGTTAGAACGAGTAATTTCTTAGTCTATCTCATTCCGTGAGTTTGCAATTCTCGTCATTCTCGTCGTTCCTCTCTTCTTCTCGAGGGCTCACGATTCTTTGCTTCTTCTCTTGAGTTCTTGTTTCACCTCATCCCTTTTTCTCTTCCGTCTCGGTCCTAAGATCTCAGGACGAGATCTCTTGTTAGTGGAGGAGTGTTGTAACGCCCCGGTTTCGATGCGCCAGGTGTCTGCCAGTTATTCGTCGTTGTTGCCATGTCATTTGCTTGCGTGTTGCACTTTGCCATGTCATCATATGCATTTCATATCATGTCATCATGTGCATTTCATTTTGCATATGTGTTCATCTCTGGCATCCGAGCTTTTTCCCCGTTGTCCGTTTTGCAATCCGGCACTCCTATGTTCCCCGGCGTCCCCTTTTGTCTCCTGTTGTGAGTGGGTGTTAAACTTTCTCGGAATGGCCCGAGGTTTGCCAAGCGGCCTTGGTATAGCACCGGTAGATCGCCTGTCAAGTTTCGTGCCATTTGGAGGTCGTTTGACACTCCAACGCTTAACCGGGTAACCTCAAAGGCCTCTTTTGTTGCAGCCCAACACCCCTTCCAAAGTGGCCCAAAACCCATCTAAGTCTCGTCCATGCTCTCGGTCGTTTGATCACGATCGTGTGGCCGAAAACCGCTCCTCATTTGGACCCTCCTAGCTCCCTCTACCTATAAATAGACCCTCCCCTTCCATTTTCGCGGATGAAACCCTAGCCTTCCTCTTCCTCGCGCCGCCGGACACGTCCAACACCGTCGGACATGTCCGCCGTCCCCTCGTCCAATCGCCTCCCACCACGTGGCGATCCTCAGCAAGGCCGCCTGTCTGTCTGCGCCGACCTCGGCCTCGCCGCCCGGCGTGCGCCGCCCGCCGCGCCTCCCTCCGCTCCGACCAGCGCGGACCTCGCCCGCCTGGATCGGGTCCCGCCGCCGGTGGCCTTGCCATCGCCTCCGCCTCCTTTGTCGCGGTGCCTCCCCTCGCCACCGCCGGGCTCGCCCCGCCGGACTTCCCCGAGCGCCTCCCCGAGCCCATCTCCGTCGAGGCTCCGGCGCCGCCTCGATCCGCGCGCCGAGCCGGATCCAGATCTGGAAGGTTGACTTCCCCCCCCCCCCCCGAAATCCACTAAGTCCTGAAATTCTATCATAATCATGCCATGTTTGACCTACTGTATCTCTGCATCCGTAGCTCCGTTTCATGGGTGTAATATGTCAAATTGTTCGTCTCGACGATTACTTCATTTCATTCCATTACAGCATTTGCATTTGAGCTCATCTTGGTGCCCGAAATGCTGTTGGAAGAGTGCATGTTGATGTTAAACTGCTGAAACTGTTATAACTTGCTCATTTGTCATTTTTGCCATGATTTATGTGTGCATCCTATGAGTATGTGCTCTACATGTGTTTTGATCTATGCCATGCCATCTTTCCAGGGGTGCCAACCATGTATTTTTGTGAGTTGTGTGCTGAGTGTATCAAGCTTGCTAAGTAGGGTAGTTGTTGTTGCTGTTTTCCTGACAGATTCTGTTATATTTTGTTGCTATGTAAACATGCTTCTACTTATCATTCTATGCATAATCTGGAGATGCTCTATAAACATGTTTTGATCTACATGTTATGCTCTATCCATTCATGCCCTTGGTTGCAATTATAGCCTGCTGGAACATGTTGTTATCTTGCTCTAAAGTTGCTTGAAAATGTTGCTGTCAACCTGTTAACATTAAGTTCACTAGTTCCCATGTGTTTTGCTAGTGTTCCATGCACCCTATGAACTTGTTCTTGCCATGCTTAGCTTCATAAACATGTCTTCTTACTGTTGGTTGCCTTGCCATGCCATGTATTGCTCTGTAGTGAGTGGTTCAAGCTCACCAACATGCCTACTTATTGTTATTCCTGCCATGTTTGAATCTGCCATATAACTTGCCATGTTTACATGGGTGCCATCATATTTTCTATGCCTATTTGGCTCATGGTCAGTAAGGGACTTTTGATCTATGCTATTAGTAGATTCATGCCATGCCTTTGTTTGCCATGTTAAGCTGCTTTAACATGTTGTTTGATAGCTCTAAACATTGCAACCTGATATTATTTCTGCTGAAGTCTGAAACTGTTATTATTTGCAATCTTTCCATGTCCTTTTGAGCATGTTCTAGTGATTTCTGGAGATAGCTCAGTGTTCATGTTTTGTTATGCTTTACCAGTAATTCATGCCCATGCCTTTTGTTATTATGTTGGGGTTCTGTAGCATGTTGTTTTGATGCTTGCAATATGCCTAGTTGCTGTTTTGGACAGATTGTTGCTATGACTTGTATAGAGTGTATGTGTTGCACCGTTGCTCCGTTTTGAGTGTGCTCTATATGAAACTTGCTTGTTTTTGCATGTAGTTCCATATTATCATGTTGCATCCTTGTTTTGAGGTGTTTGCTCGATGTTTGTATGCATTTTGCATCAATGCCATGTTTAACTTGTTTTGCTCATATCTCCTAGACCGTAGCCCCAAATCTAATGAACTTTATATGTAACTTTACTACAATTTCGTGTAGATCATCCTGGTGCATCTTAACTTGCTGTTTAACAACTTGAACATAAGGTTTATTCAGTTCTGGAATAATTTCGAAATTTGCATATGAGGACTTACCGGAATTGTTATATGTTGTTCCCGGCCTCATTTAAACTTGCCTTGATGTGTTGTTCTTGTTTGCATCATCTCTTGCCATGAGTAGCTTCATGTAGCTTGGTCATACATCATGCTTGTTGGGCATCATGTCTTGTCTATGTGTGGTGTGTTTACCATGTTGTGTGCTTCTTTTCGATAGTTCCCGTTTCGTTACGATCGTGAGGATTCGTTCGTCTACGCTTGGTTCGTCTTCGTGGCTTCATCTTCTTCATGGACTCGTTCTTCTTCCTTGCGGGATTTCACGCAAGATGACCGTTACCCTGGATCTCACTACTATCATTGCTATGCTAGTTGCTTCGTTCTATCGCTATGCTGCGTTACCTATCATTTGCTCTTCAAGCCTCCCAAATTGCCATGAACCTCTAACCTTTGGCACCATTCCTAGCAAACCGTTGCTTGGCTATGTTACCGCTTTGCTTAGCCCCTCTTATAGCGTTGCTAGTTGCAGGTGAAGTTGAAGATTTCTCCATGATGGACAGGGTTATGTTGGGATATCACAATATCTCTTATATTATTAATGCATCTATATATTTGGTAAAGGGTGGAAGGCTCGGCATTATGCCTAGTGTTTTGTTCCACTCTTGCCGCCCTAGTTTCCGTCATACCGGTATTATGCTCCCGGATTTTGCGTTCCTTACGCGGTCGGGTGATTTATGGGACCCCCCTGACAGTTCGCTTTGAATAAAACTCCTCCAGCAAGGCCCAACATTGGTTTTACCATTTGCCTCACCACCACCTATATTTCCCTTGGGAGTAATTAACCCAAGGGTCATCTTTATTCAGCCCCCCCGGGCCAATGCATGTCTAAGTGTTGGTCCAAACTAGAGCCCTTTGCAGCGCCCCCTCAGGGAAACTTGAGGTCTGGTTTTAGTTGTACGGATTGCTCATCCGGTCGTGGCCTGAGACGAGATACGTGCGGCTACTATCAGGATGTCGGCACGCCGGGAGGTCTTGCTGGTCTTGTTTTACCATTGTCGAAATGTCTTGTAAACCGGGATTCCGAGACTGATCGGGTCTTCCTGGGAGAAGGTCTATTCCTTCGTTGATCGCGAGAGCTTGTCATGGGCTAAGTTGGGACACCCCTGCAGGGTTTAAACTTTCGAAAGTCGTGCCCGCGGTTATGTGGCAGATGGGAATTTGTTAATGTCCGGTTGTAGATAACTTGACACCAGATCCGAAATAAAACGCATCAACCGCGTTTGTAGCCGTGATGGTCTCTTCTCGGCGGAGTCCGGGAAGTGAAGACGGTTTCTGTGTTATGATTGACGTAAGTAGGAGTTCAGGATCACCTCTTGATCATTACTAGATGACGACCGTTCCGCTTGTTCTCTTCTCGCTCTCATTTGCGTATGTTAGCCACCATACTTGCTTAGCCGCTGCTGCAACCTCACCACTTTACCCCTTTCCTTTCCCATTAAGCTTTGCTAGTCTTGATACCCATTGTAATGGGATTGCTAAGTCCTCATGGCTCACAGATTACTACAACAACAGTTGCAGGTGCAGGTTTTCCGATGATCATGACGCGAGAGCGATGCTTGCTTGCGTTGAGTTCTTCTTCTGCTTCTTCGATCAGGGGATAGGTTCCAGGTCGGCAGCCTGGGCTAGCAGGGTGGATATTGTTTGAGTTTCTGTTTATGATTCATCCGTAGTCGGATGTTGTTCTTGTATGTTGTATTGTTGTATTCATGTGGCATTGTATGCCTTATGTATGTATCCCCATCTATTATGTAATGTTGATGTAATGATATCCACCTTGCAAAAGCGTTTCAATATGCGGGTCTATCCTTAGTGGGACCTTCGTGTTCCTTTTGGATAGGGTCGCATATTGGGCGTGACAAGAGCGCCTTGAACCACCGGCACCGGAGGGCCGTGCTCCGGCACAACATCTTTTCGAAGAGGCTTTTAATGCCTTCAATTCGGCGGACGCATATGTCTGAGCCGCTCGAGGCGGGCTTGCCCAAGCGACAAGGCAGTATACAAAGGACATATAGGTAAGAAATTTTGATAAGTATGCCTAGCAGTAGGCCCTGAGACCTAGAATAGTTGGGACAACTGTTTGAAGGATCGATATATCCGCAGGTCCTTGTGGACAAGAATGAACAATTGGCGCGGGAGCTGGAGGCATGCAAGGCCCAGTTGTCTGATGTGGTCGCCAAGTTAGTGGGATCCTGCAAGGCCCCCTCTGGTAATATTTGTCCCCATTATACGCATATGTACCAGTTAATAAATGGCTGGTGCGGTTAGTCTAACCGTAAATTCTGCAGACAATCCCGGGGTGAATCCAGAGGGCACAGTGGGTGACGACTCGCATCTCCAACCGCAACTAAAGGACGGCGAGCGCATCCTTACGCAGGTGATGCAAGAGAAGAACAAGCTTCATGATGCCAATATTCGTCTGGACGTGGAATTAAAGGACGTCCGCGCTCAACTGGCGGACTCCGTGAAGGAGAACAAAAAACTTCAACGCGGCATTTATGGTAAGAGCTCAAGCGAACTGTTTGATAGTTTGGCAATGAAGTTTATTAAAAAGATTTTTCCTTGCAGGAATGTTAACTGGTCGCCCTGAAGAGGAGATGCCCTCATCTGCAGGTGATTTGCTGCAAGAACTGTCGCAGATGCACGAACATGTTCGGCAGGTGATGCATGGCGTTGCTCAGGCCCTGTGGCCATCAAGCCTTCTGCCGAATGGCATGGGGGAGCTTGTGGACTTGTTTCAAGGAGCCTGGCGGCGCCTCCATCTATGGAAGATATCAGCCTGCCGGCAAGGAGCAAGAGAAGCCTGGGCAATGGTGAAGACGCGCTACACCAAGCTGGACCCGAACCATATGGCCGAAGTGGGACCGGCGGGGCCCGATGGGCAAGAAATTCCCGTGAGCCTGGTATATGACCAGGTAGCGTTAGCCGCTAAGTATTCTCAGCAGGACTATAGGCTAGATAGCCTGTTAGATGGTATAGAGGAGGAGTATAGTCAGTCTCAGTGACTTTGTAATTTAATTGGCATAAACAACCCCTAGCCGGATTGAAATCATTTGTCATGGCAGACCTTTTGCGATCCCGGACCCTATAGTCCGGTGTGTCCGAATACCCGCTCGGTTATACAGGAACCGGGGTATGCGTGGAGACCAGGCGTGGGGGTCATAAGTGCTTGAACAGACAAGTACCCAACTAGTTATGTTATATTGCATGGATAGAAAGAAACATCTTCCAGGGAGAATAGTTCTGTTAGGGGTTCCTTTCCCTGGGTATGCATGTGTCAATGCACATGTCTGGACTGCGAACTATGGCGCAGGATAAAAAGCTTCTGGGTTTTTTGTAACCACCAAGTACATCCTTTGTTCAATGATCGAATATTCTCTTAAGGAAACTAGCTTTCAGCTTCACCCAGTCTGAGGTACAAATCCGGCTTAACCGGCAGTAACAATCACAGAGGTGCTCCCCTTATGCCCTAGCCGAATTAACGGGAACGTAGGGCATAAACACAAGAGCCAGGCAACCCAGCTTGGCCACATCTTAAGTCATATCGATGCATAAAATAGTGAAGAAAGGCACATATGGAAAAGGAACGCATATGCGATGGGAAAAAGCCATTTAAAGTAATTATTGCTAGCTTCCGAATAGGAATCCCCCAGGTATAGCTTACACACATAGTACGGCCGGAATGATCCGGTAACCCGCACTGTATTAAATACTTTGTGTGAAGAGAGAAGGAAAAAGAAAAAGGAAAAGTCGAGAAAGGAGAGGAAAGGAGGTGGAGCATAATTAAAAAGGAGGGGTGAGGAGACGCACACTGCGATCGGTGTTAGGCGTAGAATCTCCGGAGTCTGGCCGCGTTCCATGGGTTCGGCTCGAGTCTATTATCAGATGCATTATGTAGACGGTACGCTCCTCCGGTGAGAACTTTGTCAATGACAAAGGGACCTTCCCTTCTGGGTTTGAGTTTGTCCTTCTTCTTCTCCGGTAGGCGTAGAATGAGTTCGCCAATATTGTAAGTTTTGGCCCGCACTTCTCTGCTTTGATATCGTCGAGCCTGCTGCTGATAGAATGTGGAACGGGATTTTGCGACATCGCGCTCCTCCTCCAGGGCATCCAAGTTATCCTGCCGATCTAACTCGGCTTCCTTCACTTTGTACATGCGTACATGTGGCGAATCATGTATTATGTCGCAGGGTAGTACTGCTTCCGCGTCGTACACCATAAAAAATGGTGTATATCCGGTGGTTCGATTCGGTGTGGTCCGCAGCCCCCAGAGTACGGAGACGAGCTCCTCTACCCAGTGTGTATCCGATTCTGTTAAAGATCACACTAGTCTGGGTTTGATGCCGCTCATAATGAGACCGTTTGCCCGTTCGACCTCGCCGTTTGTTTGAGGGTGGTAGACGGAAGTGTAGTCGAGCTTAATGCCCATTTTGCCGCACCAAGTTTTCACTTCATCGGCTGTGAAATTTGAGCCATTATCAGTGATGATGCTGTGCGGGACACCGTATCGGTGTACGACCCCGGATAAGTAGTCTATTACCGGTCCGGATTCGGCCGTTTTAACTGGTTTCGCTTCGATCCATTTGGTGAATTTGTCCACCATGAACAATAAGTATTTTTTTTTCTTATGGCTTCCCCATTTAAGAGGTTGTAACACCCCAAAAATATAACCAGGTTTTAGTTATTAAAATTTTGCCAAGAGTTTAAATTTTTTGCCTTCAAGAATATCTCTGTTGATTTCAAAACTTTTCTTTTAATATTAAGGAGTTTTTCCCAAGTGGATCCTTCCAAAACATATTGGACTTATTTTCCCTCTCATTTAAAAACATCAATCAATCAGTAGATTTATTTATTAAATTATTTCACCCTGAGCTTTATTCATTAAATGACTTGTTTTGAGTTTTGGAGCTCGTTTTGTACTACAACCAGTTGATAGATTTATCTAAAAATCGAACCAAAATTTGGAGATGTCATGTGATGTCTCTAAATCACTTTTGTGCAATAATATATTTAGTTCGTTACGTATGTTGAGTGCTACACCTGTTTTCCTTCTCTGGTCCAGTGGGCAGTTTTGCACTACAACCCTTTTAAATATTTGTTTCTAGCTTCCACCAAAATTTTGGGATGTCAGTAGGATCATATCATTACATTATATGCAAAAATCCAGGGTTGTTCTTTGGAAATTTTGAGTGAAACAACCTCATCTTCATTCTGGTCCAACATGATGGTTTGTACAGCAACCACATCTTTAGTTGCTCCTTTATCCATGATTCCTTTTCCTACTTGTAGCCCTCCCTACTAAACCCCTAAGTCCAGGAGCATGCACTTATTGGATCATGTTTAGTTCATGAAATGATGCCATCCATCTCCTGTCCAGAACTGAAGTTCATCAAAACCTGCACTAGCAAGTTTCTCTTTTTGCCAAACTAACCTTACCACCTTCTCTTGCTTCTAAAGAGACACTGATCTGGAGAATTTGGCCACTCCAAGAAATGCCTAAGTGCCCTTAGCATTTTGTCAAACACCTTATGGGCATGATCTGTTTTGACATGACTTTTGACATTGCACTGGGAGCTTGCACCCCTAATAGAACTAACATGTCCACTAGACTCCCAGTGGCTCCTAGCCTGGATCTATTAAGTGCCAGCCTCACCCAAGCTCTGCAGCATGCACTGGCATTTCTTCAAGCACGTCTCGTGCACGCCCAGAGCACGAGCAAAGCATGCGTTTGGTGCACGCGTGCAACCAAGCCGCCGCGTCTCACCCCGCACCCGTTCCGACTCGTGACCACCTGCAGCTAGCTGCCATGCACTCCCCGACTCAACACTACACGCCAGCCCGCCCTGGCACCCTACAGCGCCACCGCCGGAGCACTTTTCGCGGCACGCCGGCGTCGGCTGACAGCCTCTGCTCCGTTCAGCGCCGCCCAAGCCACCCCGGCTCGCCACCTAGCCCCTGGCACAGCCCAAACTCATCCATAGCGTGTCGCTAGCGTTAAATCGCCGCCACGACGCCATGCAAGCTACAGAGGGGCGGTTCGCCGGCGTCCTCATCCACCGCCGCGGAACCGACCTCGTCGCGCTATAAAAGGATGCCTCGAAACCTTCCGAGCATGCAGGTGACTCTTAAGCCATCCCCTATGACCTCTTGGGGCAGCCAATCGACCCAGGGAGGTCATCTTCCCCACCTCCGGCAGCAGCGGCCGCCGCCATGGCCCCAGCTCTCCCAGCGCCACCAGGGCCTGTCCCTCCCATTTCTCTTCACCAAGAACACCTCCTTACTTCCAGGAACCCAACCCCTACTCGATTTTGATCGGGAACCACATTCGCCCCAAAACCACTCTACCACCGAAGCCTCCTCCGCCGCGAAGCTCGCCGCCGGCAACTCCCTCCGTCCCCACCGGCCTGGCGACCACCAGGAGGACCGCCCTGGAGTGGCAGATCCATCCCCGCCCTCGGGGCCCCCCGAGGAGCCGCCAGTCGCCGGCGACGATCGCCGGAGCTCCGCCTCCGCTCGGGACAGAGAAAGGAGGGGGAAAAAGAAATAGTCAAACCTGACTAGTGGGACCCCTAGACCCACTGTCAGTGTCTCACAGCGCCGTCCACGTGTTTAAGTGAAGGCGTAATCCACCCCAGTACGTTTCTCCCGCTTCGAAAGCGTATTCCCCTCTGAAACGTTTTTCTTTTTCTGTTTTATTTAAAATCAGATTTGACCAGAACTTTGACTGACTATATCTTTTTAAATATAACTCCAAATGAATTAATTCTTTTTCCTACGTCTCTCAAATATTGTCTAGTTTATTTTTAGATTGAATTGAAAAAATTTCAGAAAAACTTTTTGTGCTGTTTTTATTTTGTGTGTTAATTCATTTATATTGCTAAAATAGGATTTTTGAAGAGAGGAGAAATGTTTCAAGAGTTTGAATGCACCCTGCCTTCCCGTGACTCAAGGCAAGCATTCGAACTCCGCATAATATTTTGTGTGTTCGATGACACGCTCATAACATCACCTCACTTTGGAGAAACTTGTTATTTCATGTGATGTGATCATATGCATGGGTGCATGTTATTGATTTCCATGCTGTTGGAAATGAACACACTTGTGATGATAATCATCCTCATGTGCCTTGCATGCATACGGCAGAACCGGAAAACCTCTGCCTTGGGTAGGCATGAGGTTGTCGCCGTCTCCGTCGGGACGGTTATGTCGGTATGGCATGGTAAGGTGATATGAGCGGTGACTCTGTTGGTTGAAATATATTCGTTATGCTAATCATGCAGGAATACTTAAACCTCCCGAGTCGACCGTAGATCGAGTCTTGTGCCAATAACCCCATACTTGCTTCAGATTACCACTGCCTCTACAGCAAGTAGAGTACGGTTCAAGAAGTTGTCAACCTCTTTCTAGCACACACCATACAGAGAGGCCAGGTGGAAGATACGGTTGTAGCTGGTAAGCAGAGCCACCTGGTCCAGGGCATGGGTGTTTCGGTTGAGACCGAGAGGAGGCCACCCCTTAGAGCGCGATATAAATTTGATCCCATGCTACGCGAGGTTGTAGCCTCCCACTTAGAGTTTGCTTGACAGTGTCGTGGGTGATTCCGCACACGTGTGATTTAAGCTGGTGTGTGCAAGTTAGGTGTGTTTTCAACAAAAGACCAGAGATGGAATTAGTCCCGATGGACTAAAGAAATCCGTTACTCGTGGGTAAAGAGTACACCCCGCAGAGATTAAACCTATTCAATAGCCGTGTCCATGGTTAAGGATTACACCGATGGGTCAAGTGTCGGTCTTAGTGTCGGTCTTCGGAGGTGAAACTGTTAAACCAAAAATGGAATTACTACTTGTGACTTGTGATAATTATGATTATTATTATTGTTGACTAACCCGTGATATTATTGTTATTATCGAGTATCTTTGGGATGGTTCTACTTCCGGGATATTCACTATGATCAATTTCTTTTAAAGCCCTTTATGTGGTGTCGCTCAGATGCCCGACTGTGGCATTTATTTTAAAGCCCATTATGTGGTGTCGCTCAGCCGCCCGACTGTGGCATTTCTTTTAAAGACCTTTATGTGGTGTCGCTCAGACGCCCGACTGTGGCATTTCTTTTAAAGCCCTTTATGTGGTGTCGCTAAGACGCCCGACTGTGGCATTGCTTGTTATTTATTTCATAAATTTTAATACTACTATGTTATTGCATTTTTATAAATAACCGCCTGCATGCATCAGAATTTTATTTACTTTTTTTGACTAACGTCATGAGCATAAAATATTTTCAGCACACCATTGTTATGTTATACCTGTGTTCATAATGTTTGCGAGTACATTCAAAGTACTCACTGGCTTGTCCCTGGCTATTGTCTTGGCCAGATTTTCTTGCACGGAGAAGAGCGACGCGATGCCAGCCCTGGAATCTAAGCAATGATGATAGCAGCCTCGTGAAGATAGGAGTTAACCTGGTCAGCTGTTCCTGTTGGGAATTGGAGTCCCATAGACACTGATGATCAATAAACCGCTCCCTCCATCAACCACTAGAAACCATTTGTTGTACTCACAGGCCAGAATGGTCTTGTGCTACATATTTTGTATTTTGCTTGGAATTTCTGTATCAAGTTGGAGCCTCATCAGCTAACAGTTATCCTGGGGCTGATGAGCACGACGGTCTCTTTCTAAAAATTGATACCCGGAAAACCGGTCGTGACAGACTTGGTATCAGAGCCAGGCTGACCATTGGCTAATCCTATCTTAGCAAGGTCAATAAATCTTAGGCAAACAACCCACCAAGCCATGACCAAACCCCAGCCAAGCTTCTCGTGCAAGATAGCCACACAGTGACCCGACACTTTTGGCAGTCGGTGCCCAACCTATCAACCTAGCTTGTCTATCACGCGCTAGTGACCAGCACCCAAGGTGTCTCATTTGCAAGCGTGCGAGAGAAGACTATGTTCCCTTTTTCTATAAAAAGGGCACACTAGCCCAAACCCAGCACTGCACAGCCTCGAACCCAGCCACAATGCCAGGCCCCGTCGTGCACAACGAGACCACAGCAACCAACCTTTGAGGTTTTGTGACCATACTCGCAAACCTCACCCGTCATGCCTATGTGTTAGAAGAGCATTTAACCCAGCACGTGATGGGTTATCTCCAGAGTCCCGTAGATTTAAATCCTCAAATCGCCATCGGCAGATCGTCTGGTCAATCCACTTTTCCCGATAGAAGATGAGTGTATCCCTGTGACAGAGACATTTTCTCAGGACCCGCCCAGTTACCGTTTTCGATTTAGGCGTCACTGCTATATTTATTATCGCAACTTTTATTTATGTGCTGTAACTTATGCGTGGTACCCCAAGTTTGCGCGGCAAGTAAATTATTTAGTTTCTATTATTGTGAGTAGCTCTGTTGCGGTTTGACTTTAATGTATTACTGTTTTCTCTCGCGAAAAATCCTGGAGTGAGATTATTTGTCTTCCCTGAATTGCTGCATCTTACATCTTCCCACGACGTGGATTATTTTTATTTCCCGCAGCACCCCGGCAGCAGACTCACAACCATAATCATTCGAGCACATACACTGCTTGCAAAACCTTGCAACGGTGTTACATCTAACTGAGCACCTCCTGACAACAGTCAGCGCCCGACACACTCTACCTACTCCTCGTGATCACCACCACCGAGGAGAGCCAGCACCCGAGTAGCAGCATCGCGACGATCGTCGAGGATCATCGCGCACAGAAGCACGGAGAGCCCCAGCACCGCTGCCAGCCCTCCGCACAACAGGATCACGTACCAGTCCAGCACCGCCGCCGCCATTAGAGCCTCGCCTCAAGCTTCGGCAAACGGAAACAAGGGAAAGAGGAGGAGAAGCAAGGCCAGGTGTGAGGAGAAGATAAGAACACCTCGGCCGTTATATAGCTCGGGCTCGGTGTACTGTGGGCGAGGTCCACCAGCGCCGCTCGTCGCCCGATCGCCGGTGTTTGGAGGCGAATCCTCGAGCAGTGCCGACAACGCACTGGCCCGCGAGGTGAGTGCACGCTGCACTGGCAGCTAGCAAGCTGCACACTATCACGGTACGGCCTAGATGCCCTACGCGCTAGATGTCGCCGATGAGAAAGCACGGGAAAGCACGCGGGAGAGAGGGAGAAGAAAGAGCCAGAGGACGAAGAAGAGGCCGACAGTGGGCCCCGGATCCACCTGTCAGCCAGGGAGAGAACTGTGCTCTCGGGTACGACCAGCGTATTATTAAATTTAGAATTTACTCTAAATTTATATCCAGCATAGAAATCCCTCGTTTTCTTCCCAAAACCGTTGATTTTTCCACGCAGCGCCAGTGCCCCGCACTGTATTTTTGCACCACTTATTGCCCTCTCACTGTAACCATTTTTGTTTCTATGTATTTTTTAAAAACAGCTTTTAGCAAATCTCGAGGACGAGATTTTTCTTAAGGGGGGTAGTAATTGTAACACCCCAAAAATTTAACCAGGTTTTAGTTATTAAAATTTTGCCAAGAGTTTAAAATTTTTGCCTGCAAGAATATCTCTGTTGATTTCAAAACTTTTCTTTTAATATTAAGGAGTTTTTCCCAAGTGGATCCTTCCAAAACATATTGGACTTATTTTCCTCTCATTTAAAAAACATCTCTCGGTCAAGAGATTTATTTATTAAATTATTTCACCCGAGCTTTATTCATTAAATGACTTGTTTTGAGTTTTGGAGCTCTTATTGTACTACAACCAGTTGATAGATTTATCTAAAAATCTAACCAAAATTTGGAGATGTCATGTGATGTCTCTAAATCAGTTTTGTGCAATAATATATTTAATTCATTACATATGTTGAGTGCTACACCTGTTTTCCTTCTCTGGTCTAGTGGGCAGTTTTGCACTACAACCCTTTTAAATATTTGTTTCTAGCTTCCACCAAAATTTTGGGATGTCAGTAGGATCATATCATTCCATTATATGCAAAAATCCAGGGTTGTTCTTTGAAAATTTTGAGTGAAACAACCTCATCTTCATTCTGGTCCAACATGATGGTTTGTACAGCAACCACATTTTTAGTTGCTCCTTTATCCATGATTCCTTTTCTTACTTGTAGCCCTCCCTACTAAACCCCTAAGTCCAGGAGCATGCACTTATTGGATCATGTTTAGTTCATGAAAGTATGCCATACATCTCCTGTCCAGAACTGAAGTTCATCAAAACCTGCACTAGCAAGTTTCTCTTTTTGCCAAACTAACCTTACCACCTTCTCTTGCTTCTAAAGAGACACTGATCTGGAGAATTTGGCCACTCCAAGAAATGCCTAAGTGCACTTAGCATTTTGTCAAACACCTTATGGGCATGATCTGTTTTGACATGACTTTTGACATTGCACTGGGAGCTTGCACCCCTAATAGAACTAACATGTCCACTAGACTCCCAGTGGCTCCTAGCCTCGATCTGTTAAGTGCAAGCCTCACCCTAGCTCTGCAGCATGCACTGGCATTTCTTCAAGCACGTCCCGTGCATGCCCAGAGCGCGAGCAGAGCATGCGTTTGGCGCACGCGTGCAACCGAGCCGCCGCGTCTCACCCCGCACCCGTTCCGACTCGTGACCACCTGCAGCTAGCTGCCACGCACTCCCCGACTCACCACTACACGCCAGCCCGCCCTGGCACCCTACAATGCCACCGCCAGAGCACTTTTGGCGGCACACCGGCATCGGCCGACAACCTCTGCTCCGTTCAGCGTCGCCCAAGCCACCCCGGCTCGTCACCTGGCCCCTGGCACAGCCCGAACTCATCCACAAGCGTGTCCGCTAGCATTCGTCGCCGCCACGACGCCATGCAAGCTACAGAGGGGCGGTTCGACGGCGTCCTCATCCACCGCCGTGGAACCGACCTCGTCGCGCTATAAAAGGACGCCTCGAAACCTTCCGAGCACGCAGGCGACTCTTAAGCCATCCCCTATGACCCCTTGGGGCAGCCAATCGACCCGGGGAGGTCATCTTCCCCACCTCCGGCAGCAGCGGCCGCCGCCATGGCCCCAGCTCTCCCAGCGCCACCAGGGCCTCTCCCTCCCATTTCTCTTCACCAAGAACACCTCCTTCCTTCCAGGAACCCAACCCCCTACTTGATTTTGATCGGGAACTACATTCGCCCCAAAACCACTCTGCCACCGAAGCCTCCTCCCGCGGACTTCGCCGTTGGCAACTCCTCCGTCCCCACCGCCTGGCGACCACTGTGAGGACCGCCTCGAGTGGCGGATCCATCCCGCCTCGGGCCCCCGAGGAGCCGCCAGTCGCCGGCGAGGATCGCCGGAGCTCCGCCTCCGCTCGGGACAGAGAAAGGAGGGGGGGAAAGAAATAGTCAAACCTGACTAGTGGGCCCCCTGGACCCACTGTTAGTGTCTCACAGCGCTATCCACGTGTTTAAGTGAAGGCGTAATCCACCCCAGTATGTTTCTCCCGCTTCGAAAGCGTATTCCCCTCTGAAACGTTTTTTCTTTTTCTGTTTTATTTAAAATCAGATTTGACCAGAACTTTGACTGACTATATCTTTTTAAATATAACTCCAAATGAATTAATTCTTTTTCCTACGTCTCTCAAATATTGTCTAGTTTATTTTTAGATTTAATTGAAAAAATTTTAGAACAACTTTTTGTGCTGTTTTTATTTTGTGTGTTAATTCATTTATATTGCTAAAATAGGATTTTTGAAGAGAGGAGAAATGTTTCAAGTGTTTGAAATGCACCCTGCCTTCCCGTGACCTGAAGGCAAGCATTCTGAACCCTGGCATAATATTTTTGTGTGTTCGATGACACGTTCATAACATCACCTGGTCCGGGTGGAAGATACCGGTTGTAGCTGGTAGGCAGGCCACCTGGTCTGGGGGCATGGGTGTTTCCGGTTGAGACCGAGAGGGGAGGCCACCCCTTAGAGCGTGCGATATAAATTTGATCCCATGCTACGCGAGGTTGTAGCCTCCCCACTTAGAGTTTGCTTGACAGGTGTCATGGGTGATTCCAGACACGTGTGAGTTAAGCTGGTGTGTGCAAGTTAGGTGTGTTTTCGACAAAAAGACCGTGGACGGAATTAGTACCGATGGACTAAAGAAATCCGTTACTCGTGGGTAAAGAGTACACCCTCTGCAGAGATTAAACCTATTCGAATAGCCGTGTCCATGGTTAAGGATTACAGTCTGGGATGGGTCAAGTGTCGGTCTTAGTGTCGGTCTTCGGAGGTGAAGCTATTAAACTAGAAATGGAATTACTACTTGTGACTTGTGATAATTATGACTATTATTATTGTTGACTAACCCGTGATATTATTGTTATTATCGAGTATCTCTGGGATGGTTCTACTTCCGGGATATTCACTATGATTGTTTATTTTAAAGCCCTTATGTGGTGTCACTCAGACGCCCGACTCTGGCATTTATTTTAAAGCCCTTTATGTGGTGTCGCTCAGAAGCCCGACTGTGGCATTTCTTTTAAAGCCCTTTATGTGGTGTCTCTCAGACGCCCGACTGTGGCATTTATTTTAAAGCCCTTTATGTGGTGTCGCTCAGACGCCCGACTGTGGCATTTCTTTCAAAGCCCTTTATGTGGTGTCGCTCAAACGCCCGACTGTGGCTTTTATTTTAAAGCCCCTTTTGTGGTGTCGCTCAGACGCCCGACTATGGCATTTCTTTTAAAGCCCTTTATGTGGTGTCGCTCAGACGCCCGACTGTGGCATTTCTTTTAAAGCCCTTTATGTGGTGTCTTTCAGACGCCCGACTGTGGCATTTATTTTAAAGCCCTTTATGTGGTGTCGCTCAGCCGCCCGACTGTGGCATTTCTTTTAAAGCCCTTTATGTGGTGTAGCTCAGACGCCCGACTGTGGTATTTCTTTTAAAGCCCTTTATGTGGTGTCGCTAAGACGCCCGACTGTGGCATTGCTTGTTATTTATTTCATAAATTTTAATACTACTATGTTATTGCATTTTTATAAATAACCGCCTGCACGCATCAGAATTTTATTTACTTTTTTTGACTGACGTCATGAGCATAAAATATTTTCAGCACACCATTGTTATGTTATACCTGTGTTCATAATGTTTGCGAGTACATTCAAAGTACTCACTGGCTTGTCCCTGGCTATTGTCTTGGCCAGATTTTCTTGCATGGAGAGGAGTGACGCGATGCCAGCCCCGGAACCTAAGCAACGATGATAGCAGCCTCGTGAAGATAGGAGTTAACCTGGTCAGTTGTTCCTGTTGGGAATTGGAGTCCCATGGACACTGATGATCCATAAACCGCTCCCGCCATCAACCACTAGAAACCGTTTGTTGTACTCACAGGCCAGAATGGTCTTGTGCTACATATTTTGTATTTTGCTTGGAATTTTCAGATTGTTGGAGCCTCATCGCCTAACAAGAATCCACGGGGCTGATGAGCACGACGGTCTCTTTCTGGAAATTGATACCCGGAAAACCGGTCGTGACAGAGGTCCAACCATATCCAGCCCCCTAGACCGCGAAGGGCCAAGTTATTGGCATTGTTTGGAGAGCGGTAGGGGGCATATGACTCTGATTGGCGAAGAGCTGGCAGCCGACGCAATGTTGGACAAGGTCCTGTGCGTCTGCTCGGGCCGTCGGCCAATAGAAGCCTGTACGGAAGGCTTTGCTGACTAGCGCTCGAGCTGCGGCATGGTGTCCGCCCAGTCCGGCATGGATTTCAGCCAGGAGTTGCCGCCCTTCCTCTTCGGAGATGCACCTTTGGAGCACTCCGGTCGCACTTTTCTTGTAGAGTTCCCCTTCATGGACTTTGTAAGCTTTAGAGCGCCGAACTATGCAGCGTGCTTCATTTTGGTCTTTGGGGAGCTCCTGCCTATTTAGGTAGGCCAAGAAAGGCTCGGTCCACAGGGCGATTACGGCCATGATCTCGTGGGCCGAAGAAGTTATTTCGGTGGCCGAGCCTCCGATTGTGTCTGATGGTTCGGTGCCTGGGGTGTATTCGGATCTGTGCTGGTATTGCCGGACTCCCCTTCCCATACCACGGATGGCTTGAACAGCCTTTGCAGGAATATATTAGGTGGGACGGGGTCGCGTTTGGCGCCAATGCGGGCGAGGACGTCCGCCGCTTGATTGTTTTCTCGAGCCACATGGTGGAATTCGAGCCCCTCGAACCGAGCTGACATTTTGAGGACGACATTATGATAGGCCGCCATTTTTGGATCCTTGGCATCAAAGTCTCCATTTATTTGTGATATTGCGAGGTTCGAATCCCCACGCACTTCCAGGCATTGGATGCCCATAGAGACCGCCATCCGAAGACCATGCAACAGAGCCTCATATTCGGCTACATTGTTGGAGTCTGTGTATAATATCTCAGAGGACGATCGACCGTGTCTCCGTGGGAGACGCCAGACTACCCTTCTCCCATCCCGCCAGCATTTTGGAGCCGTCAAAGTGCATGATCCGGTTAGAGTACGCTGCCTGCACTCTTTAGGGAGTTCGGCTTCTGTCCATTCGGTGACAAAGTCAGCCAGTACTTGCGACTTAATGGCCCGTCGTGGTTTATATGTTATGTCGAATGGGAGGAGCTCGATAGCCCATTTAGCAATCCGGCCCATAGCATCGCGGTTATTAATTATTTTGTTGAGTGGTACTTTGGAGGCGACGGTAATTAAACACTCTTGAAAGTAGTGCCTTAGCTTCCGGGATGCCATGAAGATCGTGTATGCTATTTTTTGATAGTGTGGGTATCGGGATTTGCATGGGGTGAGGACCATGGATACGTAATAAACCGGCTTTTGAAGCGGGAATTTGTGTCCGTCCGCCTCTCGTTCGATGACGAGCACTGCGCTTACCACTTGATGTGTTGCAGCTATGTATAGTAGCATGGGTTCGCCGATGTTTGGCGTTGTTAGGACTGGATTAAAGGCCAATAAGGTCGTTATCTCATCGAGTCTGGCCGCGGCTGCATCCGTCCATACAAAGTGTTCGGTGCGCCGAAGGAGGCGGTAAAGAGGCAATGCCTTCTCTCCTAGCCTGGATATAAAGCGGCTCAAAGCGGCCACGCATCCAGCTAGCTTCTGGATGTGTTTGAGGTATGTTGGTATAGCCAACTGCGATAGAGCTCGGATTTTTGCTGGATTCACTTCGATTCCTCTATTGGAAACAATGAAGCCCAGCAGCTTCCCCAAGGGGACGCCCAAACGTATTTTTTCGGATTCAACTTGATATCATATGTCCGGAGGTTATCAAATGTGAGCCTCAAGTCATCTATTAGGGTTGCGACGTGTCTAGTTTTTATGACTACGTCGTCCACATATGCTTCCACTGTTTTGCCGATTTGCTTTTCCAGGCATGTTTGAATCATGCGTTGATAGGTTGCACCGGCATTCTTGAGCCCGAAGGGCATAGTGTTGAAGCAGAAAGGGGCATATGGCGTTATAAAAGCTGTTGCAGCTTGGTCAGACTCGGTCATCTTTATTTGATGGTATCCGGAGTATGCGTCGAGAAAACACAGTGAGTCGTGTCCAGTTGTGGCATCGATTATTTGATCGATGCGAGGGAGGGGAAAGGGATCCTTGGGGCAAGCCTTGTTGAGGTCTTTGAAATCGATGCATAAGCGCCAAGATTTGTCCTTTTTTGGTACCATTACCAAATTTGCCAGCCAATCCAGATGTTTAATATTTCTGATGAATCCTGCCTCAAGCAGCTTTGCTAGCTCTTCCCCCATGGCTTGCCGTTTGGGTTTTGAAAACCGCCTTAGGGTCTGTTTGACAGGTTTGTATCCCTTTAGTATATTGAGGCTGTGTTCGGCCAGTCGGCGTGGGATGCCTGGCATGTCCGAAGGGTGCCAGGCGAAAATGTCCCAATTCTCGCGTAAGAAATCTTGCAGTGCGACGTCCATCACGGGGCTCAACTTTGTCCCAATGGACGCTGTCTTCGTGGGGTCCGTTAGATGGACCTAGAATTTGACTATCCTGTCTGCAGGTTTAAATGAGGTGGACTTGGGTCGTTTGTCGAGTATCACGTCGTCCCTGTCCACGGTGGCCCGAAGTGTTGTTAACTCTTCGATTGCTAGGGCTTCAGATAATGCTTCCAGGGCTAGTGCTGCGGTATTGTTTTCGGTGCGAAGTGCGACGTCTGGATCACTGGCTAAGGTGATGATTCCGTTGGGCCCGGGCATTCTAAGCTTCATGTACCCGTAATGGGGTACAACTTGAAAGCTTGTAAACGCGTCCCGCCCTAGAAGGGCATGGTATCCGCTGCTAAAGGGAGCCACTTGGAATGTGATTTCTTCTGACCTATAATTCTCCGGGTTGCCGAAAACCACATCGAGTGTGATTTTTCCCGTGCACCGTGCTTCCCGAGTAGGGATGATTCCCCTGAAGGTGGTGTCGCTTTGCTCAATGCAGCCTTTATCAATCTCCATTTTGTTGAGCGTCTCTTCATAAATCAAGTTTAACCCGCTTCCGCCGTCCATGAGTACTTTGGTGAGCCGAAAGTCGTCCACGATTGAGCTAAGGACCAGAGCGGCTGGTGCCCGGACAGTCTGGAATCAAGGTTCATCACTGGCATTGAAAGTTATAGCAGTGTCGTTCCAGGGGTTTATCTTTGCCACATGGCAAATTTCCGCAGAGCTTCGGTGAGCTCGCTTGCGCCTGTTGTTGGAGGCGAAAGTCTCGAAGACTGTTAGTACCGTATTGTGTCCGCTGGCAGGATGTTGTTCCGCTTTATGGCTTACAAGAAGATCCTCGCCACTTTTTGCCACCTGCCGGAGTATCCAACATGCCCTAAGACTATGAGTTGGCATTGTATCCGGCATACTGTGGAGCATACATGGCCCGTCAAGCCATTCTTCCAATACGGATCCCCGCCCTGGGGTGGGCTTCGGTTTCTTGGGGATTGGATCGGACGACCTACGAGAGTTCGTCCGTTTAGTTCGGACAAAGGTCTTGGTGAGAGCGGTACTATCCCAAAATTATGTTTGGGTCTTCCAAGCACTCTCCATCGCACATTACTTCCATACTATGATTTCGAAGTCTGCGAAGTGTACAATGTTGCGGCGGCTTACAGCATTGAGGAGCCCTTCGTCCATGCAGTTTTTGCAGAAGAGCGAGACCATGTTCTCCTCGCGGCGGTCCTTGATCTTGCTAAGCGCAAGGAGGAATCTGGCCCAGTAATGATGTACCATTTCCTGGGGTTCTTGCCTGATGCGGGACAGACAGTTTAAGTCCCGATAGGTGTTGTTAGCAGAATTCGGATTTTGATCCGATCTAACGCCCAAAGGCGCGGGCGGTTCCGAGTTCAACAGCTCAGAATCCGGAATATCACCCAACTTCTTTGGCCCAATGCCCGATTCTGAGCCTGGGGCCTGGGTCATGTTTTCATTTGAGCAGGTTTTTGGCTCGAGGAGTTCGACAATCCAAACATAATTCGTCTTCAAAGTTGAGGGACAATCCGCGCGTGGTTCCTCCACTATTGCTACCTCATGGGTGGCCGGCGGGGACTTGATGTCGGCCGGGTTTAAGCCCAATCCGGTCATAGTTCGTAGTGACTCCCAGAGCGGCGATGTGATCCAGGAGTTCATTAAGGGAGGAAAGCTCCATTGGATCCATCTGTTCGGCATGTTCTGAACTGACGTGAAGCTTATGATTGATGACCCGGGAGGCCATCATCGGCGCCTCCGCCGATGGGGCGGCCATGATAAAGCTACCGAGTCGGAGCGTCTGGCCTACAGCCAGAGCCCCTCCGAGGTAATGTCGTCCTTGATGACGAGATGAGCCATCGAGCCTTGCGGCGACGTCACAGAGGAACTCTCAATGAAAGCACCAATGTCGGTGTCAAAACCGACGGATCTCGGGTAGAGGGTCCCGATCTATGCGTCAAGGCTGATGGTAACAAGAAGTAAGGGACACAGATGTTTACCCAGGTTCGGGCCCTCTCGATGGAGGTAAAACCCTACTTCCTGCTTGATTAATATTGATGATATGGGTAGTACAAGAGTAGATTGTTGGAAATATGCCCTAGAGGCAATAATAAAAGTATTATTATATTTCAATGTTCATGATAATTGTCTTTGTTCATGCTATAACTGTATTATCCGGAAATCGTAATACACGTGTGAACACTTAGACCACAAATGTCCCTAGTGAGCCTCTAGTTGACTAGCTCATTGTGATCAACAGATAGTAATGGTTTCCTGACTATGGACATTGGATGTCGTTGATAACGGGATCACATCATTAGGAGAATGATGTGATGGACAAGACCCAATCCTAAGCATAGCATAAAAGATCGTGTAGTTCGTTTGCTAGAGCTTTGCCAATGTCAAGTATCTCTTCCTTCGACCATGAGATCGTAACTCCCGTTACCGAGGAGTGCCTTGGGTGTAACAAACGCCACAACGAATCGGGTGACTATAAAGGTGTATTACGGTATCTCCGAAAGTATCTGTTGGGTTGACACGGATCGAGATGGGATTTGTCACTCCGTATGACGGAGAGGTATCTCTGGGCCCACTCGGTAATGCATCATCATAATGAGCTCAAGGTGACCAAGGAGTTGGCCACGGATCATGCATTACGGATGCGAGTAAAGTGACTTGCGTAACGAGACCGAACAAGGTATTGGGATACCGACGATCGAAGTCTCGGGCAAGTAACGCATCGATCGACAAAGGAATTGCATACAGGGTTTGATCAATCCTCGACATCGTGGTTCAACCGATGAAATCATCGAGGAGCATGGGAGCCAACATGGGTATCCAGACCCGCTGTTGGTTATTGCCCGAGAGTCGTCTCGGTCATGTCTCAAGGTCTCCGAACCCGTAGGGTCTACACACTTAAGGTTCGGTGACGCTTAGGGTTAGTAGGAAGTCAAGTATGTGACTACCGAATGTTGTTCGAGTCCCGGATGAGATCCCTGACGTCACGAGGAGTTTCGGAATGGTCCGGAGGTAAAGAATAATATATAGGAAGTGGTATTTCGCCATCGGGAAAGTTTCGGGTCTCCCCAGAATGTCTGGGACCACGGAAGGGTCCTGGGTCCACCGGTGGGGCCACCTATCCGGAGGGCCCCATGGGCTGAAGTGGGAGGGTAACCAGCCCATAGTGGGCTGGTGCGCCTCTAGGCCCACCCCTGTGCCTAGGGTTGAAACCCTAGGGTGGGGCGCCCACTTGGCTTGGGGGCACTCCACCCCTTGGCCGCCCCCCTTGGAGATTGGATCTCCGGGGCGGCGCCTCTGTGGGGCCTATATAAAAGGGGAGGGGGCTGCTGTACCCATCTCCAGGCGCAGCCCTCCCTCCCCAACACCTCTCCTCCTCCGCAAGCGCTGGCGAAGCCCCCGCCGAGATCGCTTCTCCACCATCACCACGCCGTCGTGCTGCCGGTGGAGCTATCTTCCTCAACCTCTCCTTCCTCCTTGCTGGATCAAGACGGAGGAGACGTCGCTCGTCCCGTACGTGTGTTGAACGCGGAGGTGCTGTCCGTTCGGCATTTGGACATCGGTGATTCGAATCACATCGAGTACGACTACATCATCACCTTGCAAGCTTCCGCACGTGATCTACAAGTGGTATGTAGATGCAATCTCTCTCCCTAGACTCGTTGCTTAGATGAACTCATAGATGGATCCTGGTGAAACCGTAGGAAAATTTTTAATTTTCTGCAACGTTCCCCAACAGTGGCATCATGAGCTAGGTCTATGCGTAGTTCTCTAATGCACGAGTAGAACACAATTTGTTGTGGGCGTTGATCTTGTCATCTTACTTGCCTCTACTAGTCTTTTCTTGCTCAACGGTATTGTGGGATGAAGCGGCCCGGACCAACCTTACACGTACGCTTACGTGAGACCGGTTCCACCGATTGACATGCACTAGTTGCATAAGGTGGCTGGCGGGTGTCCTGCTCTCCCACTTTAGTTGGAGCGGATTCGATGAACAGGGCCCTTATGAAGGGTAAATAGAAGTTGACAAAATCACGTTGTGGTGATTCGTAGGTAAGAAAACGTTTTGCTAGAACCCAATCGCAGCTATCGTAAAGATGCAACAACAATTAGAGGACGCCTAACTTGTTTTTGCAGCGATTGATCATGTGATGTGATATGGCCGAAGTTGTGATGAATGATGAATTGTGATGTATGAGATCATGTTCTTGTAATAGGATTCACGACTTGCATGTCGATGAGTATGACAACCGCAGGAGCCATAGGAGTTGTCTTTATTTTTGTATGACCTGCGTGTCATTGAAGAACGCCATGTAAACTACTTTACTTCATTGCTAAACGCGTTAGTCATAGAAGTAGAAGTAGTCGTTGGCGTGACAACTTCATGAAGACACGATGATGGAGATCATGGTGTCAAGCCGGTGACAAGATGATCATGGAGCCCAAGATGGAGATCAATGGAGCTTTATGATATTGGCCATATCATGTCACAACTATATAATTGCATGTGATGTTTATTATGTTTATGCATCTTGTTTACTTAGGACGACGGTAGTAAATAAGATGATCCTTACAAAATTTCAAGAAGTGTTCTCCCTAAGCGTGCACCGTTGCTACAGTTCGTCGCTTCTAAGCACCACGATGATCGGGTGTGATGGATTCTTACGCTCACATACAACGGTGTAAGACAGTTTTACACAGCGAAAACACTTAGGGTTAACTTGACGAGCCTAGCATGTGCGGACATGGCCTCGAACACGGAGACCGAAAGGTCGAACACGAGTCGTATGGAAGATACGATCAACATGAAGATGTTCACCGACGATGGCTAGTCCGTCTCACGTGATGATCGGACACGGGCTAGTCGACTCGGATCGTGTAACACTTAGATGACTAGAGGGATGTCTAATCTAAGTGGGAGTTCATAATTTGATTAGAACTTTATTATCATGAACTTAGTCTAAAACCTTTGCAAATATGTCTTGTAGATCAATGGCCAACGCTAATGTCACCATGAACTTCAACGCGTTCCTAGAGAAAACCAAGCTGAAAGATGATGGCAGCAACTATACGGACTGGGTCCGGAACCTGAGGATCATCCTCATAGCTGCCAGGAAACAATGTCCTAGACGAGCCGCTAGGTGACGCTCCCGTCCCAGAGAAACAAGACGTTATGAACGCTTGGCAATCCCGTGCTGATGATTACTCCCTCATTCAGTGCGGCATGCTCTACAGCTTAGAACCGGGGCTCCAAAAGTGTTTTGAGCATCACGGAGCATATGAGATGTTCGAAGAGCTGAAACTAGTTTTCCAAGCTCATGCCCGGGTCGAGAAATATGATGTCTCCGACAAGTTCTACAGTTGTAAGATGGAGGAGAACAGTTCTGTCAGTGAACACATCCTGAAGATGTCTGGGTTGCACAACCGTATGACCCAGCTGAATATTAACCTCCCTGATGAGGCGGTCATTGATGAATCCTCCGATCGCTCCCACCAAGCTACAAGAGCTTTGTGATGAACTACAACATGCAGGGATGGAAAAGACCATTCTGAAGTGTTCTCGATGCTGAAGTCAGCAGAGGCTGAAATCAAGAAAGAACATCAAGTGTTGATGGTCAATAAGACCACTAAGTTCAAGAAGGGCAAGGGTAAGAAGAACTTCAAGAAGGACGGCAAAGATGTTGCCGCGCCGTAAGACTGCTGCCGGAAGAAGTCAAAGAATGGACCCAAGCCCGAGATCGAGTGCTTTTATTGCAAGGGAAGGGTCTTCGAAGCGGAACTGCCCCAAATACTTAGCGGATAAGAAGGCCGCAACACCAAAGGTATATTTGATATACATGTAATTGATGTGTACCTTACCAAGACTCGTAGTAACTCCCCGGTATTTGATACCGTGCCGCTGCTCATATTTGTAACTCACAGCAGAGCTGCGGAATAAACGGAGATCGGCGAAGGACGAGGTGACGATGCACGCGGGAATGGTTCCAGAGTCGATGTGATCGCCGCCGCACGCTACCTCTACATTTACCTACGGATTAGTTTTGAACCTTAATAATTGTTATTTAGTGCCAAGTTTGAGCATGAACATTGTATCCGGATCTCGTTTGATACGAGATGGCTACTCATTTAAGTCGAGAATAATGGTTGTTCGATTTATATGAGAGATATGTTTTATGGTCATGCTCCGATGGTCAATGGTTTATTCTTAATGAATCTCGAGCGTAATATTACACATGTTCATGGTGTGGATGCAAAAGATGTAAAGTTGATAACGATAGTCCCACATACTTGTGGCATCGCCGCCTTGGTCACATTGGTGTCAAGCGCATGAAGAAGCTCCATGCTGATGGACTTTAGAGTCTCTTGATTATGAATCGCTTGACACATGCGAACCATGCCTCTTAGGCAAATGACCAAGACTCCGTTCTCGGAACAATGGAGCGAGCAACCAACTTGTTGGAAATCATACATACTGATGTGTGCGGTCCAATGAGCGTTGAGGCTCGCGGAGGATATCGTTATGTTCTCACTCTCACTGATGACTTAAGTAGATATGGGTATGTCTTCTTAATGAAATACAAGTCTGAGACCTTTGAAAAGTTCAAGGAATTTCAGAGTGAGGTAGAGAATCAACGTGACAGAAAGATAAAGTTCCTACGATCAGATCGTGGAGGAGAATATTTAAGTCACGAATTTGGCACACACTTAAGGAAATGTGGAATCGTTTCACAACTCACGCCACCTGGAACACCTCAGCGAAACGGTGTGTCCGAACGTCGTAATCGCACTCTATTGGATATGGTGCGGTCTATGATGTCTCTTACCGATTTGCCGCTATCATTTTGGGGATACGCTCTAGAGACAGCTACATTCACTTTAAATAGGGCACCATCTAAATCCGTTGAGACGACACCGTATGAATTATGGTTTGGGAAGAAACCTAAGCTGTCGTTTCTAAAAGTTTGGGGATGCGATGCTTATGTCAAGAAACTTCAACCTGAAAAGCTCGAACCCAAGTCGGAAAAATGCGTATTCATAGGATACCCTAAGGAAACCGTCGGGTATACCTTCTACTTAAGATCCAAGGCAAGATCTTTGTTGCCAAGAACGGATGCTTTCTGGAAAAAGAGTTTCTCTCGAAAGAAGTAAGTGGGAGGAAAGTAGAACTCGATGAAGTACTACCTCTCGAACGGGAAAGTGGTGCAGCGCAGAAACCGTTCCTGTGATGCCCACACCAATCAAGAGGAAAACAATGATGATGATCAAGGTACTTCGGATCAAGTTGCTACTGAACTTCGAAGGTCCACGAGGACACGTTCCGCACCAGAGTGGTACGGCAACCCTGTCATGGAAATCATGTTGTTAGACAACAATGAACCTTCGAACTATGAAGAAGCGATGGTGGGCCGGATTCCAACAAATGGCTTGAGGCCATGAAACCGAGATAGAATCCATGTATGAAAACAAAGTATGGACTTTGACAGACTTGCCCGATGATCGGCGAGCGATAGAAAACAAATGGATTTTTAAGAAGAAGACGGACGCGGATGGTAATGTTACCATCTATAAGGCTCGACTTGTCGCTAAGGGTTATCGACAAGTTCAAGGGATTGACTACGACGAGACATTCTCTCCCGTAGCGAAGCCTAAGTCCGTCCAATCATGTTAGCAATTGCGCGATACTATGATTATGAGATATGGCAGATGGACGTCAAAACGGCATTCCTTAACGGACATCTTAAGGAAGAGCTGTATATGATGCAGCCGGAAGGTTTTGTCGATCCTCAGAACGCTAACAAAGTATGCAAGCTCCAGCGATCCATTTATGGGCTGGTGCAAGCATCTCGAGTTGGAACATTCGCTTTGATGAGATGATCAAAGCGTTTGGGTTTATGCGACTTATGGAGAAGCCTGCGTTTACAAGAAAGTGAGTGGGAGCTCAGAGCATTTCTCATATTATATGTAGATGACATACTCTTGATGGGAAATGATACGAAATTTCTACACAGCATTAAGGCCTACTTGAACAAGTGTTTTTCAATGAAGGACCTTGGAGAAGCTGCTTATATATTAGGGATCAAGATCTATAGAGATAGATCGAGACGCCTCATAGGTCTTTCACAAAGCACATACCTTGATAAGATTTTGAAGAGGTTCAAAATGGATCAGTCCAAGAAGGGTTCTTGCCTATGTTACAAGGTGTGAGATTGAGCTCAGCTCGACCACCGACCACGGCAAAAGATAAAGAAGAGATGAGTGTCATCCCTATGCTTCAGCCATAGGATCTATTATGTATGCCATGCTGTGTACTGCACCGATGTAAACCTTGCCGTAAGTTTGGTTGCAAGATACCAAAGTAATCCCAGCAAGGAACACCTTTGGACAGCGGTCAAGAATATCCTGAAGCACCGAAAAGGACAAAGGACATGTTTTCGTTTATGGAGGAGACGAAGAGCTCGTCAGAAGGGTTACGCCGACGCTAGCTTCGACTCAGATCTGATGACTCTAAGTCACAAACCGGATACGTGTATATGTTGAATGGTGGAGCGAAGAAGCTGGTGCGGTGCAAGCGAGCGCCGTGGCGGGATCTACGTGTGAAGCGGAGTACATGGCAGCCTCGGAGGCAGCGCGATGAAGCGATTTGGGTGAAGGAGTTCATCACCGACCTAGGAGTCATACCCAATGCGTCGGGGCGATCAAACTCTTCCGTGACAACACTGGAGCTATTGCCCTTGCCAAGGAGCCCAGGTTTCACAAGAAGACCAGGCACATCAAGCGTCGTTTCAACTCCATCCGTGAAAATGTTCAAGATGGAGACATAGAGATTTGCAAAGTGCACACGGATCTGAATGTCGCAGATCCGCTGACTAAACTCTCTCGCGTGCAAAACATGATCAACACCGTAACTCTATGGGTGTTCGATTCATCACAATGTAACTAGATTGGTGACTCTAGTGCAAGTGGGAGACTGTTGGAAATATGCCCTAGAGGCAATAATAAAAGTATTATTATATTTCAATGTTCATGATAATTGTCTTTGTTCATGCTATAACTATATTATCCGGAAATCGTAATACACGTGTGAACACTTAGACCACAAATGTCCCTAGTGAGCCTCTAGTTGACTAGCTCACAGATCAACAGATAGTCATGGTTTCTGACTATGGACATTGGATGTCGTTGATAACGGGATCACATCATTAGGAGAATGATGTGATGGACAAGACCCAATCCTAAGCATAGCATAAAAGATCGTGTAGTTCGTTTGCTAGAGCTTTGCCAATGTCAAGTATCTCTTACTTCGACCATGAGATCATGTAACTCCCGGTTACCGTAGGAGTGCCTTGGGTGTATCAAACGTCACAATGTAACTGGGTGACTATAAAGGTGCATTACAGGTATCTCCGAAAGTATCCGCGGTTGACACGGATCGAGCGGGATTTGTCACTCCGTATGACGGAGAGGTATCTGGGCCCACTCGGTAATGCATCATCATAATGAGCTCAAGGTGACCAAGGAGTTGGCCACGGATCATGCATTACTGATATGAGTAAAGTGACTTGCCGATAACGAGACCGAACAAGGTATTGGGATACCGACGATCGAGTCTCGCAAGTAACGCATCGATCGACAAAGGAATTGCATACAGGTTTGATCGAATCCTCGACATCGTGGTTCAACCAATGAAATCATCGAGGAGCATGTGGGAGCCAACAAGGGTATCCAGACCCGCTGTTGGTTATTGCCCGAGAGTCGTCTCGGTCATGTCTGTGTGTCTCCGAACCCGTAGGGTCTACACATAAGGTTCGGTGACGCTAGGGTTAGTAGGAAGTCAAGTATGTGACTACGAATGTTGTTCGAGTCCGGATGAGATCCCGGACGCCACGAGGAGTTTCGGAATGGTCCGGAGGTAAAGAATAATATATAGGAAGTGGTATTTCGCCATCGGGAAAGTTTCGGGTCTCCGTAATGTCTGGGACCACGGAAGGGTCCGGGTCCACCGGTGGGGCCACCTATCCGGAGGGCCCCATGGGCTGAAGTGGGAGGAACCAGCCCATAGTGGGCTGGTGCGCCCTAGGCCCACCCCGCGCCTAGGGTTGAAATCCTAGGGGTGGGGGCGCCCACTGGCTTGGGGGCACTCCACCCCTTGGCCGCCGCCCCTTGGAGATTGGATCTCAGGGGCAGCGCCTGTGGGGCCTATATAAAGGGGGAGGGGCTGCTGTACCCATCTCCAAGGCGCAGCCCTCCCTCCCAACACCTCTCCTCCTCCGCAAGCGCTTGGCGAAGCCTCAGCCGAGTATCGCTTCTCCACCATCACCACGCCGCCGTCGTGCTGCCGGTGGAGCTGTCTTCCTCAACCTCTCCTTCCTCCTTGCTGGATCAAGACGGAGGAGACGTCGCTCGTCCCGTATGTGTATTGAACGCGGAGGTGCTGTCCGTTCAGCACTTGGACATCGGTGATTCGAATCACGTCGAGTACGACTACATCATCACCTTGCAAGCTTTCGCACGCGATCTACAAGTGGTATGTAGATGCAATCTCTCTCCCTAGACTCGTTGCTTAGATGAACTCATAGATGGATCCTGGTGAAACCGTAGGAAAAATTTTAATTTTCTGCAACGTTTCCCAACATAGATCTACCACGAGATCGTAGAGGCTAAATCCTAACAGCTAGCCTATGATGGCATGAATGTAATTGTGATCGGCCTTCTAAGGACCAACCTCTCCGGTTTATATAGACACCGGAGAGGGCTAGGGTTTACATGGAGTCGGTTACAAGGAAGGAAATATAATATCTGGATCGCCAACCTTGCCTCCCACGCAAAGGAGAGTCCCATCCGGACACAGGCCGAAGTCTTGAGTCTTGTATCTTCACGCTTCAATAGTCCGGACGTTGTACACAGTCCGGCTGTCCGGATACCCCCTAATCCAGGACTCCCTCACACGGATCATCCGGTTAAAACTAATCGGGGCAATTCAGCCGCACTAGTCCTCGACCCAATAATTGACGGGTTCCGCCTCACACGAGTCCTTATGGATGGAGGCAGCAGTCTAAACCTGCTGTATCATGACATAGTGCGCAAGATGGGTATTGATCTTTCGATAATCAAGGCCACTCAAACCACCTTCAAAGGTATTATACCAGGTTGTACAGGCTCCATCGCTCTCGAGGTTGTCTTCGGATCACCGGACAATTACCGTACCGAAGAGTTAATCTTCGACATCGTCCCCTTTCGCAGTGATTATCAGGCACTGCTCAGACGAGTTGCGTTCTTTCAATTCAACATGGTGCCACATTATGCCTACCGTAAGCTCAAGATTCCCGGTCCGCGCGGCGTCATCACGGTTAATGGCAGGGCCGAACTCCCCCTCGGTGCAGATGAATACACCGCCGCTTTAACAGCAGAAGCAACGAGTGGCATCTTTCAATCGAACCTCGAGTCGACGGCCAAGCTCCCGGACATCGCCAAAGGAGTCCGAATTACTTCGCGACAGATGAGCCCGGCTCGCCCGGAGCTCAATTAATACACTCCGGCAGAAGCTATGATAGGCCACACACTATGGCTCCACCGCTCTGTGGCACATAAATATATTCTTTGCACTATCTTTGAATGTCCACTTTTTTGTAGGCCAGGACTAGCGGCATGGAAACAGCTCGAATGTGTAAGGGAATCCTTAGAGATGCCCCTCGACGACCATCCGGTTACACTCCGGACCCGCACACAGTCTCCTCCTGCTTGATCTCAGCAGGTTCCGAAGTCGTATTACTTTTTCTATCACATTACTTGTATTCGTACGCATTGGCATGTTATTCAATTACAACATGTGGATTTATGTGATGCGTATCTTTCTTACTGACACTCTTAGTCAAAATGGCATCCGTACATTGCGATATGCCTCAATATGCCAGGGGCTTCATTGTACCCATAATAACGGCAATAAAGTCCGAACACCTTCACGGACGTTCGGCACCCCGAACTTATAGCATTATATGCATCAGCTCCGAATCATGTCTTGGGTCAATAGTTCGGTTTGCCCGGCTCCCATGTTTTGCCGCCTTACGTTCCGCTATATCGGCTAAGGCGGCACAAGGAGAACTACTGCGATTGTGTCCCGGTTCTTCTGGACGAGTGCCTCAGTAGAGAAAGCCAAAAACTGACTCTCATGATACGGCGAGAGGCGAGAGCTGGTCAGCTGTTCGAGAGGTTATAAAATCTTTAAGGATTTCTTCCGCATAATGCCATAACTAATGCAGTGTGCGATGGATCGGCTTTTCTTCCGATTAGGTGCTTATAGAGCCCCTCGTGCGGTCTTCCGAACACCAAGGGCTGCGCCTACCTTCCTTTTGTCAAACTCCTATGGCTAAGTGAGAGTGATAAAGCCCTATAGTCTGATTGCCTGGTTCGTTGTGCTCAACACCTCCTTCAAGGACCCAAAACTGGGATAAAGAGTGCTCAGGTTTATCCGAACACCCCGCATTTCCTACGTAAAGGCGAGAACGACTGGCCAACTCTTAGGATTAATATATAAAACGGCCGCACAGGAGGAAAAACTTTCAAATAACAGGCAATAAATAATAGAAATGACCTTGTTCAACATTACAAAGGACAAGACTGTATTCATGGAAATATAATATCCTTGGTGCATTGCTCCGCCGTAAGGCGGGATCCTTTCAGGACACTATCATAATATAATTCGGGCTTGCGGTGCTCCTTCCCCTCCGGTGGTCCCTCGGTCATCAGCTTTTCAGCATCCATCTTCCTCCAGTGCACCTTTGCACGGGCGAAGGCCATTCGCGCACCTTCGATACAGACCGACCGCTTGATGACATCAAGCTGAGGGCAGGCACTCACAAGCCGCTTCACGAGCCCGAAGTAGCTGCTTGGAATCGGCTCGGTGGGCCATAGTCGGATAATCAAATCCTTCATGGCTAGTTCGGCCGCCTTATGCAGTTCGATCAACTGCTTCAGCTGACGGCAAATGGCACCGGATACACCGGTGCCACATACTGTGACCAGAAGAGCTTCTCCGTAGTGCTCCTTTCTTCAGCTCGATAGCATTGTGCGGCATCAAATATGTTGTGTGGTAGCTCTGCAAATACCCCTGGAGAAATTAGAATTCAAATTATCAACTTGATTTTCTCCCTTCAAATACCCGCTTTGTATAGAAAAGGCCTTACCAGCCGCAATCTTCCTCGCCTCCTGGATTTCCTTCAGTGCACCTTGGGCTTCCCCCCGGGCATCAGCTTGGCGAGCTTGGGAGAGTTCGGATTCTTTCCCTGATAAACTCTGCTCCAAGGTCTCGCATTTCTTCACGGCCTCTTGAAGCCCTCGCTCTGCTTCAATAACCCTGGCCTCGTGCTTTTCGCAAAGGACCTGCTCTGCGGCGGCCTTCTTCTTGGCTTCGGCCACAGCCTTCTTAAGAGCCTCAATTTCGGCCATCACCCCTAGAGCACATCATAAAAATATTTTCATCATGCTAACTTATTCATTTGTGTTGAATGCGAACAAGGTTTCTGCATACCTTGGTTATCCTCCAACTGCTTCTTCACTCGGCAGAGTTCTCCTTCGGCCTGCTCTAGCCTCTACCTCAGTCCGGAGACTTCCGCAGTTTGAGAGGCGGCAGTCGTCACAGACGCCTGCTTTTGAACAAAAGAGAGATGCCATAAAATGAGTCTCCTGCGGACATATATTTGATCCCATGTTCGGCTCTTTCTTTCACCGAACAGTGTATCAAGGGCTACTACCTATACTATGACACTCTCCGGAACCCCACAAAACATACCTCAAAGCCAGTTATAAGGCTGATGTGGGCTTTATCCAGTCCACTCTCAGCGGACTGAATCTTCTCAATCACCGCACCCATAAGGGCACGGTGTTCATCAACGATGGAGGCACTTTTCAGTGCCGCTGATAAAGTATCCGGCACCTCTAGTTGGACAGAGATTGCTGGTGGAACAGGCACACCCCCTCCAGCCGAGGGAGGCCGCCTGCCTAATTCTGGAGCCATATTGGTCTCCAGAATTGGGTCTGGCTGGGGGCCAAATTCAAGATGGCCCCCGCCATCGATGTCCATGGGAGCCTTGTCTCCCATGTGTCCGGCCCCTGAAGTTTGACCTCCTGGCACCGCATTTACGATCTTCCCCCCCCCCTCCTTGGTCTGGGTCCTTCTGGGACGAAACCTAGGTGTCATTCACATGTTTGGGGATAGGGGCCTTCGGGGGTGTCCCGCTCTCCATATCATCCGAGCCCAGTAAATCCTTCGACGAGGATTGTTCGGTGCGGGACCCCGCCGGACTGCAAAAAGTATGGCTCAGATTAAAATATTATGCCATGATGAGTCTGGACGCATGAAACGTGTTCGATCTTATATACTCACGAGTTTTCCAGGGGCTGGGCCCTGGGATCCCACTCCGGGCTGCTGTCGGCAGCGGCGGTGGACTCCTCGGGAAGGGGAGCTTTTCCCTTCTTAGGCGACTCGGCCTCCAAAGACGTGGAGGCCGTCCTTTTCTTTCCTCCCCTCGCTGGGGACGGGTCTTCCTCCTCTTCCTCGTCCTCTTCGGAGGAAGATCGGGCATCGGAGACTTCAGATATTGTGTCCAAAGCGCCACGGCGACGAAGGCCGCCCCTTGTCCATTTAGCCTCCTTCTCGGCCATCTTCTTCGGCGCCTTCTAAGGCGCCTGGACCAGCATCTTCGTCAGAAGTGGGCCGGCTTGTTCTTCCGGCAGAGGGGCCAGACAGTAGATCCGCCCCGCCTTCTTCGTCCAGCCCTAGGAGAGTTGTGAAAAACACATTAAGCATTTTCCTCGGGATATGTGAATAAAACATATTAATTGCCAACATACAGTGACTTACCGAACTTGCAAGGCGGGACAGTTGGTACCCGCGGTCCTCGGCGGAGTCCGGCCACGATTTGTCGAACTTAAAAAGCACCTTCTAGATGTCCTTGTGCGAGGAGCCAAAGAGCTCCAGTAGGGTCTGGTGCTGGGCCGGATCAAATTCCCATAAATTGCAAGCCATGTGTTGACAATGAAGAATCCGGCGAACTAACATCACCTGGACTATATTGATGAGTTTGATATTCTTGTCTTCCATATCCTTCACGCGCGTCTGGAGCACCGACAGTTCGTCAGACGAAGACCAGTTCAGGCCCTTCTTGGGCCAGGACGTAAGCCGCAGGGGGGCTCCGGATCTGAACTCGGGAGCAGCGGCCCATTCCGTGTCGCACGGCTCAGGGATGTAAAACCACTGCTGCTGCCACTCCTTGACGGAATCATTGAAAGTACCTGTTGGCCATGTAACGTTGGGCATCTTGCTCACCATGGCGCCTCCGCACTCGGCGTGCTCGCCGCTCACTACCTTGGGCTTCACATTAAAGATCTTCAACCATAAGCCGAAATGTGGCGAGATGCGGAGAAAGGCCTCGCACACGACGATGAATGTCGATATGTTGAGGAAGGAATTAGGGGATAGATCATGAAAGTTGATCCCGTAATAATACATGATGCCGCGAATGAATGAGTGGAGGGGAAACCCTAGCCCGTGGACAAAATAAGGGAGGAATACAACCCTCTCGTGGGGTTCCGGAGTAGGGACGATCTGTCCCGCCGTCGGAAGACGGTGGCTGATTTTCTTGGCCAGATACCTGGCCTCCCGAAGCTTTTTGATATCCTTCTCCCAGATGGTAGAGGCCATCCACTTGCCTCCTGCTCCAGATCCGAACATTTTTGGAAGACCCTTTTGGGCGGAGAAGACGAATGCTTGGGCACTAGAGCTCGAGCGAGGGTGAATGGATGAGTAGAGGAAGAAGAAGGCGTGGGTGAAAAAGGGAGTCCTTATCCCCTTATAAAGGCAGCAGGAATCCTGCGCCTCCCCACTTGCCCTGTAAACTCGCTTATTCCCCAAGCGCCGCGTTGATGGCGCGGTTGGGTTACCCACACCCGTATTGATGAGAATCCCGTGATAAGGCGACACGATCTCTGCTTCGACAAGATGTGCCAATAAAACCGCCTCGCGATATGTGCGGTGACAGGCTGAGAAAAATGGTTCGCATAGTGACCGGGCCGCGATGTGATGTCACGCTGTGAAAAGTTATCAGCAGATTAGATTTGTGGAATATTGTACTCTCTACCGTGGTATGTGGAATTTGTTTTGCATAGCCGGACACGATCTTCGTGTTCAAAAATCTTCTATGGAGTATTCGGAGAAGGAACCCGCCTTGCAATGCCGAAGACAATCTGCACGCCGGACTCATCGTCATTGAAGCCTGGTTCAGGGGCTACTGAGGGAGTCCTGGATTAGGGGGTCCTCGGACAGCCGGACTATATACTTTGGCCGGACTGTTGGACTATGAAGATACAAGATTGAAGACTTCGTCCCGTGTCCGGGTGGGACTCTCCTTTGCGTGGAAGGCAAGCTTGGCAATTCGGATATGTAGATCTCCTTCTCGGAAACCAACTCTGTGTAACCCTAGCCCCCTCCAGTGCCTATATAAACCATAGGGTTTAGTCCGTAGGAAAGGAACAATCATAATCATAGGCTAGCTCCTAGGGTTTAACCTCTACGATCTCGTGGTAGATCAACTCTTGTAATACTCATATCATCAAGATCAACTCTTGTAATACTCATATCATCAAGATCAACTCTTGTAATACGCACAGTTAGGGACCCCCTACCCGAGATCCGCCGGTTTTGACACCGATAGAGTCCTACTTGGACTCCCTGTCCAAGTAGGATTCGGCCCCCCTTTCCTATTCCAACTAGGAGAAGGAAGGGAAGGAGGAAGAGGGGAGAAGGAAGGAGGGGGGCGCCACCCCCTCCTACTCCAATTCGTACCAGCCCATGGGGGGGCACCCCTTGAAGCCCTTCTCAACTTTCCCGTATGGCCCATTAAGGCCCACTACTTCCCCCTGCGAATTCCCGTAACTCTACGGTACTCCGAAAAATACCCGAATCACTCGGAACCTTTCCGATGTTCGAATATAGCCTTCCAATATATCGATCTTTACGTCTCGACCATTTTGAGACTCCTCGTCACGTCCGTGATCTCATCCGGGACTTCGAACAAACTTCGGTCATCAAATCACATAACTCATAATACAAATCGTCATCAAACGTTAAGCGTGTGGACCCTACGGGTTCGGGAACAATGTAGACATACCGAGACACATCTCCGGTCAGTAACCAATAGCGGAACCTGGATGCTCATATTGGCTCCTACATATTCTACGAAGATCTTTATTGGTCAAACTGCATAACAACATACGTTGTTCCCTTTGTCATCGGTATGTTACTTGCCCGGGATTCGATTGTCGGTATCATCATACCTAGTTCAATCTCGCTACCGGCAAGTCTCTTTACTCGTTCCGTAATACTTCATCCCGCAACTAACTCATTAGTCACAATGCTTGCAAGTCTTATAGTGATGAGTATTACCGAGAGGGCCCATAGATACCTCTCCGAAACACGGAGTGACAAATCCTAATCTCAATATATGCCAACCCAACAAACACCTTCGGAGACACCTGTAGAGCACCTTTATAATCACCCTTTTACATTGTGACGTTTGGTAGCACACAAAGTGTTCCTCCGGTATTCGGGAGTTGCATAATCTCATAGTCTGAGGAACTTGTATAAGTCATGAAGAAAGTAGTAGCAATGAAACTGGAACGATCATAATGCTAAACTAACAGATGGGTCATATGTCCATCACATCATTCTCCTAATGATGTGATCTCGTTCATCAAATGACAACACATGTCTATGGTTAGGAAACATAACCATCTTTGATTAACGAGCTAGTCAAGTAGAGGCATACTAGGGACTGTATGTTTTGTCTATGTATTCACACATGTACTAAGTTTCCAGTTAATACAATTCTAGCATGAATAATAAACATTTATCATGAATTAAGGAAATAAATAATAATTGTATTATTGCCTCTTGGGCATATTTCCTTCACGTATTGGTACACTTATATCTTTCATGTTAATGTGTAAACTTACTGTCCTTTGTATGAAGGGAATAGTTGGCTAACCTATATTTTATGCTATCAAAATATCTAGGATTAGTAGCAAAAGCTGCCTATGGTTTTATAATCCAGTTTGGTAATTAACTATGGAGACTATAAATATTTATGTTGCAACTACTAAATTGATATATTGTTAAGATCTTTGTGACAAGAGTTATTATTAAAAGCGGTAATACAATGGTGTCTTAGAACTTGCACGCGGCGGATGGTTTGGTGCACAAAGTAGTAAAATACATGATCGTAGTCATCTAACTTGCACGGGCGTGCAAATACAATCACATTTCCCATATGCGCGTGTATCAAGCGCTTGCATGGCATGCCAGCTTGGCCAGGGCCCACTGTCAGTGGCTGGTAGCGTCAGGGGCACGGTGCACACATGTTTTTTTACAACAACACCCTAAAATTTTGGCTAAAACGACACAGTGGAACTATGGAAGCTCGATCCGGAAAGATGATACATGGTGCAGGCGTCCTAACCACCCCGACTGATCATACTTTGGGCTCATTTGGTTGTTGGGAACGGTACACCTTGGGCAGGAAACCACTAAGGGGGAATTTCTGTTGGGGAACGTAGTAATTTCAAAAAAATTCCTACGCACACGCAAGATCATGGTGATGCATAGCAACGTTGCAGAAAATTAAAATTTTTCCTACGGCTTCACCAAGATCCATCTATGAGTTCATCTAAGCAACGAGTAACGAGAGAGAGATTGCATCTACATACCACTTGTAGATCGCGTGCGGAAGCTTGCAAGGTGATGATGGAGTCGTACTCGAACGTGATTCAGATCACCGATGCCAAGTGCTGAACGGACAGCACCTCGCGCTCAACACACGTGCGGGACGATCGACGCCTCCTCCTTCTTGATCCAGCAAGGGGAAGGAGAGGTTGAGGAAGATAGCTCCACCGCAAAGACGACGGCGTGATGATGGTGGAGATGCAAGACTGGCTGTGGCTTCGCTAAGCTCTACGGAGGAGGAGATGTGTTGGGAGGGAGGGCTGCGCCTTGGGAGTTGTGTACAGCAGCCCCCTCCCTCCCCCTTTATATAGGCCCCTGTGGCGGCCCCGGAGATCCAATCTCTGTGGGGGCGGCGCCAAGGGGTGGAGTACCCCTGCCGTGGGCGCGCCCACCCCTAGGGTTTCAACCCTAGGCGCAGGGTGGACCCTAGGGGCGCACCAGCCCCTTGTGGGCTGGTTCCTTCCTCTCAGCCCATGGGGCCCTCCGGATGGGTGGCCCCACCGGTGGACCTCGGGACCCTTCCGTGGTCCGGTGATTTTACCGAAACCCCAAACTTTCCCGATGGTCAAACACCACTTCCTATATATTATTCTTTACCTCCGACCCTTCCGAACTCCTCGTGACGTCCGGGATCTCATCCGGACTCAACAACATTCGTGGTCACATACTTGACTTCCTACAAACCCTAGCGCCACCGAACCTTATGTGTAGACCCTACGGGTTCGGGAGACACGCAGACATGACCGAGACGACTCTCGGGCAATAACCAACAGCGGGTCCGATATCCATGTTGGCTCCTACATGCTCCTCGATGATTTCATTAGTTGAACCACGATGTCGAGGATTCGATCAAACCTCATATACAATTCCTTTGTCAATCGGTACGTTATTTGCCCGAGACTCGATCGTTGGTATCCCAATACCTTGTTCAGCCTCGTCCTCGGCAAGTCACTTTACTCGCATCGTAATGCATGATCCCGGCCAACACCTTGGTCACATTGAGCTCATTATGATGATGCATTACCGAGTGGGCCCAGAGATACCTCTCCGTCATAACGGAGTGACAAATCCCAGCCTCGATCCGTGTCAACCCAACAGATACTTTCGGAGATACCGTAATGCACCTTTATAGCCACCCGCCACGTTGTGACGCTTGATACACCCAAGGTACTCCTACGGTAACCGGAGTTACACGATCTCATGGTCGAAGGAATAGATACTTGACATTGGCAAAGCTTCTAGCAAACGAACTATACGATCTTTCATGCTATGCTTATGATTGTCTTGTCCATCACATCATTCTCCTAATGATGTGATCCCGTTATCAACGACATCCTATGTCCATAGTCGTGAAACCATGACTATCTATTGATCATAACGAGCTAGTCAACTAGAGGCTCACTAGGGACTCATTGGGTCTAAGTGTTCACACGTATTACGATTTCCGGATAATACAGCTTATAGCATGAACAAAAGACAATTATCATGAACATTGAAATATAATAATCTTTTATTATTGCCTCTAGGGCATATTTCCAACAGTCTCCCACTTGCACTAGAGTCACCAATCTAGTTACATTGTGATGAATCGAACACCCATAGAGTTCTGGTGTTGATCATGTTTTGCACGCGAGAGAGGTTTAGTCAACGGATCTGCGACATTCAGATCCGTGTGCACTTTGCAAATCTCTATGTCTCCATCTTGAACATTTTCACGGATGGAGTTGAAACGACGCTTGATGTGCCTGGTCTTCTTGTGAAACCCGGCTCCTTGGCAAGGGCAATAGCTCCGGTGTTGTCACGTAAGAGTTTGATCGGCCCCGACGCATTGGGTATGACTCCTAGGTCGGTGATGAACTCCTTCACCCAAATCGCTTCATGCGCTGCCTCCGAGGCTGCCATGTACTCCGCTTCACACGTAGATCCCGCCACGACGCTCTGCTTGCAGCTGCACCAGCCATCGCTCCACCATTCAACATATACACGATCCGGTTTGTGACTTAGAGTCATCCAGATCTGAGTCGAAGCTAGCGCCGACGTAACCCTTTACGACGAGCTCTTCGTCTCCTCCATAAACGAAACATGTCCTTTGTCCTTTTCGGTACTTCAGATATTCTTGACCGCTGTCCGGTGTTCCTTGCGGGGTTACTTTGGTATCTTGCAACCAAACTTACGGCAAGGTTTACATCGGTCCGTACACAGCATGGCATACATAATAGATCCTATGGCTGAAGCATAGGGATGACACTCATCTCTTCTTTATCTTTTGTCGTGGTCGTGGTCGAGCTGAGCTCAATTTCACACCTTGTAACATAGGCAAGAACCCTTCTTGGACTGATCCATTTTGAACCTCTTCAAAATCTTATCAAGGTATGTGCTTTGTGAAAGACCTATGAGGCGCCTCGATCTATCTCTATAGATCTTGATGCCTAATATATAAGCAGCTTCTCCAAGGTCCTTCATTGAAAAACACTTGTTCAAATAGGCCTTAATGCTGTCCAGAGTTTCGTATCATTTCCCATCAAGAGTATGTCATCTACATATAATAGGAGAAATGCTACTGAGCTCCCACTCACTTTCTTGTAAACGCAGCTTCTCCATAAGTCTCAAGATAAACCCAAACGCTTTGATCATCTCATCAAAGCGAATGTTCCAACTCCGAGATGCTTGCACCAGTCCATAAATGGATCGCTGGAGCTTGCATACTTTGTTAGCGTTCGAGGATCGACAAAACCTTCCGCTGCATCATATACAGCTCTTCCTTAAGATGTCCATTAAGGAATGCCGTTTTGACGTCCATCTGCCATATCTCATAATCATAGTATGCGGCAATTGCTAACATGATTGGACGGACTTAAGCTTCGCCACGGAGAGAATGTCTCGTCAGTAGTCAATTCCTTGAACTTGTCGATAACCCTTAGCGACAAGTCGAGCTTTATAGATGGTAACATTACCATCCGCGTCCGTCTTCTTCTTAAAAATCCATTTATTTTCTATCGCTCGCCGATCATCGGGCAAGTCTGTCAAAGTCCATACTTTGTTTTCATACATGGATTCTATCTCGGATTTCATGGCCTCAAGCCATTTGTTGGAACCGGCCCGCCATTGCTTCTTCATAGTTCAAGGTTCATTGTTGTCTAGCAACATGATTTCCATGACAGGTTGCCGCACCACTGCAGTGCGGAACGTGTCCTTGTGGACCTTCAAGTTCAAGAGTAACTTGATCCAAGTACCTTGATCATCATCAACGTTTTCCTCTTGGTTGGTGTGGGCATCACAGAACGGTTTCTGCTGTTGCACCACTTTCCCGCTCGAGAGGTAGTACTTCATCGAAGTTCTACTTTCCTCCCACTTACTTCTTTCGAGAGAAACTCTTTTCTAGAAAGCATCCGTTCTTGGCAACAAAATCTTGCCTTCGGATCTTAAGTAGAAGGTATACCCGACAGCTTCCTTAGGGTATCCTATGAATACGCATTTTTCCGACTTGGGTTCGAGCTTTTCAGTTGAAGTTTCTTGACATAAGCATCGCATCCCCAAACTTTTAGAAACGATAGCTTAGGTTTCTTCCCAAACCATAATTCATACGGTGTCGTCTCAACGGATTTAGACGGTGCCCTATTTAAAGTGAATGTAGCTGTCTCTAGAGCGTATCCCCAAAATGATAGCGGTAAATCGGTAAGAGACATCATAGACCGCACCATATCTAATAGAGTGCGACACGACGCTCGGACACACCGTTTATTTGAGGTGTTCCAGCGGCGTGAGTTGTGAAACGATTCCACATTTTCTTAAGTGTGAGCCAAATTCGTGACTTAAATATTCTCCTCCACGATCCGATCAGGAACTTTATCTTTCGTCACGCTGATTCTCCACCTCACTCTGAAATTCCTTGAACTTTTCAAAGGTCTCAGACTTGTGTTTCATTAAGTAGACATACCCATATCTACTTAAGTCATCGTGAGAGTGAGAACATAACGATATCCTCCATGAGCCTCAACGCCATTGGACCGCACACATCGGTATGTATGATTTCCAACAAGTTGGTTGCTCGCCCATTGTTCCGGAGAATGGAGTCTTGGTCATTTTGCCTAAGAGGCAAGGTTCGCATGTGTCAAACGATTCATAATCAAGAGACTCTAAAAGTCCATCAGCATGGAGCTTCTTCATGCGCTTGACACCAATGTGACCAAGGCGGCAGTGCCACAAGTATGTGGGACTATCGTTATCAACTCTACATCTTTTGGCATCCACACTATGAACATGTGTAATATTACGCTCGAGATTCATTAAGAATAAACCATTGACCATCGGAGCATGACCATAAAACATATCTCTCATATAAATCGAACAACCATTATTCTCAGACTTAAATGAGTAGCCATCTCGTATCAAACGAGATCCAGATACAATGTTCATGCTCAAACTTGGCACTAAATAACAATTATTGAGGTTTAAAACTAATCCCGTAGGTAAATGTAGAGGCAGCGTGTCGACGGCGATCACATCGACTCGAACCATTCCCGACGCCAAGATCGTCACCTCGCCCTTCGCCAGTCTCCGCTTATTCCGCAGCTCTGCTGTGAGTTACATATGTGAGCAACGGCACCGTATCAAATACCGGGAGTTACTACGAGTAATTGGTAAGGTACACATCAATTACATGTATATCAAATATACCTTTGGTGTTGCCGCCTTCTTATCCGCTAAGTATTTGGGGCAGTTCCGCTTCAAAGGCCCCTTCCCTTGCAATAAAAGCACTCGTCTCGTGCTTGGGTCCATTCTTTGACTTCTTCCCGCAATCGGCTTACGGGCGCGGCAACATCTTTGCCGTCCTTCTTGAAGTTCTTCTTACCCTTGCCCTTCTTGAACTTAGTGGTCTTATTGACCATCAACACTTGATGTTCTTTCTTGATTTCAGCCTCTGCTGACTTCAGATCGAGAACACTTCAGAATGGTCTTTACCATCCCCTGCATGTTGTAGTTCATCACAAAGCTCTTGTAGCTTGGTGGGAGCGACTGGAGGATTCTGTCAATGACCGCCTCATCTGGGAGGTTAATGTTCAACTGGGTCATACGAGCGTGCAACCCAGACATCTTCAGGATGTGCTCACTGACAGAACTGTTCTCCTCCATCTTACAACTGTAGAACTTGTCGGAGACATCATATCTCTCGACCCGGGCATGAGCTTGGAAAACTAGTTTCAGCTCTTCAACATCTCATATGCTCCGTGATGCTCAAAACGCTTTTGGAGCCCCGGTTCTAAGTGTAGAGCATGCCGCACCGAACGAGGGAGTAATCATCAACGCGAGTTTGCCAAGCGCTCATAACGCCTTGGTTCTTCGGGACGGAGCGGCACCTAGCGGTCCTTCTAGGACATATTGCTTCTGGCAGCTATGAGGATGATCTCGTGTTAGGACCCGATCCGTATAGTTGCTGCCATCATCTTTCAGCTTGGTTTTCTAGGAACGCGTTGAAGTTCATGTTGACATTAGCGTTGGCCATTGATCTACAAGACATATTTGCAAAGGTTTTAGACTAAGTTCATGATAATAAAGTTCTTAATCAAAATTATGAACTCCCACTTAGATTAGACATCCTCTAGTCATCTAAGTGTTACACGATCCGAGTCGACTAGCCCGTGTCCGATCATCACGTGAGACGGACTAGTCATCGCCGGTGAACATCTTCATGTTGATCGTATCTTCCATACGACTCGTGTTCGACCTTTCGGTCTCCGTGTTCGAGGCCATGTCCGCACATGCTAGGCTCGTCAAGTTAACCCTAAGTGTTTTCGCTGTGTAAAACTGTCTTACACCCGTTGTATGTGAACGTAAGGATCCATCACACCCGATCATCACGTGGTGCTTAGAAACGATTTAACCGTAGCAACGGTGCACGTTAGGGGAGAACACTTCTTGAAATTTTGTAAGGATCATCTTATTTACTACCGTCGTCCTAAGTAAACAAGATGTAAAAGCATAATAAACATCACATGCAATTATATAGTTGTGACATGATATGGCCAATATCATCAAGCTCCATTGATCTCCATCTTCGGGGCTCCATGATCATCTTGTCACCGCTTGACACCATGATCTCCATCATCATGATCTCCATCATCGTGTCTTCATGAAGTTGTCACGCCAACGACTACTTCTACTTCTATGACTAACGCGTTTAGTAATGAAGTAAAGTAGTTTACATGGCGTTCTTCAATGACACGCAGGTCATACAAAAAATAAAGACAACTCCTATGGCTCCTGCCGGTTGTCATACTCATCGACATGCAAGTCGTGAATCCTATTACAAGAACATGATCTCATACATCACAATTCAACATTCATCACAACTTCTGGCCATATCACATCACATGATCAATCGCTGCAAAAACAAGTTAGACGTCCTCTAGTTGTTGTTGCATCTTTTACGTGGCTGCGATTGGGTTCTAGCAAGAACGTTTTCTTACCTACTGAATCACCACAACGTGATTTTGTCAACTTCTATTTACCCTTCATAAGGGCCCTGTTCATCGATTCCGCCCAACTAAAGTGGGAGAGCAGACACCCGCCAGCCACCTTATGCAACTAGTGCATGTCACCGGTGGAACCGGTCTCACGAAGCGCACGTAAGGTTGGTCCGGCCGCTTCATCCCACAATACCGCTGAGCAAGAAAAGACTAGTAGAGGCAAGTAAGATGACAAGATCAACGCCCACAACAAATTGTGTTCTACTCGTGCATTAGAGAACTACGATAGACCTAGCTCATGATGCCCTTTGTTGGGGAACGTTGCAGAAAATTAAAATTTTTCCTACGGCTTCACCAAGATCCATCTATGAGTTCATCTAAGCAACGAGTAACGAGAGAGATTGCATCTACATACCACTTGTAGATCGCAAGGAAGCTTGCAAGGTGATGATGGAGTCGTACTCGAACGTGATTCAGATCACCGATGCCAAGTGCTGAACGGACAGCACCTCGCGCTCAACACACGACGGGACGATCGACGTCTCCTCCTTCTTGATCCAGCAAGGGGAAGGAGAGGTTGAGGAAGATAGCTCCACCGGCAGACGACGGCGTGATGATGGTGGAGATGCAAGACTGGCTGTGGCTTCGCTAAGCTCTACGGAGGAGGAGATGTGTTGGGAGGGAGGGCTGCGCCTTGGGAGTTGTGTACAGCAGCCCCCTCCTCCCCCTTTATATAGGCCCCAGTGGCGGCCCTGGAGATCCAATCTCTGGGGGAGGCGGCCAAGGGGGTGGAGTACCCCAAGCCGGTGGGCGCCCCACCCCTAGGGTTTCAACCCTAGGCGCAGGGGTGGACCTAGAGGCGCACCAGCCCCTTGTGGGCTGGTTCCTTCCCTCTCAGCCCATGGGGCCCTCCGGATGGTGGCCCCACCGGTGGACCCGGGACCCTTCCGTGGTCCGTGATTTTACCGAAACCCCAAACTTTCCCGATGGCGAAACACCACTTCCTATATATTATTCTTTACCTCCGGACCCTTCCGAACTCCTCGTGACGTCCGGGATATCATCCGGACTCGAACAACATTCGTGGTCACATACTTGACTTCCTACAAACCCTAGCGCCACCGAACCTTAAGTGTGTAGACCCTACGGGTCGGGAGACACGCAGACATGACCGAGACGACTCTCGGCAATAACCAACAGCGGGTCTGATATCCATGTTGGCTTCTACATGCTCCTCGATGATTTCATCGGTTGAACCACGATGTCGAGGATTCGATCAAACCCTGTATACAATTCCCTTTGTCAATCGATGCGTTATTTGCCCGAGACTCGATCGTTGGTATCCCAATACCTTGTTCAGCCTCGTTCCTCGGCAAGTCACTTTACTCGCACAGTAATGCATGATCCGTGGCCAACACCTTGGTCACATTGAGCTCATTATGATGATGCATTACCGAGTGGGCCCAGAGATACCTCTCCGTCATACGGGTGACAAATCGAGCCTCGATCCGTGTCAACCCAGCAGATACTTTCGGAGATACCGTAATGCACCTTTATAGCCACCCGCCACGTTGTGACGCTTGATACACCCAAGGTACTCCTACGGTAACCGGAGTTACACGATCTCATGGTCGAAGGAATAGATACTTGACATTGGCAAAGCTTCTAGCAAACGAACTATACGATCTTTCATGCTATGCTTATGATTGGGTCTTGTCCATCACATCATTCTCCTAATGATGTGATCCCGTTATCAACGACATGCTATGTCCATAGTCAGGAAACCATGACTATCTATTGATCATAACGAGCTAGTCAACTAGAGGCTCACTAGGGACTCATTGGGTCTAAGTGTTCACACGTGTATTACGATTTCCGGATAATACAGTTATAGCATGAACAAAAGACAATTATCATGAACATTGAAATATAATAATCTTTTATTATTGCCTCTAGGGCATATTTCCAACAAAGGAAAGGGGGGCGCTGCCCCCCTCCTTGTCCTATTCGGACTAGAGGGGGAGGGGAGCCGGTCTGCCCTGGCCGCCCCTCCTCTTCTCCACTTTGGGCCCATGAGGCCCATTAACCACCCGGGGGGTTCCGGCAACCCCCCGGTAGTCCGGCATATATCCGATAACCCCCGGAACCATTCCGGTGTCCGAATATAGTCGTCCAATATATCAAACTTCATGTCTCAACCATTTCGAGACTCCTTGTCATGTCCGTGATCACATCTGGGACTCCGAACTATGTTCGATACATCATAACATATAAACTCATAATATAACCGTCATCTAACTTTAAGCGTGCGGACCCTACGGGTTCGAGAACTATGTAGACATGACCAAGACACGTCTCCGGTCAATAACCAATAGCGGAACCTGGATGCTCATATTGGCTCCTACATATTCTACGAAGATTGTCGGTGTCAAAACCGGCGGATCTCGGGTAGGGGGTCCCGAACTGTGCGTCTAGGCGGATGGTAACAGGAGACAAGGGACACGATGTTTTTACGCAGGTTCGGGCCCTCTCGATGGAGGTAAAACCCTACTGCTGCTTGATTGATATTGATGATATGGGTAGTACAAGTGTGGATCTACCACGAGATCAAGGAGGCTAAACCCTAGAAGCTAGCCAATGGTATGATTGTTGTAATGGTTGTGTTGTCCTACGGACTAAAACCCTCCGGTTTATATAGACACCGGAGAGGGCTAGGGTTACACAGAGTCGGTTACAATGGTAGGAGATCTACATATCCGTATTGCCAAGCTTGCCTTCCACGCCAAGGAAAGTCCCATCCGGACACGGGACGAAGTCTTCAATCTTGTATCTTCATAGTCCTGGAGTCCGGCTGACGATGATAGTCCGGCCGTCCGGACACCCCCTAGTCCAGGACTCCCTCAGTAGCCCCTGAACTAGGCTGTAATGACGATGAGTCCGGCGAGCATATTGTTCGGCATTGCAAGGCGGGTTCCTCCTCCGAATAGTTCATAGAAGATTGTGAACACCAGGATAGTGTCCGGCTCTGCAAAATAATTTCCACATTCCACCGTAGAGAAAATAATATGTACACAAGCTCAATCTGCTGACGTATTTTGCGGCATGACATCACACCACCACCAAGCCTTTACTTGAATCGTTTTATTATACCACCTCAGCGCGTTTAGCGAAGCAGTTTCCTTGGCACGTCTTGTCGAAGCAGAGATCGTGTTCCCCTTATTCCGGGATTCCCATCAATACGGACGTGGGTAACCAAACCGCGCCATTGATGGTGGCGCTTGGGAGATAAGCGAGTTTTACCGGGCCGGTGGGGACGTATAGTCTTTGTCCGCCTATATATAAGGGGATAAGGATCCACGTTTTTACCTACGCCTTCTTCCTCCTTTGCTTATCCATCTCTGCGCACTCGAGCTCCAGCGCCCAAGTCCGCACATCTTGTCTCAACCTCCTCCAGTCATGTCCGGAGCGGGAGGCAAGTGGTTGGCCTCCCACGTTACGGAGGAGCACATCGAAAAGTTGCGCGGCGCCGGATACCTTTCCAGCGACATCGCGCACCGGCTGCCCGATGAGGGGCAGCTCATCTCCTGGAAAAAGAAGGGCTTGCTATGGGGCAGTTCGGAGGAGCTGACAGGACTTCAGTCCTGTCTCCAGACCTTGGTGAACAAGAAGCTTAGGCTTGTCAACGTGATCCAGGTCATGCTCGTCCGCCGGATTCTCCCCTGCCAACAGCGGGCCTTCAATTTGTGGGAGTTCGATCTGGCACAACACCGGACCCTGAGCGGGCTCTTCGACACGACATACGAAGCTGCCTGGAGAGTGCTGTTCAAGGGCGGAGAAGCTACCGCGTCCGCGACGGAAGACCGCAGATTCAGCACCAAGCGCCCGGCCGGTGAGGTAAGCTTCGTTATCCTCTATGGGACACTTATTTTCTTTCATAGTTTGACTCTATGTGGGATTTAAAAACTCCCAATGCCTTTGACAAGATTGGCAGAGGACGTCCGGACAGGTAGACTATCCGGCTCCCCTTCCCGAAGACCCAGCGAACGCCCTTTAACGGGGCTGCTAGTCCCGGCACTTTATGTGGTGCCGGAGAAGAAGGCCAAGAAGAAGGACACGGGAACTCGAAGAAGTTCCCGGCGCCAGGTGATATCGGACTCATCGTCCGATGGCTCCGAGGCGGACTCCTCCCCCGAAGACGAGGAGGAGAAAGAGGACTCTCTCCCAGAGGAGGGAGACAGGAAGAGGAAGGCTTCCCCAACGGGGGAGGCCGAAGGGTCCAAGAGGGGAAGGACCCTTCCCCCGGACAGCTCCGCCAATGCCAACATTGGCGACAAAGAGTGGCCCTCAAGGGCCAGGCCTCCGGCAAGATCGTAAGTATCCGGATTCCTGAATGATTTATAATTTATCTTTTGTGTCATATAGTGTCCTTCTAATGCCGCACACTGCCTGTAGTCCGGCCGATGATGATCTTCCCGCTTCATCGAGCGGGTCCTTGGCTCCGTCGGACGTGGATTCCATTCCGACCGCCTCCACCCCTCGTGACGCTGACGACGTCGAGGTGGGATCCCAGGAGGGGACCCATCAGGAGGAGGCTCCGGAGGTGCCGCAAGGCAGCCTCCCGGACTTTGCGCCTGACTCCATGCCGGAACCCGCAGTGGTTCCAGAGTCCGGCAGGCGGCCCTTCGTAAGAAGGGCAAGACCGTGACGCCGGCAGCCTCCATCCAACCGGAGGTGCCGGACAACTTGTTGGAGGTGCTTAACGGCGCTTCCATCAAGGAAGAACACCGCACTATCATGAGTGCGATGATTCAGAAGGTTCAGCTCGCCAAGAGCGGGCTGACCGAAGCCTGCAGTAGCCTTCTAACAGGCTTTGAGGTAAGAAGTTTAAAATATGTAATGTAATACCGCATAGACAGTAGCCCCTGATGCTCGGTTCGGTGTTCGGAAAGAAAAACCGGATTGAGGATCTAAAAAAGATAAATGCAGGAGTGCTAAAAATCATGTCAATATGGGTTTGCAGGCTACACTGCTGACCTCTGCCGCACTGACTGCGGAGGTCGGTGCTTTGAAGTAGGACCTCGAGCGGTCCGAGCAAGAGCTCGGCCTTGCCAAGAAGCAGCTCGAGGACAAAGAAGGTGAATAACACCACTTTAAATTTTCTACCTTACAGAAAAGGATTTTGGTTGCAAATAGAAATAACAAGGATAACGTGGGTACTGCAGGGGCCACGGACGAGGTGGCGACCCTGAAGGAGGCCATGTCGGCGGCCGAACGCAATGCAGCCGTGGAACGGGCGGCGCGAGAGAAGAAGGAGGCGCGGGTGGCGGAGGTGCGGCAAGAGCTCCAGGCTCTCATGGAGAAGCATGAGAGTTTGGAGCGCGACTCGAAGACTCGAGAGTCCGAGCTTGCCTCGGCTCTTGAAAGTGCCAACGCTGCTAAGGCCGAGGCCCGTAAGGCCCTCCAGGAGATTGAGGAGGTGAAGAAAATAGCGGCGGGTAAGGTATTTTTCATGCAAAGCAAGCATGTGAATGTAAATTATCTGTTACTTACCCGAATTCAGAGCTCTCCAGGGGCATTTACAGATCTGCCCCAAGCAGAGAACCGATGCCGCCGATTCTACCGCATGGCGAGGAGGGAGCTCAACGGAGAAGGTCTTCGGTCTCAAGACGCCGAGGCCGGACATCCGGTGTTTCTAGCGACCAGTGAAGCAGCTGGTCAAGCTCCACAAGGTAGCTGAGCAGGCCATGAAGGGCCTCATAGTCCGGCTGTGGCTCGGAGAGGCCATGCACAGGAGCTACTTGCCTCGTCTGGCGGCTGGTGGATGTGTGCCCTCGGTGGAGGTCATCAAGCGCCCGCTTTGCATTGAAGGTGCCCGTCGGGCCCTTGCCCGCGCAAAGGTGCACTGGGGCGGGCTGGATGCTGAGAGGCTTATCACGTACGCGCCGCCGGCGGGCAAGGAGTATCGTACGCCCAAAATGTACTATAAGAGTGTCATGAAGGGTGCCCGCAAGATTGCGGATGAGTGCCCCAAAGATGTAATTATTGAGTAAACTCGCAATTTGTTATCCTCTGCGCTGAAAACTTTGTTCATGTGCGCTAAGCAACGCTTATTGATTTAAAATATTACCTTCTGTGTGGCCGTTTATAAAATCTGAGAGATGGCAAGTCGTCGGCTTCAGCCCCCATGCCACGAGTGCTGGGGTGTTCGGGATAAACTTGAGCACTCTTGTTCCCATTTTTGGGTCCATCTAGGGAGGCGCTCAACACAACGAACAAGGCAACCGGACTTATAATGCTTGAACACTCTCACTTAGCCATAGAATTCTATAATTTTAAATTTTGGCGAAGCCCCTAGTATTCGGAAGACCGAGTTCGGGGCGCTATCCACGCTGGGCCGACACGATCGGTTCCGCTCAAGCGGCATAAGTCTTTAGGGACTCGAAAAGACCTCTCGAACAGCGACCAGTCTCTCGCCTTATCATGACAGACAGTTTTAGCTTTCTCCACTGAGGCGCTCGCCCAGCTCAACCGGGGCGCAATCGCAGTGGTTCTCCCAGTGCTACCTTAGCCGATGGAACGGAACGTAAGGTACCAAAACATGGGAGCCGGGCAAACCCAACTATTGACCCAACACATGATTCAGAGCCGATGCATATAATGCTATAAGTTCGGGGTGCCGCACTTGTGAAAGTGTTCGGACTTATCACACCATAATGTGGGGAACACAAGCCCCTGGTGTATTCTGCCGTACCAAAATATACGGGTGCAAGATGTCATAAATGAACAAATATGTAGAAAAAGGTAATGCAATTATAGGCAAAAAGTGCTGCATTGTTTATTCAAGGAATTCTGCTATGAGTGCAGAACGATACAAATAGTGCGGTAAGCAAGGGATTGGACTAATTAAGCATATCCCCCTCCAGGGGTAGGCTACGAACTGGTGTATTTAACAAATTTAATGCTCGTAATGGAGACCACCTGAGTGTTCGTCGTAGCCTTTGTCCCTCCCTGGCTGTTGCATCGTGAGTTCGGCAGATCTACTGCCGGACAGGGCCTCTGGTGAACGGAGTCCTGTGAAAAAATAAAAGAAGAAAAAAGAGTGACACACTTGGGAGCCCCTGGTGTGGTTAAGCCGCACTCTGGGCCTGTCGTGGTCGTGCCCCTCCCCCTATGCCCATGGTATCTCCAGGGCGTAATGATGTACGCGAAGAGCTGGTCTTGTAATCGTGCAAGGGCTGGGGTTGGGGCCGCATTGCTACATGTGCTCGGAACGTGCCAGGTGGTCTTGATTGATGTTACTCCGGGCGCGTTTGGCTATGTCCGGTCGTTTAACTGCCGGACTCGAAAATTGCCTTAAAAGGCTGCTCTGTACTTCTGCCACGAGAGCCGCTGTGTGTTCCTCCGTTCGGAGGGGGCGTTCAGTATTTTCGTTGACTGTGATGACTCCATGAGGGCCTGGCATCTTGAGCTTAAGGTATTCATAATGTGGTACCGCGTTGAATTTTGCAAACGCGGTTCGTCCGAGCAGAGCGTGATAGCCGCTGCGGAACGGGACTATGTCAAAGATTAACTCCTCACTTTGGAAATTATCCAGGGATCCGAAGACCACTTCCAGTGTGACTGAGCTTGTACAATTGGCCTCCACACCTGGTATGACGCCTTTGAAGGTCGTCTTTGTAGGTTTAATCCTTGAGGGGTCTATGCCCATCTTGCACACTGTATCCTGATAAAGTAGGTTCAGGCTGCTACCGCCGTCCATCAGGACTCTAGTGAGGTGAAATCCATCGACGATTGGGTCTAAAACCAATGCGGTGAATCCGCCATGGCGGATACTGGTCGGGTGGTCTCTTCGATTGAAAGTGATCAGGCAAGAGGACCATGGATTGAACTTCGGGGTGACTGGCTCCATCGCATATACGTCCATAAGTGCACGCTTCCGCTCCCTCTTGGGTATATGGGTTGCGTATATCATGTTTACCATCCGCACTTGTGGGGGGAAACCCTTCTATCCTCTACTGTTCGGCGGCCGAGTCTCCTCCTCGTCGTTGCTGTGCAGCCCCTTGTCATTGTTTTCGGCAATTAACTTGCCTGCCTGCTTGAATACCCAACAATCTCTGTTGGTGTGAATAGCTGGCTTTTCGGGGGTGCCATGTATCTGGCAAGAGCGGTCGAGTATTCGATCCAAATTGGACGGACCCGGAGTAGTTCTTTTGAATGGCTTCTTCCGCTGACCGGGTTTAGAGCCTCTGAATCCAGCGTTGACTGCTGTATCCTCATTGTTATCGCCGTTAACGCGGCGTTTGTTTTTGTTTCGACGCGACCTGCCATTGTGGTCCTTAGTATCCGGACTGCCAGCGTTTTTGCTGAGGTTGTTGCTGCGAGCTAGCCAGCTGTCCTCTCCCGCGCAGAAGCGGGTCATGAGTGACGTGAGGGCTGCCATGGATTTCGGCTTTTCCTGTCCTAGGTGCCGGGCCAGCCACTCGTCGCGGATGTTATGTTTGAAGGCTGTGAGGGCCTCTGCATCCGGACAGTCGACGATTTGATTTTTCTTTGTTAAGAACCGTGTCCAGAACTATCTGGTCGATTCGTCTGGCTGCTGAATTATGTGGCTTAGGTCATCGGCGTCTGGTGGTAGCACATATGTGCCATGGAAGTTGTCGAGGAATGCGGCTTCCAGGTCCTCCCAACACCCAGTTGACTCTATGGGCAAGTTGTTAAGCAAATGCCAAGCTGGTCCTTTAAGCTTGAGTGGGAGATACTTGATGGCGTGGAGATCGTCGCCGCGGGCCATATGGATGTGAAGGAGATAATCTTCGATCCAAACCGCGGGGTCTGTTGTGCCATCGTAGGATTCAATGTTCACGGGTTTAAACCCTTCAGGGATTTGATGATCCATTACTTCGTCAGTGAAGCATAGTGGGTGTGCGGCGCCTCTGTATTGAGCAATATCACGACATAGCTCAAGAGAGCATTGTCTGCTGTGTTCGGCCCGGCCGGAGTTGTTGAATCCGGCGCGACGGCAGTCGTCGTGGGTCGTGGGGCACCCACGTGATCCGTAGATAGATCTAGATTGTCTTGCCTTGTCCAATATATCCCGCAAGTCTGGCGCATTCCCTCGTGGCTTCGTACTTTTCGAGCGGTGCCGGGGTACGGTCTTGATGGAAGGCCTAGATGCCTCTCTGTCGCGACCACGGGGTGGTCGGTCTGCCGTATTGTGCGCTGGTGATGAAGGTTTGTATTCTTCCTTCTCTAGTCGGGGGAGCAACTTGCGTTTTGGGTTGCTCTTGGAGGGGCGTTCAAGTTCATACTCTTCGGCCGCGAGGACCTCGGTCCATCTGTCAGCCAACAGGTCTTGATCAGCTTGAAGCTGTTGCTGCTTTTTCTTTAGGCTATTTGCCGTGGTGATAAGCCTGCGTTTAAAACGCTCTTGTTCGACGGGATCCTCAGGCACGACGAATTCATCGTCGTTGAGGCTTGCTTCGTCTCCGGAGGGAGGCATGTAGTCTTCATCCTCCTCGTCTACCGCTCTCTCTCGAGGGCTGGCTTCCCCGTCCTCCTATGCTGAATCTTCCTGGAGGGGGTTTTCTTCGGCACTCTCTGGGGTGTTATTATCTCCAGTGCCGGAATCTCCATTCTTGCTGTGGCGGGATTTAGAGCGGCACCACTGACGTCGGCGCTTGGGCTGTTTCTTCGCTGTCCCCATCCTTTGGGGTGTCCACCATGTATATGTCGTATGACGAGGTGGTCTTCCAGTGCCTTGTAGGCGCTGGTTCTTGATCGTCTCCAGCATCGTCGTCCATACCGTCGATGTCTTCGGAGTCGCAGTCTAGCATGTCGGTTAGATCGTCGACAGTGGCTACAAAGTGGGCGGTGGGTGGGCTTTGAATTTCTTCGTCGTCCGCACCCCAACCATCCTGACCGCAGTCCGGCCAAGGTTCTCCTGATAACGAGAGATGCTTCAGCGAATTTAGGATGTCACCAAAGGGTGAGTGCTGAAAGATGTCCGCGGCGGTGAACTCCATGATCAGCGCCCAATCGGATTCGATTGGCAGGGGCGCAGGAGGTTCGGAGTCCGGCAAGGAGTTCGACGCCTCGGAGTCACGAGCTTTATAAGGGACAAGGTCTCTATTCGGCTCCATCACCGTAGAAGTTGCAGCTCCCGAGGCGGTGTCCAGCTACCTGTCCTCGATCTGCACGGTCTGCTCTGAACTATGGGTCAGAGCGGACTCGTGTGCGGCCTCCAGGGCACAATCCCGCGGCAGAGCTAAATCATGCCCATCGTGACAGCGCGGCACGCTCGGCTGTGGCTCGAATCCATCGAAGATCAAGTCTCCGCGGATGTCGGCCGTGAAGTTTAGGCTTCCAAACCTGACCTGATGGCCAGGGGCGTAGCTTTCGATCTGCTCCAGATGGCCAAGCGAATTGGCCCACAGTGCAAAGCCGCCGAACATGAAGATCTGTCCGGGGAGAAAATTCTCACCCTGGACTACGTTGTTGTTAATTGAAGGAGCCATCAAGCCTATTGGTGACGACACAGAGGAACTCTCAATGAAAGCACCAATGTTGGTGTCAAAACCGGCGGATCTCAGGTAGGGGGTCCCGAACTCTGCGTCTAGGCGGATGGTAACAGGAGACAAGGGACACGATGTTTTTACCCAGGTTCAGGCCCTCTCGATGGAGGTAAAACCCTACTCCTGCTTGATTGATATTGATGATATGGGTAGTACAAGAGTGGATCTACCACGAGATCAAGGAGGCTAAACATTAGAAGCTAGCCTATGGTATGATTGTTGTAATGGTTGTGTTGTCCTACGGACTAAAACCCTCCGGTTTATATAGACATCGGAGAGGGCTAGGGTTACACAGAGTCGGTTACAATGGTACGAGATATACATATCCGTATTGCCAAGCTTGCCTTCCACGCCAAGGAAAGTCCCATCCGGACACGGGACGAAGTCTTCAATCTTGTATCTTCATAGTCTTTGAGTCCGGCTGACGATGATAGTCCAACTGTCCGGACACCCCCTAGTCCAGGACTCCCACAAAGATCTTATCAGTCATACCGCATAACAACATACGTTGTTCCCTTTGTCATCGGTATGTTACTTGCCCGAGATTTGATTGTTGGTATCTCAATACCTAGTTCAATCTCGTTACCAGCAAGTCTCTTTACTCGTTACGTGATGCATCATTCCGTAACTAACTCATTAGCTACATTGCTTGCAAGGCTTATAGTGATGTGCATTACCGAGAGGGCCCAGAGATACCTCTCCGACAATCAGAGTGACAAAACCTAATCTTGAAGTACGCCAACTCAACATGTACCTTTGGAGACACTTGTAGAGCTCCTTTAAAATCACCCAGTTACGTTGTGACTTTTGGTAGCACACAAAGTATTCCTCCGGTAAATGGGAGTTGCATAATCTCATAGTTGTAGGAACATGTATAAGTCATGAAGAAAGCAATAGCAATATACTAAACGAACAAGTGCTAAGCTAACGGAATGGGTCAAGTCAATCACATCATTCTCCTAATGATGTGATCCCGTTAATCAAATGACAACTCATGTCTATGGTCAGCAAATAACCATCATTGATCAACGAGCTAGTCAAGTAGAGGCATACTAGTGACACTATGTTTGTCTATGTATTCACACATGTATTATTTTTCCGGTTAATACAATTCTAGCATGAATAATAAACATTTATCATGATATAAGGAAATAAATAATAACTTTATTATTGCCTCTAGGGCATATTTCCTTCAGCCTCCCACTTGCACTAGAGTCAATAATCTAGATTACACAGTAATGATTCTAACACCCATGGAGTCTTCGTGCTGATCATGTTTTGCTCGTGGAAGAGGCTTAGTCAATGGGTCTGCTACATTCAGATCCGTATGTATCTTGCAAATCTCTATGTCTCCCACCTGGACTTGGTCCCGGATGGAATTGAAGCGTCTCTTGATGTGCTTGGTCCTCTTGTGAAATATGGATTCCTTTGCAAAGGCAATTGCACCAGTATTAGCACAGAAGATCTTCATTGGTCCCGATGCACTAGGTATGGCACCTAGATCGGATATGTACTCCTTCATTTGCTACTTCCGAAGCAGCTATGTACTCCGCTTCGCATGTAGATCCCGCCACGACGCTTTGTTTAGAACTGCACCAACTGACAGCTCCACCGTTCAATATAAACACGTATCCGGTTTGCGATTTAGAATCGTCCGGATCAGTGTCAAAGCTTGCATCGACGTAACCATTTATGACTAGCTCTTTGTCACCTCCATGAACGAGAAACCTATCCTTAGTCCTTTTTAGGTATTTCAGGATATTCTTGACCGCTGTCCACTGATCCACTCCTGGATTACTTTGGTACCTCCCTACTAAACTTATTGCTAAGCATACATCAGGTCTGGTACACAGCATTGCATACATGATAGAGCCTATGGCTGAAGCATAGGGAACATCTTTCATTTTCTCTCTATCTTCTGCTGTGGTCAGACATTGAGTGTGACTCAACTTCACACCTTGTAATACAGGCAAGAACCCTTTCTTTGCTTGATCCATTTTGAACTTTTTCAAAACTTTATCAAGGTATGTGCTTTGTGAAAGTCCAATTAAACGTCTTGATCTATCTCTATAGATCTTGATGCCTAATATGTAAGCAGCCTCACCGAGGTCTTTCATTGAAAAACTTTTATTCAAGTATCCTTTTATGCTACCCAGAAATTCTATATCATTTCCAATCAACAATATGTCGTCTACATATAATATCAGAAATGCTACAGAGCTCCCACTCACTTTCTTGTAAATACAGGCTTCTCCAAAAGTCTGTATAACACCATATGCTTTGATCACACTATCAAAGCGTTTATTCCAACTCCGAGAGGCTTGAACCAGTCCATAAATGGATCGCTGGAGCTTGCACACTTTTTTAGCATCTTTTGGATCGACAAAACCTTCTGGTTGCATCATATACAACTCTTCTTCTAGAAATCCATTCAGGAATGCAGTTTTGACATCCGTTTGCCATATTTCATAATCATAAAATGCGGCAATTGCTAACATGATTCGGACAGACTTTAGCATCGCTACGGGTGAGAAAGTCTCATCGTAGTCAACTCCTTGAACTTGTCGAAAACCTTTTGCAACAAGTCGAGCTTTGTAGACAGTAACATTACCATCAGCGTCAGTCTTTTTCTTGAAGATCCATTTATTCTCTATGGCTTGCCGATCATCGAGCAAGTGAACCAAAGTCCATACTTTGTTCTCATACATGGATCCCATCTCAGATTTCATGGCCTCAAGCCATTTTGTGAAATCTAGGCTCATCATCGCTTCCTCATAGTTTGTAGGTTCGCCATGGTCAAGTAACATGACTTCCAGAATAGGATTACCGTACCACTCTGGTGCGGATCTTACTCTGGTTAACCTACGAGGTTCGGTAGTAACTTGATCTAAAGTTTCATAATCAATATCATTAGCTTCCTCACTGATTGGTGTAGTTGTCACAGGAGCCGGTTTCTGTGATGAACTATTTTCCAATAAGGGAGCAGGTACAGTTACCTCATCAAGTTCTACTTTCCTCTCACTCACTTCTTTCGAGAGAAACTCCTTCTCTAGAAAGGATCCAAATTTAGCAACAAAAGTCTTGCCTTCAGATCTGTGATAGAAGGTGTACCCAATAGTCTCTTTTGGGTATCCTATGAAGACACATTTCTCCTATTTGGGTTCTAGCTTATCTGGTTGAAGTTTCTTCACATAAGCATCGCAGCCCCAAACTTTAAGAAACGACAACTTTGGTTTCTTGCCAAACCACAATTCATCAGGCGTCGTCTCAACGGATTTTGATGGTGCCCTATTTAACGTGAATGCGGCCGTCTCTAAAGCACAACCCCAAAACGATAGCGGTAAATCAGTAAGAGACATCATAGATCGCACCATATCTAGTAAAGTATGATTACGACGTTCGGACACACCATTACGTTGTGGTGTTCCGGGTGGCGTGAGTTGCGAAACTATTCTGCATTGTTTCAAATGTAAACCAAACTCGTAACTCAAATATTCTACTCCATGATCGGATCGTAGAAACTTCATTTTCTTCTTACGATGATTTTCCACTTCACTCTGAAATTCTTTGAACTTTTGAAATGTTTCAGACTTATGTTTCATTAAGTAGATATACCCATATCTGCTCAAATCATCTGTGAAGGTGAGAAAATAACGATACCCGCCATGAGCCTCAATGTTCATTGGACCACATACATCAGTATGTATGATTTCCAACAAATCTGTTGCTCGCTCCATAGTTCCGGAAAACGGCGTTTTAGTCATCTTGCCCATGAGGCATGGTTCGCAAGTACCAAGTGATTCATAATCAAGTGATTCCAGAAGTCCATCAGTATGGAGTTTCTTCATGCGCTTTACACCAATATGACCCAAACAGCAGTGCCACAAATAAGTTGCACTATCATTATCAACTTTGCATCTTTTGGCTTCAACATTATGAATATGTGTATCACTACTATCGAGATTTAATAAAAATAGACCACTCTTCAAGGGTGCACGACCATAAAAGATATTACTCATATAAATGGAACAACCATTATTCTCTGATTTAAATGAATAACCGTCTCGCATCAAACTAGATCCAGATATAATGTTCATGCTTAACGCTGGCACCAAATAACAATTATTTAGGTCTAAAACTAATCCCGAAGGTAGATGTAGAGGTAGCGTGCCGACCGCGATCACATCGACTTTGGAACCATTTCCCACGAGCATCGTCACCTCGTCCTTAGCCAATCTTCGCTTAATCTGTAGTCCCTGTTTCGAGTTGCAAATATTAGCAACAGAACCAGTATCAAATACCCAAGTACTACTGCGAGCATCAGTAAGGTACACATCAATAACATGTATATCACATATACCTTTGTTCACCTTGCCATCCTTCTTATCCGCCAAATACTTTGGGCAGTTCCGCTTCCAGTGACCAGTCTTCTTGCAGTAGAAGCACTCAGTCTCAGGCTTAGGTCCAGATTTGGGTTTCTTCTCTTGAGCAGCAACTTGTTTGCTGTTCTTCTTGAAGTTCCCCTTCTTCTTCCCTTTATCCTTTTTCTTGAAACTGGTGGTCTTATTGACCATCAACACTTGATGCTCCTTTTTGATTTCTACCTCCGCAGCTTTTAGCATTGCGAAGATCTTGGGAATAGTCTTGTCCATCCCTTGCATATTATAGTTCATCATGAAGCTCTTGTAGCTTGGTGGCAGTGATTGAAGAATTCTATCAATGACACTATCATCAGGAAGATTAACTCCCACTTGAATCAAGTGATTATTATACCCAGACATTTTGAGTATATGTTCACTGACAGAACTATTCTCTTCCATCTTGCAGCTATAGAACTTATTGGAGACTTCATATCTCTCAATCCGGACATTTGCTTGAAATATTAACTTCAACTCCTGGAACATCTCATATGCTCCATGACGTTCAAAACGTCGTTGAAGTCCCGGCTCTAAGCCATAAAGCATGGCACACTGAACTATCGAGTAGTCATCAGCTTTGCTCTGCCAAACGTTCTTACTGTCGTCAATTGCATCTGCAGCAGGCCTGGCACCCAGTGGTGCTTCCAGGACGTAATTCTTTGGTGCAACAATGAGGATAATCCTCAAGTTACGGACCCAGTCTGTGTAATTGCTACCATCATCTTTCAACTTAGCTTTCTCAAGGAACGCATTAAAATTCAACGGAACAATAGCACGAGCCATCTATCTACAACAAACATAGACAAGCAAAATACTATCAGGTACTAAGCTCATGATAAATTTAAGTTCAATTAATCATATTACTAAAGAACTCCCACTTAGATAGACATCCCTCTAATCATCTAAGTGATCACGTGATCCAAATCAACTAAACCATGTCCGATCAGCACGTGAGATGAAGTAGTTTTCAATGGTGAACATCACTATGTTGAGCATATCTACTATATGATTCACGCTCGACCTTTCGGTTTCAGTGTTCCGAGGCTATATCTGTATATGCTAGGCTCGTCAAGTTTAACCTGAGTATTCTGTGTATGCAACTGTTTTGCACCCGTTGTATTAGAACGTAGAGCCTATCACACCGATCATCACGTGGTGTCTCAGCACGAAGAACTTTCGCAACGGTGCATACTTAGGGAGAACACTTATACCTAGAAATTTAGTGAGAGATCATCTTATAATGCTACCGTCAATCAAAGCAAAATAAGATGCATAAAGGAGAAACATCACATGCAATCAGTATAAGTGATATGATATGGCCATCATCATCTTGTGCTTGTGATCACCATCTTCGAAGCATCGTCATGATCACCATCATCACCGGCGCGACACCTTGATCTTCATCGTACCATCGTTGTCGTCTCGCCACCTATTGCTTCTACGACTATCGCTACCACTTAGTGATAAAGTAAAGCAATTACAGGGCGATTGCATTGCATACAGTAAAGCGACAACCATATGGCTCCTGCCAGTTGCCGATAACTCGGTTACAAAACATGATCATCTCATACAATAAAATATAGCATCACGTCTTGGCCATATCACATCACAACATGCCCTGCAAAGACAAGTTAGATGTCCTCTACTTTGTTGTTGCAAGTTTTACGTGGCTGCTACGGGCTGAGCAAGAACCGTTCTTACCTACGCATCAAAACCACAACAATAGTTCGTCAAGTTAGTGTTGTTTTAACCTTCTCAAGGACCGGGCGTAGCCACACTCGGTTCAACTAAAGTTGGAGAAACTGACACCCGCCAGCCACCTGTGTGCAAAGCACGTCGGTAGAACCAGTCTCGCGTAAGTGTACGCGTAATGTCGGTCCGGGCCACTTCATCCAACAATACCGCCGAACCAAAGTATGACATGCTGGTAAGCAGTATGACTTGTATTGCCCACAACTCACTTGTATTCTACTCGTGCATATAACATCTACGCATAAAACCAGGCTCGGATGCCACTGTTGGGGAACATAGTAATTCCAAAAAAATTCCTACGCACACGCAAGATCATGGGGATGCATAGCAACGAGAGGGGAGAGTGCTGTCCACGTACCCTCTTAGACTGAAAGAGGAAGCGTTAGCACAACGTGGTTGATGTAGTCGTACGTCCTCACGGCCCGACCGATCAAGCACCGAAAGCACGGCACCTCCGAGTTCTTGCACACGTTCAGCTCGATGACATCCCTCGAACTCCGATCCAGTCAAGTGTCGAGGGAGAGTTCCGTCTGCACGACGGCGTGGTGACGATGATGATGTTCTACCAACGCAGGGCTTCGCCTAAGCACCGCTATGATATTATCGAGGTGGAATATAGTGGAGGGGGACACCGCACACGGCTAATAGATCTCAAGGATCAATTGTTGTTGTGTCTAGAGGTGCCCCCTGCCCCCGTATATAAAGGAGCAAGGGGGAGGGGGCGGCCGGCTAGGAGGGGGCGCGCCAGGAGGGGTCCTACTCCCACCGGGAGTAGGACTCCCTCCTTTCCTTGTCCAAGTAGGAGAGGGGGAAGGAAGGGAGAGAGGGGGGAGGAAAGGGGGGCGCCGCCCCCGCCCCCTCGTTGTCCTATTCGGACTAGAGGGGGAGGGGCACGCGGCCTGCCCTGGCCATCCTTCCTATTCTCCACTTTGGGCCCATGAGGCCCATTAACCCCCCGGGGTTCCGGCAACCCCACGGTACTCCGGTATATATCCGATAACCCCCGGAACCATTCGGTGTCCAAATATAGTTGTCCAATATATCAATCTTCATGTCTCGACCATTTCGAGACTCCTCGAAAGTCTGTGATCACAACCGGCACTCCAAACTATCTTCGGTACATCATAACATATAAACTCATAATATAACTGTCATCTAACTTTAAGCGTGCGGACCCTACGGGTTCGAGAACTATGTAGACATGACCGAGACACGTCTCCGGTCAATAACCAATAGCGGAACCTGGATGCTCATATTGGCTCCTACATATTCTACGAAGATCTTTATCGGTCAAACCGCATAACAACATACGTTGTTCCCTTTGTCATGGGTATGTTACTTTCCCGAGATTTGATCGTCGGTATCTCAATACCTAGTTCAATCTCGTTACCGGCAAGTCTCTTTATTCATTACTAATGCATCATTCCGTAACTAACTCATTAGCTATGTTGCTTGTAAGGCTTATAGTGATGTGCATTACCGAGAGGGCCCAGGGATACCTCTCCGACAATCGGAGTGACAAAACCTAATCTTGAAGTACGCCAACTCAACATGTACCTTTGGAGACACCTGTAGATCTCCTTTATAATCATCCAGGTATGTTATGACATTTGGTAGCACACAAAGTGTTCCTCCGGTAAACGGGAGTTGCATAATCTCATAGTTGTAGGAACATGTATAAGTCATGAAGAAAGCAATAGCAACATACTAAATGATCAAGTGCTAAGCTAACGGAATGGGTCAATTCAATCACATCATTCTCCTAATGATGTGATCCCGTTAATCAAATGACAACTCATGTCTATGGTCAGGAAACATAACCATCTTTGATCAACGAGCTAGTCAAATAGAGGCATACTAGTGACACTATGTTTGTCTATGTATTCACACATGTATTATGTTTCCGGTTAATATAACTCTAGCATGAATAATAAACATTTATCATGATATAAGGAAATAAATAATAACTTTATTATTGCCTCTAGGGCATATTTCCTTCAATTTCCCTGTTCACTAGGGATCCCTGGATCATCACAGGTTAAATCCCCGTTGCTATTTGGGCACCAGAGGGGAGGGGGCGGGGGGGTGAGGAGGAGGAGCCGGAGGGGGCTTACCTTTGTCAAAGGAGGAACACGAATGCCGCACAGGACTACAGGTGTAGAGCTTAGGGGCTGACGCCAGAGGAAAGTGGAGTCATTGTTCCTCGCCGGAGTGAGAAGCTCGAGAGGCGCTGTCACCGTTCGGGTGCGAGATAGAGTGAGTGAGGGTTTTCCTGCCCGACCTATCGAGGGGTGGGACCATCTTCTAGGGAAAAGCCGCCGAAAGGGTCTGCACCGGCCCGTGGATTCTCGGGCCAAATAGCACGGTGGATTTTCCGGCGCTGCATCAGCTCGTGGATTCTTGGGGCAGGGAATAAGCGGGGATCCCCCCCCCCCCTCGGGGAACTTCGGTCACCAAACAAGCCCTATGTGTTAAATAGGCTACTAGGATATATATCCTTTAACACTACATAAAAGTGTCATACCCCTAAAAAACATAAAAGTGTCATTGAAACATGAATATTTTATATTCTACATAAATACTCCCTCCGTCCCATAATATAAGAGTGTACATTGGACGGAGGGAGTATTTCATTTAAAACGTGTACATTATTAAAATTATATGAATTAAAACATATTTATGAAATTATATGAACATTTAAAATAATATTTATCAAATTACTGTTCATCTATATTAACGTAACTTGAAAAATATTCACGTGACTTAAAAACTATTCATGAATAATTCCAGTCACGTGTAATTTTTAAAAATTATTCATGTATTGTTTAGAAAGTGTATAAGTATTAAAAACGTAATTAAAAATCCAATTAAATGTTCACATAATTTTAATAATGATTTCATGTTTTTAACGAAACATTTATGTACAATATAAAAGTATTCTTGTTTTATGATATTTCTTTTAGGGTTAATATTTTAAGATATTTCTATGTTGTTTTAAAAAGCGTTCATGTTTTTAATAAAATTTATGGTTTTGCTAAAATATATTTATATATTCATTAACAAAAATAAATAGAAAAATATGTACGGAACATTTTAACACATGCTTTTTGTGCCCCTAGATGGTAATCCTCAAATGAATATTATTAAAATTATACAAACATTTTCTAGTTCATATATATTACTTTAGTTATATGGACACATTTTTAAGTAAGTTATTTTATGACACTATAGTATTCTAACTTTATTATTTTGGAGTGATTATTATTTACATTCTTTTACAAATTTCAACAAAGAAAGAAAACTAAATTTTCCAAAATGGGCCGCACTGACTGCGTTCATTCACGCCCCTCCCGCGTGTTTAGTTATAGGTTAGTAAGTTTAGTTATGCATTACTAACGTCAAGGCTTGTGAGTAGTAGTGGTTATCGTGTGTAGTTGTTTAGGAGGAGTCACAGGATCAAACGTCTTTGCCATCTATTTTTCTTTTGAATTATCATGTGCACTTTACTCTGATATATGCAGGATCCGAGGATAATATAGATGCATAGTGTCATCTAGTGGATTTTTTTTAGGGGCCGATGGATCAGTTAAAAGGATCTGTCGCTTCGCGAGCTATTAGATACAAAGTGAGATGACCGTCAGCTTCGGCTGCCACCTTTGCAACAAAGTTCATGTTGTAGAATTTTTAGAACAGACGTATTGTTACAGATTTTTTTTGTTGCAATACACCTAATGTTGCAGATTTTCTTTTGCCTTCACTTTTACATAGACAATATGGAAGAGAGTTTTGCAACATTAGTATTGTTGCAGAAGTATTTCATGCAACCGGGACAAAGGCTGATGCGGGAGGAGCGACGCCGCCCGTCGCTGCCTGGGCACAACCGCTGGCGAGTGACAGACCTCCGGCCAGGTCGCTTCGCAGCCATCTTTCTCTCCGGTGAGTTGGGTGCACTGCGCGCGATCGATGGTCGTGGTAGAGGCAGGCAGGTGGCAAAGGTGGCCACCGCACTCGACCCTAGCTGCAATCTCGCCGCCATCCTACTCTTCGACGAGGTGGGCGGTTGCCGACGCTGGCGCCAAAGCGTCGGGTGATACACGTCTAGCGTTTGGCTGCGAGGATCTGGATGTCACCGCCTCGTCTTCGTCTTACTTCAATCTGCAACAAACCAGTTGTTAAGGTGATAAAATTGCAACAATGAGCCAGTTGCAAAACTAGTGATGGTGGCCCATGGGCACGTGGCGTGCTGGGAAGGTGGCGGACATGAGAGCTGCGATCTGTTGGGTATACAAGCGTTTCCCTATTTTTTTTACCAGAATTCGACACTAACTTATGGGCATTTTCACAAAATATGGTGTTCCAATCACTAACAGTGGGCCTGGTATGCCATGGAAGTGCAGGATACACCCGCATATGAAAAATGTGACCGTATTTACACGTCCGCGCAAGTTAGATGACTGCAATCACGTATTTTATAAGTCTGTGCAGCAAACTAATTGCCGCACGCAAGTTCTAAGACTCCAGGTGTATTTACCTCTTACTAAAAGGTGAATGTTACAATTGTTATATCATAATGTCATTATGGTGTCAGTTAAAAAAGAAGAATGTTCTCATTGATATGTCAATTGTTATGTCATCACGTCATTGTGGTTTGAATTTAAATAAGAAGAATGTTTCCATAGGTATGTCAATTTGAGTATGGTGTGAGTTAAAAAAGAAAAATATTTTCACTTATTTCTCAGTTGCTATATAATAATGTCATTGCGGTGGTAGTTAGAAAAGAAGAATGTTTCTATTGGTTTGTCAATTGCTACGTCATAATGTCATTTGCTCTTTTTTGCTTACATGGAAACATTATTCACCTCTTGTTATTGTGACATTTTGATGCACTGTACAAAGCACTTTTCTTTTAGATGGGGAACGTTGCATGGAAAACAAAAAAAAAAATCTACGCACACGCATGATCTATCCATGAAGATGCATAGCTACAAGAGGGGAGAGCATCTACATACCCTTGTAGATCGCTAAGCCGAAGCGTTTATCAATGTGGTTGATATAGTCGTACACCTTCATGATCTGTTCCGATAAGCACCTAACGCACGGCACCTCCGCGTTCAGCACACGCTCGATGACGTCCTCGCCTTCTTCATACAGCAAAAGGGGCAAAGAAGTAGATGAGTTCCGGCAGCACGACTGCGTGATGACGGCGGTGGTGAAACTATTTCCGCAGGCCTTCACCAAGCACAACGGTTTTGGACGGAGGATGAACTAGAGGGAGATGGGGCGCACACGGCTTGGGGATTCGTGGTCTATGGCGCCCCCTCCCCTCCTCTCATATATATAGGTGGAGGGGGAGGGGAGGCAGCCTAGGGCGCGCCCCAAAGGGGCCGGCAGCTGCCCTAGGCGCCTGCCTAGCCGCACCCCCTTCCATATTTGGTGCGCGGGGGGGGGGGGGGGAGGAGGAAAGGTTGTAGTAATACCTTGAGATTTTTGGCTGTGCTGAAGGTAAATTCCCCATTAAGTATTTGGGTATACCCCTCCATTATGATAAACTCAAGAGGGAAGACATACAACCTTTGATAGATAAAAGTATTGTAGGCTGGAGAGGAAAGCTACTCTCCTATTCTGAAAGGTTGGTGTTGATTAAAGCCTATCTTAGTAGTATCCCTGTTTACCTCCTTTCCTTTTTCAAATTCCCTAAATGGGCTCTAGATATTATCAATACACAACTTGCTAACTGTCTTTATAATTATTTTGAGGGTGACAGGAAACTGCATTTAGCTAACTGGAATTTAGTGTGTATGAAAAAATAATTTGGTGGCCTGGGATTACCAAATATCAGAGATGTTAATCTATGTCTCCTAGGCAATTGGATTAAGAGGTACAATAGTGATGAAGGTAAAATTTGGAAAACCATAGTAGACCAAAAGTACCTGAAGGACTCCCCCAACATCTTTGCTTGTAGTTCCCAAAGAACTTCAAAGTTCTGGCAGGGTGTAATGTGGGCAACAAAAGCTGTCAAACATGGTTTTAGGTGGGTCCCTGGTAATGGGAGGAAAATTAGGTTTTGGAAGGACACCTGGTTTGGTACCTCCCCCCTATCTATCAAGTTCTGGCCTCTTTATAGGATTTGTCACCGACAATGTGTGACTCTCTCTGAGGTTTGGGATGGCAGCAACATTAAACTCTCCTTTAAAAGGATCTTCACCCCTCAAATGATGGAGTCCTGGTTCTGTTTAGAATAGATTATGCAAAGTATAAAGCTTTCTGATGAAGATGATGCCCTTATTTGGCAACATGAAGCCAAAGGGGTTTTCTCTACTAGCTCTTTATACATCATTATTAATTTCAGAGGGGTGAAACCTGTTTACATTCCTCCTATTTGGTATATTGTTACCCCGATAAGGTACAAGTCCTTCTATGGTTGTTTGCCAATAATAAAATTATGACAAAAGACAACCTCAAAAAAAGGGGGATTGACAAAACACCAAGTTGCCTATTCTCTTTCAAAGATGAGAGTGCACAACACCTTTTCTTTGGGTATGTGGTTGCTAAAGCAACTTGGACCCATGTTAAGGATTTCTTTAAACTCCCCTCTTGGGACAGACTACCTTTCTATTGCTAAATACTGGCCAACCAATAAAAATCATTCTGCATTAAACTCCATTTGCGCCTGTGTCTTATGGTGCATTTGGAAAACTAGGAATGCACATGCTTTTAACAATGCTATCTGGTCTGATACTAAACAGGTACGGTGGTTGATTCTTACAACCCTTAAGAAATGGAAAATTCTTTTCAAGCATCAAGGGGAGAGGGTGGATGCCTCGGAGCATATCAAAAAAGCATACTTCCAGCCGATGGGGCGAACATCTCTCCAGAATCGACATTGGGCAAGGTCTACTGTCAAGGCTTAGCTCTGACTGGAAAGGTGAAACCAACCTCAACACCTCCGGGCAGCCCCCCGCCGTCAATCCCGAGGGACAACAACTCTGTGATCAGTCTGGTGTCCACTTTGGAAACCTGTTCTCCAATGCAAACGCTGCTGAAGAGAACAAAGAGAAATCAGCTCCCCCGGCCTCATGTGTTGGCGGCTGTTTAGCTTAGTGTGTTTACCAAGCTTTTGCTCTGACTTCTGGAGTCTCTCCTGGCATGTAATAAGGGCCTCGATACTTCCTTGGACTAGCCTTTGAGGTTTTTAGTTCCTGGCAGTAGTTTGGGCGCCTTCGCACGTGCTAGCTTGTGTACCTTTCTGTTTCTTTTCATTTCCTGAACTACGTATGTAAACCTTTTGGTTTCATGCTCTGCAATGGAACCGAGGAGGCCTGTATGGCTCCCTGCTCAAGGAGGGAAAAGAAGGCTCCGGCGGCGACGACTCAGACCAGCAACGCGATTGGGAGGGTGAGGCCAGCTGTCCCCATCACCATGTAGCCGAAGGAGAAGCTGAGCAGCGTTGTGAGCATCCACACGCATGCCTTGAGCTGGTCCCTCTGCCTCTGGCTCCGGGGACATCCTCGCTTGTAGAGCCATATGCAGGCAAAGAGGAGAAGGAGGTCGACATACGAGGTGGTGACGAAGGCAACTTCGGCCTTGGAGTGAAAAACAGCCATGACAGAGTTGAAGGTGAGGACCAATCCAATGAACCGGGGTGCATTGCATCATACCTACTTGCTGGTGGAGCGATGCAGCTTCAAGCCTTGAAGTCGGCAAGGGCCATGGCGAGAGAGGAGACGTGCAGTGCGCAGATGAGGGTGCGTGATTTTTTTTTCTTTTGAAAAAGGAGGTTATCCTCCGGCCTCTGCATCAAAACAATGAGGGTGCGTGATGTTTCAGCTTACTAAAATTTCCCGAGACGTTGCCATGTGGCGGGCCACTCTCCCAGTTCATGTAACCCAAAGGCGACGGCATGCTGGTGGCGAGGCACACGAAACAGCATACAGATCACACTTGTCATCCGGGCACTAAAGTCTGCTTTTCTGTGACAGTGTCATCCAAACTAATGCGAGAAGAGCGAATCATCCGAACAAACAGCAAAGTTAAGCAGGACTTTCTGTGCAAAATAAAATCATCCGCAGAGGGAATTCACACGAGATGAATCATGATGCGGATTAAGATAGGAAACTCTTCTCTGCCTCTGCGCCCACTAAACACATTGGCCGTCATACACAGACGAACCGGTAATGCTGATAGTGATAGATCAACATCATAATAGCAGCAAGATCACTCGCAAAAAAAAATATAGTTGCAAAATAATCAACGATGATATGACGGCCATCTACATCTGATAGTGATACTGACTACCATACTGATCTGATCTGATTTGATTTCCTTCACGACAGCTTAATCCAATATTGGACCAGAACATGTCTATCTACACCGGTGGCGGCAGCTTGGTGTCGTTCGGCGCTTCGTTGACCCTGCAACCAAGTGATGAAATGAAGGCATTTTAGCACCCACAACACAAGAGAGATAGATTAGGACAAGCCATCCCCCAGAATAAACATAGTAGACATAGCCATGGAGATACGATGTATCCTTGTGAACAACAGATGGTCGTGCCCAGCTACATGTGGTGTGTGCATGTATACTTGAAATAAACATTCTAATTTGTCGTTTCAGTCACACTAAATTCAGTCAAACGAGCTGCCAGGACAGCTGCCGTGGCGCGGCGGATTAGAGGGGCGGACTAGCAGCGGCCAAGTGGCGTTCGCGCTGCGGCCGGTGGTAGACGAGCTGTTTGCCGCAGCAGAGCACGTGTCTTCGACGTGCTCGGCAGGCGGCCATGGGTGGTGACCAGCGGCGTGCCCGTGGCGCCGGCTGGCCGACGGGCTGTTTGCCTCCGTAGAGGACGTCGGCTTCGAGGTTCGCCTGCAGGCGGCGGAGGATCGTGAAGAGCGGCGGGCGGACGGTCGGCATGCCACATGCGTGTCCGGGGCTCCGGGCTCGGGCCGCCGGTGGTGACCGGCGGCTGGTGGACCATTGGCATGCATGTCCGAGCGCGGGCCACGTGTGTCGACGGGCGGCGCGTGCGCGGGTCGCGGCTATCGCACCATCGGCCTGTGCACGACCGCGATTGTTGGACACAGAGCGGGTGGGCGGCATCGGGTGGCAAATGATCGGCATGCATGTCCGGGCTCGGGCCGCCGGTGGAGACCGGCGGTGTGTGCGCCATAGCAGGTGGCAAACCATCGGCGTGTGCCGGCCGCGATTGTTGGACACCGAGCGGCGAGCGCGCGATGGTGGTGCACCAAGGTGGTGCAGAACTTCGAAGTAGAAGGCGAGCAACGATGCATATGCATGGAAGCCAAGCAAGAAGACACACCTGTCCTGCTCGAAGAAGGCGAAGAATGCCCCGACACCGGTGGCCGCGGCGATGGCCCAGACGAGCAGAGCGACGGGGAGAGTGAGTCCAGCCGCCCCCATCACCATGTAGCCGAAGGCGAAGGTGAGCAGCGTGGTGAGGATCCACACGTACGCCTTGAGCCGATCACGGAGCAGCGAGCCGGGGGCGGCTCTCCTGTAGAACCATATGCAGCCGAAGAGGAGGACGAGGTCGGCGTAGGAGGTGGCGACGAAGGCGACGATGGCGGCGTCCCCCTTGGACTGGAACACGGCCATGACGGAGTTGAAGGCGAGGAGCCCGAACATCCCGAAGACGAAGACCCAGGGGAAGCTCCGGCCGCCGGCGCGGATGGGCACGGCCGGACCGGAACCGGACGACGTCATGCTAGGTGGTGAGGTGGTGCAGCTTCACGGCAAGCGTGCAATGGTTTGTGGCGTCACTGGCGTGGCGACAGGAAGATGCATGGGGCAGGTGCTATATAAGACAGAGAGTGTGCGCCTTTGTGATGTGGAGAGAGAGAGAGAGAGAGTGAGTGTGTGTGCGCTTCTGTGATGTGATGTGATCTGAAGTTATGTGATGTGATGTGATGTGCGCGCACGCGTTGGAACAAAGTCATGGCGACCTTTAAAATCTGGATTTCCTTGAAAAGCATGGCGGCGGTTCACTGTGCAGATGCTGACGAGTGATGTCCTTCCCCCGACTCTAAAGTACGTAGTCTCCACGTTTACCGTTCGACACGTTGCGTACCGCGTCGAACGCATGGCAGGTTTAGCCCGACAGGATAAGCTCAGTTGTTCGGCTGGCAAATTCCTTCGGCGTCAACTCAACTGATGCATCGGTCGCGGTTCAAAATGAGTGACTAGATTTGGTTTTTGTTTTGTAGAAAGGGAACGAATGATAGACTCCATCATCAGTCAACCGATTGATTGTTCACTGGCGTGTACGTACGCACGCACGTGGTGACGAATTATAGAGGACTAATTAGACGACTCTAATTGAGCAAAGGAACTTGTACCAAAGGGCCAACGATTGATGCTCATCTGTGTTATGCCACAGCCCACAGTTTGCAATGGAACGGAAAGAACAATTGGACCCAGATGGCCTTGTTTTAGGCAAGCACTCATACTTGCATCTGCATCTCTTCTCGAACCACTGCATGTCTGCATGTGACACTTAATACATGAATGAAGTGTAAGTAGTAACCAAAGTTGAAAAAGAGACAAAGAGGGAGTGCATGATTGAATATGGTGTCGGCGGCGCGCGCGTGGCGTGGATTCTATTGGATGTCTCGAAATCTGGCTGGAACCAATGCCGCCTCGCCATGTCGCGTGGCCGTTTCTGGCGGAAGCTTCGCGGCAGTTATTACGGCACGTTGACTGAAAACGCATGGTGACTATAAACGGACCACCAAAGTCTGTCGGCTTAGGATAGGAGGACTTACGTTTCAGCTGATAAGCCAGCTCCACAGATAAAAACATGATAAGCCAGCTATATAAGCATACGCCCCTATCTCCATTAACCATCTCTCGATCTCCGGTAAATTGTTTCAAAAATGGAAACTATCTCCACCAAATTCAGGAATGCTTAGAGCATCTCCAACCGGTGCACAAAAATTCCGCGCCTTAAAATAGTTTTAGCGCACAACTGTAGCATTTTTGTGTGCCGGACACAACATTGCTTTAGCATATGCCCAAAAACGCACGCCCAAAAAAGCACACAATGTAAATTGTTAAGCGCACATAATCCGGCGCCCCAAATTGGCAGCTACTGATAGCGTTTTTCAGCGCGCCCCAACCTTTTTTTGCGCGCGCACGTTTTACAGCTTCTGCTGGAGCTGTCCGGCGCCCAAAAAACCCGGATTTTAGCGCGTGGCCCAGTTTTTGGGCGCCTGTTGGAGATGCTCTAAAGATTGGGGCGCACGAGCATTACCTGTCACTCTGTGCATTTTAAAACCGAACCGAAAAACCATACCGAAAATAAGCCGAACCGAACCGAATTCACGATTTTTATGGTTTCTGGTTTCGATATGGTATGAACTTTTCATACCGTTTTGAATTTCGGTTTTTATGGTATATACCGAAAAACCGAATGGTTAACCGAATAAACCAAAATAAATATATATATATTTCTTGAGGCAAACAACGATACAAGTAGTCATTTTTCTTGTATAAGAATAAAATTTCCTGCAAAGAACATCCATTTTTTCTTGTAACGTAGTAATTTTTCTCGCAAAAATGCTAACCACGTTGTTCATAACCTTTCAAGGCATGAATTGAGGCATGCATATATACTCATATAAAGTTATATATCATTTGTATTTAAAAAGTATGTGTTTGAATTTATAAGTTCGTAAAATATAGTATGTCATTTTCAAATTCGCGTCAACTTTGGTTATTATGGTATATACCGAAACCATACCGAAATAATTTGGTATATACCGAAACTGAACCGTATTTTAATACCATACCGTATAAACCGAAGTATTAATACCGTACAAACCAGAAAACCGTATAAACCGAACCATGCAAACCGAATAAACCGAACGCACAGAGTGATTTACCTCTGAGGGAATAACAATGGTAGGGAAATCCCTTGCCGCTACCTCGGATAAATAAAAAATAATTTAGTAATTATAGTCAAAATCACGAAACTTTTTTGGATATAAAGTTGACTTATCTTTACAGCTGTATAAAAAGTTTATGACATGAATAAACCTCCCTTGACCTTGGAAGGTGTTCCTCCGTGAAACTTTTATACAGGTACTAATGTTGGACATATATGTATTTCCAGGATTTTCAAGTTTTTTTGAACTTCTTTTGAATTTTTGAATTTTTTTTGCATATCGGGTGCACCCAAAACCGAGTGCACCAAGTTCCCACCCTACAAAGGTAATAAAAAACTAGCAGGCAGAAGGCGTGGCAGCACGCCGCGCCCAAATATGAGCCCATTGTTGGCTAAATTGCAGCTTAATTTGTTGGTTGCTTGTGTTTACTTTCTGTTGTTTAGTTTTACTAAGTAGCGCGAGAAGATTAAGAACTGTCGAAAAGAGTACAAATTGTTGGATCGATTACACAATCTGGTGACATACATACAAAGATGAACGGGGGAGTACAATGAAGTGAACATTGGACTAAAAGGTTACACACTTCATAAAGTGAAAATAACCAGATTTTCCAGCTTGATAGTTATCGACGCATATTATCCTCCTGTGATTGCTCCTTCCACTTATCCACTTTACTCATGTTGCCGAACGCCAGAAAGTATTATAGATGACAATAAATTGAATGCAATTTATCGTTCATTCCCCTTTCATAATGCACCTTCAACAACACAATGAACATGTGAATTCCATTAGCTTAGCATACTATAGACACATTTGATTTATTCTGTAAAAGAAAATAGATTACTTGGTGTAGTAAGAAAGGAGAGCTGAAGGCTTTGAATATACAGAATATATTGCAAAAACAATTAACTAACCCCACGTAAAGCAGACATGCCAAGTATTTCTCATATTTTCAACATTCACTTGATATGGTAATCGGATAACACGTAACAGTTAGTAGAACATTATCTGCTCCTTTGGACCATGCATTGTAAAGCTACCAAGCATCGATGATGAATTCTTTGTACAGAAGAGGACACTATGTTCAGAACAACATATCATGAACCTCCGTTTCATTTGAAATTCCGCGTTCAAAAGATGAGATCATGAACATTTCATGCATTTGAACTGTAACATATAGCAAAGTATACCTTTAATACATTGTGCACAGCCTAAAGTAGTCAAAATTTCTCTTGTTGCGTACTATAAAGGTTTGCTTCGTTGTATGCGGGAATGAAATGTAGTTCGCATACTCATCCCAATCCTTAATGAAACTAGTCAATGTGTACGTGCAATGCATGTTAATTTGGAAGTATATTAAGGGTATGCAGATATTAAGTAGGATATTATTTACGTGTTATTATGTGATTAGCACTATTTATGACATGAAATTAACTGCACGCTAAACGTGTTGAACGCTCGACAATGAAGCACTCTAGGTCGTTGGATTGACATGATTTGATGGCCGAGATTAATTGGATCTGCCCCTTTGGGTCTTTTTATATCCTTAATTAATGAAATGGAGGTTGCATATTCATCTCAATCCTTATTCAACCAGACCCTTCAAACTTAAAATCCCTAAAGTAGCTAAAGTGGGAAAAAAATTATAGAAGAGCCTCTAGTTTTGAATCAAATTTGTGCCTAGCTGGTCAACAATGGAAAAGTTGTGAGTATTGCCCTTCACCAACCTCGCATGGCTCATAGTAGTAGTGCCATCTTTCTTTTTTTCTATGTTGGAGAATGTGTTTTGTTGTCCATTCCTCCTGATAAATTATGTAATCGAAACTGGAGTTTGGAGTCAGGATGTAGAAACTGATTAATCAAACTCCCGCTGAACCATTGCATGAGTATACAACATAGAGCAAGGTACTCCCTCCGTCCGGAAATACTTGTCATCAAACTGAATAAAAGGGGATGTATCTAGATGTATTTTAGTTATAGATACATCTTTTTTTATCCATTTTGATGACAAGTATTTCCGGACGGAGGGAGTACGAATTATATTTAGTGCAGTGGTCAAGAAGGCGTACCTGTCCTGCTCGAAGAAGGCGAAGAATACCCGACACCGGTGGCCGCGGCGATGGCCCAGACGAGCAGACCGACGGGGAGAGTGAGTCTAGCCGCGCCCATCACCATGTAGCCGAAGGAGAAGGTGAGCAGCGTGGTGAGGATCCACACCGCCGCCTTGAGCCGATCCCGGTGCGGCGAGCCGGGGGCGGCTCTCCTGTAGAACCATATGCAGCCGAAGAGGAGGACGAGGTCTGCGTAGGAGGTGGCGACGAAGGCGGCGTCCCCCTTGGAGTGGAAAACGGCCATGACGGAGTTGAAGGTGAGGAGCCCCAGTGGCGGAGACAGGGGGAACCAGCAGGGCCCTGCCCCCCCGCCTGACATCCCTGCTTTGCTAGTAGTTTGAAGATGAATAGTGCAAAAATTAAGAGAAAAATACATGCATAAGGGTAGATTGACCCCTGTAATAAAAAAATTGGGTCATTTGGCCCCCCTAATCTTAATTTCCTGGCTCCGCCACTGAGGAGCCCCAACATCCCGAAAACGAAGGCCCACGGGAAGCTCCGGCCGCCGGCGCGGATGGGCACGGCCGGACCGGACGACGTCATGCTGGGTGGTGAGGTGGTGCAGCTTCACGGCAAGCGTGCAAGGGTTTGTAGCGTGGCGACAGGAAGATGCATGGGGCAGGTGGTATATAAGAGTATAAGACAGAGAGTGTGCGCCTTTGTGATGTGGAGAGAGTGTGTGTGCGCGCTTCTGTGACGTGATGTGATGTGCGCGCACGCGTTGGAACAAAGTCATGGCGACCTTTAAATTCTTGATTTCCTTGCAAAGCATGGCGGCGGAAAGGGACGTTCACGGTGCAGATGCTGTTGTCCTTCCTGCCATTCACCATTTGATATGTTGTCTTAGGGGGACAAGACAGAGTGTGTGCCGATGTGATCTGATGTGATGTGCGCGCACGCACGCATTGGAACACACTGTCAAAGCATGGCGGCGGCGGTTCACTGTGCAGATGCTGTTGTCCTCCCCCCGGCTACAAAGTACTCCACGTTCACCATTCGACACGTGTCTCCACGTTCACCATTCGACACGTTGCGTACCGCGTCAAACGGATGCATGGCAGGTTTAGCCCGACAGGATGAGCGTCAACTGGCGCATCAGTTGTTCTACTGTACGTACTAGCATCCAGAAATATGAACGGGAGGGATGCCGGAGGCTCCTCAGCGATTAGGGATTCTCGTCCGTCGGATCGTTTCCTTGATGTGATTCCAGCCGTCGGATCTCGGGTTCGGCTCACGTGAGACGTTGGATATTTACCAGATCGTTGTGAGCCGTTAGATAAAATTCCAAGTGCAGTAGTTACCGTCGTCTCATGCCACCGCGCGTAATTATGCTGCCCCGCCGAGGGCATTCTCGTCATTTCACGTAAAGTGGTATAAAACCCGGCTGCTCCTGTGTTGGAGACCTAGCCGCCTCCTCCCTCCCGCACCCGCGCCTCCTCCGCGCCCAGCTCCTTCTCTATGCCGCCTCCTCCCATTCCCTAACCCTATCTTCTCCCCGCGCCACCGCCGCCTTCCGCCCCAACTGCCAGTCCCCGTCATCCGCCTCCGCTCGCCCTCGCCGCCGCCTCCGCTCGCCCTCACGTCGTCCCGTCTTCTCCTCCTCCCCGCCCTCTCGGTGCTCCCACCAGGCGAGCGCGAGCAGCCAGAGAGGAACGGCCAAGGGCCTCTCCCTCACCGGCGCCGGCGGCGGCGGCTCACTCTGCAGGCCCCCTGCCTCGTGGGGCTCATGGACCCTCCCTCCGCGGCGCCGGCGCCGGCGGCTCCCTCCTCCGCAGCTCCCTGCCTCGTGGGGCCTGGCGGCCTCGCGCGCGGACGGCTCGTCGCCGGCGCCTCCTTCAACTAGATCCTGCGTGCCAAGAAGGCCGTTGCTGCCTCCTGCAAGGACGAACCAGACGCCGTCGCCCAGGTCCCTCCTCCCTCCTCCCTAACTTCTCCTCCACTCCATGTTGTACTTCAATCCCTCAACATTAGTAAATTTCTGTATATTTAGTTGATTATTGTTTCGCCTCCATTTATTTTTGATAGATGAGGACATGTTAGTGATGGATGTCGGGATGGTGGTGTACCCATACTTTCATGAACTTTTGTGTGATTAGTGGTTTGGAAAAGATGAATCACATGAATGATTGCTGGAAGTATATTGTCTGATGCTATATTGGTGATGTGGGTGAGCTGATTTGGACCTTTTCATCTTGGTCTCTGCAGAATTGGAGCCTTTGAAGGATTTGAATGAGCAGATGTATGCATGCTACGGTTCATCTTAGGTGAGTGCGAATCTTCAGCATCTGTCTCATCTCGCTTCTGGGAAAATGCTTTTAATTGTTTTATTATCGATGATATCAATTTGGTAGCAGCCTTTGAGTGGTGGCAAGATTATGTGCATAGTATACTTTCAGCACTGTAGGATCGAGTAAATGGAGCGGCGGTTCACGCAGCACTCCCCGCCAATACGATGGAATTAGTCACAATGATGACTTGAACTGCCGATATTTGATCCGGGGAAATTGCAACTACCACTAATGGTTTCTCCATCGGTAACAAGCTTGGCGAGGGTGGCTTTGGACCAGTATATAATTTTAGCACTTTAGATGGCAGATCTATACAATATGCATATGGACGAAAGTATGAAACAATGAGTAGCATCAAGAACACCTTAATTCAAATGGAAGAGCATGGTTCCAACTGTTGAAATATGACTATTAGGGCTTTCCTTTTCCTATTACCCCATGTGTTGCTTCAATAAATTAAGCCTATGTGCTTAGCTTGGTCTACTTAATTCGAGGTTACTATTTTTAGACCCCCGTGCAAATGTGCAGGTCAACAGAGGTATATAGAATAGAATCCAATAGCTCATTCAGTTTCACTCCATGAACAAGCTTACTGTGGTTCCCGACACAAAATGCAGCCGGCTTGCAGACAAGTATGCTTCTAGGCATGAATTCCTACACGTTTCCCTGTTATGTTTTCAAACATGTCACCATATTGTGTTTGGTTTCCTTATTATGTTTCTGAAACATGTCACCATATTGTGTTTGGTTTCCTTATTATGTTTCTGAAACATGTCACCATATTGTGTTCGTTCTTCGAATGTAATTTGTGGTAGTGAAGGAGGAAGTTGTCCATTTTAAGAAATGGTCTTTTTTGTACCGTGAGGTTCACTAGGCAATCTACCGCTGACTTTTTCTGTACCGTGAGATTCACTAGGCAATCAACCGCTCCTTGAAACATGGTAGTAGCTGCTATTGTTTTTGTGCTGCTTGGTGATGCATCTTTGTGGGTTCTTGCAGGTTAGATGTTCAACGAATTGATTCTTCGGCATCCAAGCTAGGTTTATGTGGCATCAAAGGCCACAAGCCCACGGTACATGCTGTACTGACATATATTCAATCCATCGTAAATATTTACCCTCCAGTGTAGAATTTTTTTTTCTCTTTTTAGGATATTCAGTTTAGAAAATTATTTACCATTATCTTGCAAAGTAGCATAGCAAAGTGTAAGAATATTTTCCCAAGACCAGTAGCCGTTCCCATATAAAATATCAATTCCCATTTGATGTCAGTTTTACATTGCTCTTTCAACCTTCAAAAGATAAATAATATCCTTAGGAGTAAGACATCAAAGCTTTGTATGTGTTTTTCAATGAGATTCAGCTGCTAAACAATTGCTATGCAGGCAACATCTGTTTATTTTACATGCTGATTTTCTTAACTACATTAACTTCCAAAGTATATATTTTGTTGATCAAGAAATATCACTCTACTGTCAGATAAGAAGGTCTCTCTGTAAAGAGTATTTTTTATGTTATGTACTTTGCTGCCAGAGATAATTTGATCCACCAGCATTATTGATTCTGTTAGGTATTGTTAGTTAACTGTACATCTATTTTCTCATCATATATTTGTTATTTCCGTGCCAAGTTTGACATGACTAGATGTCTGATTACTCTTGTGTATAATAAAACAGGGGTTCAAGTTGTTTTTGCGGGCTGAGTTTGAAAATAGTCTGTGCATGACAGTCAAATTATATACATGGTGAGTTCCAGCTTGATAACTTTGTCTTCATGCTAATTGCTAAATATGATACTTTCCTTTAGGAGGCGCCAAAGTACTACGAGGCAATCTATGAAAATATTGATTGGGAGGTAGATGGTAGTTGTGGAGGTCTGTTTGGTACTTGCTGAATAAGTTGCTTTTCTTTGACTTGATTTAGGAAATTGCAAAATGTGTGGTGTCTCATACAATCTCATAGTTTGCCTGGTTGTTGTATTAGTTAAGCTAATTTATAGATTTGGCGCCGGCTCGGTACTATAACTATGATTTGGTCGTGCTGGTAGCCTAGCGTTGCTGTATGGATCAGAGCTAATCATTTGTTGATTTAGTTCTCAATTGTAATTAACCGTTAATGGTTGTTCGGAAGGGTGTGATATGGCTCCGCTTACTAAACATGCTTGTGTGTCACATTGGTGCCCTTCCCATATTTATTTACTCTGCCAAGTAGTTCTAAACTTGTGATCGAATTGACTGCGTAACTTACATGTTACTACTGAGTGTGGTACATATATATACAAGTATGATTGGGACATTTGGAGCGTCTAGAAAATATATAGATATCTTGTTTTTTTATATGCACAAAAGCCCTCATCGCAATACTTTAGTTTATAATTCAAGTCTGATATCTCACAAAATTATATTCCTATACCTCTTCCTCTGAAGGCAATGGTTGTTAATTGGTGCCTATAATGATTTGTTGATCAATCTATTGTAATAAATACTACTCTTCTGATGGGAAAGAACTCAGGTTTTTTTGTCTCATTGGTTTCTCTGGTGGCTTTGATGCAGATCTCAGGTTCGAGGACAAGGACAACCTCATGCAATCGATTAAGGTGAGGTTTCCGTGGATTCTATACGATACTAAAGGAGGATAGGAGGAGGTAGGCACGCTGGGTGGGATGGTCTTGCCGGGCGACGACAGGCTGGCCGGGCCGAAGTTGGATCGAGATCCCACTGCACGCCTCGCCTCCACCTCCTGGCCTGACCTAGGGTTTGATTGGTGAGCTCACTGTCGCCTGCCTTGGATGAGGAGATCCGGCACATGCACAAGGAGGAGCTCAGCCTCTGCTGCCTCTGCACGCCCCAGTATAGCAGATCCCCATCCCTGCCTTTTCTAATTTCCCCATTAATTAGTAGTGGCTATAGTTTTGGGGAGACAGTGGGTTCATATGATGTCATTTTTTAATCTGAAGGAGCCTGTGTCGTGGAAGCAGCGGCCAGACATCAAGGAATGGGTATCCAAGGAGAAGAAGAGAGTGATTGCATCAATGGACCCTCAGGTACAAAATTGATGCTTGCATTATGCCCGGCCATAGGTATTTTTGAGTCCCAATCTCTGTACAATGTGAAAGAACTGTTGATCACAAAGCACCTGCGTTTCGATTAGCATGCCAACCCCCACATTTGCTTGAGAGTCTTTGATCCTCTCCTTCTAAGGGAAGTATGCCGCTTCAGATTTCTGTCAATTATGCTGGAACAAAATGACTGCTGAAGCAAGGAGTTAACACGTGTAGTTTCAAGCGATACATATATGTTAAGTATATTATGGTTAGGTTACGTAACTATGAGATTTCAAACATGATTAATGTGGAAAAATTGGTCAAAATATAAAAATTTGGTTCCTCTCAGTTTAGTTAGTGGCCTATATGAATTCCATTTGGCCCACAATATTTTTGTACAGTTATTGATTTGCTATGGTATATTCTAAACTTAATTTTGTTAGCTTCTATCTGGTGTTCTTTCTTATAATATTTTTTTATATGTCGCAAGCTTACTCTGTTGATGAGAGTTTCTTATTGTGCATAAAAATGACAGAAAATAGGACTACTCTAGAGTACACATTTTAAGTTTGCCGTATTATCATGTAAATATTCATTTTATTAAGAGTTTGAATTTTCAGGAGAACACCTCATGTTCAACCACTTTCATTTCCCTTCATTCTTAGTTTCTTACAAATGGTCACTTGATGGTGCTAATTGGCTTACGTGGTTATAGATGGTGAGTATGTGGTTATAGATGGTGAGTATTACGTATTAGGAAGGCTCACATCACAAGTATTTTAAGGAAGTTTAATGCATGTATGTTTTGGCCATGTAATTTTAAATTCTTAGCTGCATGAAACTGGCACCTTTTAGTTCTTTGTGCTGCTTACAAAAATAATCATTGCTGGGCTGTAAATTTGACTGGCACAACCTAAGCTGATTTTTAGTTTGTTTTTTCTTGCTAAGCTTTCAGTTATATTAGCAAAAGTTTTGCTTGAAGGTTTCAAATATATTACACCGGAACTATTCCAAGATTGCTATTGAAATTTTCCTTCTGGAAGTACTTGAAAGGAAGGAAGATTCTTGCCCAGTTCAGCTGCCTTAGTATTCTTGATCGGCCAACATGGTTTCTCTTCTGTGTTCATCACAAATGTATGCAACCTGGAGCTACTATACTTTGTATACGTCACTTACCATTTTGCTCTCTATAATTCTATATGCATTTAGTTGACAATGGTTATGCCGCTTTACATCAGAAGATATTTTCTACTGATCTAGCTGTGGTGTGCTTTATAATATGGTAGCTTATAAAACATAACAAGTTCTTTCTCTGTTTGAATTTAGTTGCTCCGCTGCTACTGAAGAGATCTATTTTTTTGCAGAGCCTTGTGATCTTCATACTATACACCAACCGCACGGGCTCGCTTCGGCCTCCTCCTTTCCCTCCTAACGGCCTCCTCCTCCGATCTTGCAGCTACTGCCTCATCGCCAACCTACAACAACAAGGTGAGCCTCCTACCTTTATATGTTGCCGTGATTAAGAAGGTTGCAGTAGCTTTGTTAATGGATGGAATCCCATGCCTGTTCCGTTCACCACCCCCAATGACCATTGTTTAGCCCCAACGTCTGTCCGATTGAATCCCTTGCTACAGCCGCTAGGTCCCAGCCTTATTTAATTAGTTAATTTTATGTACAATAGTGTGATAAGACGGTGAGGTCTATGCAGATCTATAAGAGTATATCGTACTTTTGATTGTAGTATAGGTAATCTGGCCTTTTTGGTGCATATATCTAGCTCCAATTGGTTCTGTGGTTTCTCTAATTATTCTAAAGTAACCGAATTAATGTGACATTATTGAAAATTTGGTCGAGAGTAAACATTCGCAGAGACCTAATTAAGATTGATTAAACTGTTCTTATATTATATGTTTGTTAGTTCCTTTATACTCCAAAAGAAAAAGAAAAAGTCTGACCGAGAAAACTCTGTCAATGATTAATAATGCAGTGTATAATAATTTTGGGGCCCTTTTTCTTTTATTTTTTGCTTAGTTAGATTGTTGTGCTTACCTGCTCTTCTGATTAACCATATGATCATGTCATCTCTACTTACATCTCGTGCTCTTTTTTGACCTTCCTTGGCTGACCAGAGCCCAGAAAGAATATTTTGTGCTATGCACTTTGATCTCTCTATAAATGCTTGATGCTTTGCCTCTTTGAAATAAAAATTCTATGTCATGCTACCATGTATGTGTTGTTTCTTAGGATTTTGGGAGCATTTAGGGTTAAACTAGATTCTCATAGGAACTGATAAACTGTTTTCATGTAGAAGTTCCTTTTCACTTATTAAAGAGAGACTTCATTGCTGCTACTATGGCTTCGGCGACTCCTGGTTCCGTCAACGTGATCTACTCGTAGTGCACCATCTAAACTACCATGTGGTGTGCTATCATTCTGGTTTGATAATTGATCTAGCTCTTAGCAAGCCATTTATGTGCATATGCTTCCTCTATCCTGTGCGCACTCGTTTGATGTCACTGCTTGCCCTGCAGCGTGTCTATACCATTATTAAAAGATGAATTCTACATCATTAAAGTTCCAAAAAATTAGTTCAAGCTATAATCCCCTGAAACCTAGGCACAACCATATGTGTACATACATTGTTCTCTCTAGCAGTTTGGTGATGCCCTGATTACCAAGCCCATGATGGCAGCATATTTGTTGATATATATACTGGAAGTATCAGCTTGCCTGCCTTTCATTGCACTCATTGTTCTCTCTAGCAGATTGGTGATGCCCTGATTAACAAGCCCACAATGGCTATATGCATTTGAGTGGCAATGATGATATAGTTTAGAGAGACGATTTAATCACTTTCTTAAGCTGCTACATGCTGTCATATGAACTATGCATAGGATATATGCACTATGTCATATGTTCATTTATTGTTTGGTGGCTTCTCAATTTGTGCATGCAAACAAACTTTGTTTCCAACTGACTCTTTGTTAGGTTCTTATTTTTTTCATGGTCGATGGAATAATGAGTGCAAAGATAACCTTCCATGGATTTGGTTGCTCGGTTGACAAGAATATACATTCCTCTGTATACAACCTTACCTCTCCTATGATGCTTTCTACGTTGTGGATTCCCTGTATTAGATAAAGGCCATTGCTTACTTGAACCATTTTTATTCCGATTGGCCTATTGTTAAAAGTTCAAGATACTAGGGTTGATGCTTCGCACACAAATCATTGTATTCTATATATCTCACAGTTTTTCTGTATCAGGTTCATGTGAGGCGGTCCCTATGAAGTACAGCGACAAGGTTTATTAGTATGCTTAGTGATTATGGCTCCGTAGTTGGCTCTCCTTATGTGTTGTTGCTTTTGTTATCGAACTTCATGCCGAATGGATGTCTTTTGTGGTCGTATGAACGCTTTAAGATTGATCTTGTCTTATAGTCTGATGTTGATCTTGAGATCCATTGTGTTTTACTTCTATCACAATTGCATGTTTCTTTATTTTATTATCATCATGTTTAAGTGTATATGCTACTGGGTTCCTACTGGTATAGTGTTACATGCTTTGGCAAAACGTCGGGACCGGCACCCTCGCGCCAAGGCGCGTTGCCGATCTAGTGTGCATGATGGGATGTGGTGTTGGCGGCGCGCGCGTGGTGTGGATTCCATTGGCCGGAACCAATGTCGCTTCGCCACGTAGCGGGGCCGTTTCTGGAGGAAGCTTGGCAGTTAGGCCAACTCCACCGCGCGACCCTATCCTGTCCGGCTCCGTCCGTTTGGGGTAAAAAGGACAAAAGAGGCGGCCCAGCGCACGGCCTCAAACGGACAAATGTCCGGATTCCGTCCGTTTTCGACCCATCCCCGGCCCAAACTTGCGCTCGGTTTGGGGTGAAACGGACGCGCGCGGACGACCGCGACGCACGCCCTTGCCCCCGTGGCCCGCCTATCGGGGACACTAGCAGTCCCTCCGCTCCCAACGCTTCACCCTCTCTCCCCGCCCCGCCCCGCCGCCGGCGCCGCCCTATTCTCCGGCCGCCTCCTCACCGCGCAGCCCCCCCGCCGTCCATACCAAACCACGTCTCGACATGGCCGCCACCACGCCCGCGCTTTCGCCGTAGTTTTGGTCGTCTATCCGGGGAGGTTTGGTCGTCGCCGTCCTTGCCGGTGCCGGAGGGGACACGACTACCGACGACGGACCACGGCGGCCGAGGCAGATTCCGACGAGAGCTCCAGAGCGGCCAGTAGCCGGCCAGCAACCACCCCTGCTGCGTCGAGGTGATCATCGCGGCCGCTTCGCCACCGCGACCGCAAGGTGTTCGACCTTTTGCCAACAAAGGTATGGACAGTGGAGACGAGTTTTTCTTCCATCACTTCCTTTGTTCATCGGATGCTTCGTCGTCGGATGATGAAGATCTTGTGGTGGCTGCACTGGTCGTTCACGACCATATTCAACGGCAGCTTCCTCGGTACAAGGGGTCACTCCCTGGCCGTGCTCCCAACCTGAACCCCAACAGGGAGAGAGGCCACTCCCTGCTCTATGCCGATTACTTTGCCAACACCTCGCTCTTCAAGCCGGATAAATTTCGTCGGCGTTTTCGTATGGCAAGGCATGTGTTCAATCGTATCCGAGAGGGAGTGGTTGCTCATGACCCATACTTCAAGTGCAAGACGGATGCCCTTGGCAAGCTTGGATTCTCCTCTTACCAGAAATGCACCGCGGCCATCCGGATGCTTGCATATTGTATTCCAGGCGATCTGGTGGACGAGTATGTGCGTATGAGTGAGACAACATGTCTGATGTCAATGTACAAGTTTTGCCAGGCTGTGATCGAGGTGTTTGGCCCAGAGTACTTGAGGCAGCCAACTGCCGCTGATACAGAGAGATTGTTGGCGACCAATGCAGCTAGAGGCTTTCTAGGCATGCTTGGCAGCATAGATTGTATGCATTGGGAGTGGAAGAACTGTCCATTTTCTTGGCAGGGCCAGTACAAGGGGCATGTTAACGGGTGCACTGTCATATTAGAAGCGGTGGCATCGCAAGATCTTTGGATATGACATTCTTTCTTCGGTATGGCAGGTTCTCACAATGATATCAACGTGCTGCAACGTTCTCCAGTCTTCGCGAGGCCTGCAGAAGGAAACTCCCCACCTGTCAACTTTGAGTTCAACGGCCACCAGTACAATAAAGGATACTATCTAGCAGATGGTATATATCCTCAGTGGTCAACTTTTGTGAAGACAATCTCGAAACCCCAAGGTGAGAAGAGAAAGAGATTTGCCCAAATGCAAGAGAGTGTTAGAAAGGATGTGGAACGTGCTTTTGGTGTGCTTCAATCCCGGTGGGGTATCGTTCGAAACCCTGCACTGTCATGGGATGAAAGGAAGCTTTGGGAGGTGATGACTGCTTGTGTGATCATGCACAACATGATCGTCGAGGACGAGCGTGATGAGAGTATCTTCGACCAAGGATTTGATTGTCAAGGTGAAAATATTGAGCCCCTGCACCAAGACCCGGCCACATTTGAACAGTTTGTCCAATTCCACTGTGAGATGCGTGATTGGCACACTCATTTAAATCTTCAAAATGACTTGGTTAAGCACGTCTGGGATCACATTGGCAACCAATAGATGTATTGGTCCAATTTATGTTCAGTCAAGACAATTTCGATTTGGTTGTAAAACTATTTTATTAAAGACAATTTCAATTGGGTTGTAAAACTATTTTAATTTTCAGACAAATATTTGCGTTGAAAACTAGTTTGATGCAAATTTGGGCATTTTTGGCCCTCACGGACAGGATGGGGCAGATGGATGCGGCCGCGCGCTGGACGCACGGCCACCGCATCCCAGGACAGGCCCGGACACGACCCCAAATCCCTACCCAAGCGGACAGAAATCGGACAAAACGGACGTCCATTTAGGATCGCGCGGTGGAGTTGGCCTTACGGCCCGTGGTTTTTTATATTGTTGCGTGAAAACGCGTGGTGACTAAACCGACCAGCAAGGTCTGTCGGCTTAGAGGAAAAACATGATAAGCCAGCTATATAAGGGCACGCCCCTATCTCCATTAACCATCTGTCGATCTCCAGTATAGTACTACTCCCTCCGTCCCAAAATACTTGTCGGAGAAATGGATAAATTGGATGTATCTATAACTAAAATACATCTAGATTCATCCATTTCTCCGACAAGTATTTCCGGATGAAGGGAGTAGTAAATTGTTTAAAAAAAAGGAAACTATCTCCACTAAAGTCGGGAATGTTAAAGATTGGGGCGCACAAGCGTTACCTCTGAGGGAATAAAAATGGTAGGGAAATCCCTTCCTACTACCCCGGATAAATAAAAAAAATACTAATTATGGAGAAAGTCAAAATCCCGAAACTTTTTTGGATATAAAGTTGACCTACCTTTACTTCTGTATAAAAAGTTTACGACAGGAATAAACCTCCCTTGACCCCTCGCAAAAGAAAAAACAATTCCTAGTGTACTGCTTATGTACAGTACTCCCTCCGTAAAGAAATATAAGAGTGTTTAGATCACTAAAGTAGTGATCTAAATGCTCTTTTATTTCTTTACAGAGGGAGTACCTTGTATATATGTACGTACGAGAATTTGAAGCAAAACACTGAATCAAGCCAACATCACACAAATTCCTTATACCAATAGACACACTCACATGTGCTTAGTCGTATTAATTCTCCGTCTGAAATTACTTGTGGCGCCAACGAATATATCAAGATGTAGTTTAGGCTAGATCATTCGCTTGAGCGACAAGTAATTAGGGACGAAGAGAGTATTACATTACTACAGTATTATCCAGGAAAACAAGTGTGCACGAAGGGTAAAATAAAGTAGCATTTCAAGCCGAGCGTGCCGAGCGCAGACTCTAGCGTGCATGCCTCCAACAGTGGTCCCCGGAACCAGAAGCACATCATTCTTTCTGTACACTGATGACAAGGACCATCCTACATTCTCCAATTTATCCAGAATTGAACAGAACCTGTGATACCAGCTGTCCATCCATGGTTTCATTCCGCGGTGTATTGATTCTGCAAATAAAGCAGCAAAAATATAAGTTCATGTCATTCTTGTCACCATGTTTACGTACATTAAGAGCATCTATAGTCTACAATCAGGCGCCTCAAACGTACGGGCGGACGGCCCGATCACTGACTAGTAAAAAAACCCGACTAAAAAGAGCACCTCAAATGCACGGACCGACCAGCACCCCCTCATATCCAACCCGGGGGAGGATATGGGGAGCCCGGGGCGCGTTCGCCACGCTGGACTGACATGCGGGTCTCACTGGAAAACACTCGAAAACCTGACGGTCTAAAGCTCGTCTCCTCCGCCGGACTGATGAAGCCGTTTGCCGGCACTCCGGCGGAGCACGCAAGGGCCCAAGCCCGACTAAGCCGGACACGGGCACCGAAATCCTACACGTCCATGTTTCCTCCCCTCTTGTCCGCCGCTGCTACTTTTCACTTGCCGTCCACCTCCGCGTTTCACTTATCTAAGCCAAACCGCCGGTTGTAGCTTCTTGAGCAGATCCGAGCAAGGCACAAAGCCTGGACTGCCGCGGGGCTCCCTCCGGAGGCGGTGGATCCGGAGAAGGAAGAGGAGGAGGCAGAGCAGGAGGAGGTGGATGAGAAGGACATGGAGGAGGGGAGCCGCAGGCAATAGTCCCTCCAGCCGGTTGCGGAGGCGGAGCAGGAAGCGGGCCGGTGTCGAAGAGATGCTTGTCTATATGGATGAGGAGGATGAGCCGAAGCTCTCCTACGTGCCCATCTACCCAGCTCCAGGCACAAAGATCATGGACATCTCTGGCGAGAATCGTAGTTTAGACTAGCGTGATTTGCGTAGTACGTAGCTTTTCTTTTGCATGCTTTGTAGGGCTTTAGGGGACGAAATATGAGGTATTCAGGAGAAAGTATGAGGTATGACCGGTTACTTCCCGCGGACGCTAGTGGCCTGCAAGTGGACATGGTTTAGTTGTTGCCTTTTCGAAATAAGAGTATTGATCCCACATGGAGCACAGGAATTAAGTGTTGCCTCTTGTAATGAATTATGGATTTGTGCTTGCAAGTAATTCTAGACTATAGACAAAGCGAGGGTGGAAATAAATAGTTATTTTGGTGTAGAGCAAACTGAAAGTAAATAATATGAAAGTAAACAGAAAAAGCAGCACAAGTAGCAAGTGGAAATGACAGAGGAGTAAAAGAGTTCTCAGGGAGTCCAGAATTCCCATTGGTATGTTTCTAGCGCAAAATATGCATCTACATAGTATGGCCTAGATACTTGAGATACTCTTGACGATTATGCTGGGCGGAGCTGAATACAATACACGTTCTACTCTGAGTAATCTTCGTGCCACGGACGCCAACACCATAGTCTCTCCCTGCAGGTTATGACAAAGGTAATTAAGGGTTACCCCGTGGACGCGACCTCTCTAAGGGTTCTCCATAAATCCCCTATCAATTACAAAGGCTTTTACTGTCACCTCGAATTACCTTCAGATCCTAACGTTTACAACGACAGTGATACACTTCATGGCCTTTCAGCGGTAATGCTAAGTGGGGCCCCTTCACAACATTCATGAAGTTTATTAAACCAAGCATTCAACAGAGGATCTCATATCCAATATAATGTTTCAAATCCTATACATACCAAGGTTCATCTATATCCCTAAGAACTAGGGGTCTACTCACACATGGAGACAACAAACATCATGAGGACGGTTGTCACGCCCAATATGCGACCCTATCCTAAAGGAACTCAAAGGTCCCACCAAGGATAGAAGCGCGTATTGAAGACGCTTTTGCAAGGTTGATATCATTACATCGTAACATTACATAATAGTTGGGGATACATACAAGAGGCATACAATGCCACATGAATACAACAACATCATACATAAGAGCTACGTTCGACTACAGATGAAACACAACCAGAAACTCAAACGACATCCAACCTGCTAGCCCAGGCTGCCGACCAGGAACCTAACCCCTGAACGAAGAAGAAGCAGAAGAAGAACTCCAAAACAAGTAAACATCACTCTCGCGTCATGATCATCGCACAACCTGAACCTGCAACTGTTGTTGTAGTAATCTCTGAGCCACGAGGACTCAGCAATCCCAGTACCATGGGTATCAAGACTAGCAAAGCTTAATGGGTAAGGGATGGATAGTGGTGAGGTTGCAACAGCGACTAAGCATGATAATGATGGCTAACTTACGAATACAAGAATAAGATGAGAAGCTACGCAAGCGGTCACAAACTAGTAATGATCAAGAAGTGATCCTGAACTACTTACGTCCAACATAACCCAAACCGTGTTCACTTCTCGGACTCCGCCGAGAAGAGACCATCACGGCTACACATGGGTTGATGCAATTTAGTTAAGTCAAGTGTCACGTTCTCTACAACCGGATATTAACCAATTCCCATCTGCCACATAACCGTGGGCACGACTCTCGAAAGTTTAAACCCTGCAGGGGTGTCCCAACTTAGCCCATCATAAGCTCTCACGATCAACGAAGGATATTCCTTTTCCCGGGAAGGCCCGATCAGCCTCGGAATCCTGGTTACAAGACATTTCGACAATGATAAAACAAGACCAGCACCATCCGGATGTGCCGACAAATCCTGATAGGAGCTGCACATATCTCGTTCTCAGGGCACACCGGATGAACACTACATACAGCTAAAACCAGCCCTCAAGTTTCCCCGAGGTGGAGCTGCAAGTAGCTCTAGTTCGGACCAACACTTAGAGAAGCACTGGCCCAGGGGGTTTAAAATGAAGATGACCCTCTGGTTAATTACTCCCAGGGGAAAGGTTATAGGTTGTTAGGAAAATGTAAAACCAAGGTTGGGCCTTGCTGGAGGAGTTTTATTCAAAGCCAATTGTCAAGGGGTTCCCATAAACCCGACCGCGCAAGGAATGCAAAATCAAGGAACATAACACTGGTATGAAGGAAACTAAGGCGGCAAGAGTGGAACAAAACACCATGCATAAGGCCGAGCCTTCCACCCTTTACCAAGTATATAGATGCATTAATTAAATAAGAGATATTGTGATATCCCAAAATAATCCTGTTCCAACATGGAGCAATCTTCAACTTCACCTGCAACTAACAACGCTATAAGAGGGGCTGAGCAAAAGCGGTAACATAGCCAAACAATGGTTTGCTAGGAAGGGTGAAAGGTTAGAGGTTGACATGGCAATTTGGGAGGCTTGATAAACAAGTGATAGGTAGCGCAACATAGCGATAGAACGAAGCAACTAGCATAGCAATGATAGTAGTGAGATCCAGGATAATGGTCATCTTGCCTGAAATCCCGCTAGGAAGAAGAACAAGTCCATGAAGAAGACGAACGGGCGAAGAGGAACCAAGCGTAGTCAAACGAATCCTCACGGTCGCAACGAAATAGGAACTATCGAGAAGACGCACAACCGGAAAGAAGCAAACAACGCGGAACATGACATGATGCTCAACCAGGCATGATGCATGACAAGGCTACATGATGCCACTCATGGCAAGATATGATGCATACATGAGAAACACATCAAAGGAAGTTTAAATGAGGCCGGAAACAACATATAACAAATCCGGTAAGTCCTCGTATGCAAATTTCAAAATTGGTCAAGAACTGAATAAACCATATGTTCAAGTAGTTAAACAGCAAGTTAAGATGCACTACGATGGTCTACACAAAATTCTAGTCAAGTTACATGTAAAGTTCATTTAATTCGGAGCTATGGCCTAGAAGATATGAGCAAAACAAGTTAAACATGGCATTGATGCAAAATACGTTCAAACATCAAGCAAACACTCTCCAAACATGTATGCAACATGATAAAATGAAACTACATACAAAATCAAGCAAGTTTCATATAGGGCATGCTCAAAACGGAGCAACAGTGCAACACACACTCCAAACAAATTTGAAGGACAAACTGACCAAAACAGCAAGTAGGCACTTTGCAAACATCAAAACTACATGCTACAGCAATCATATGAGCACAAACTTGACATCCACTTCATGCACAGATAACATACATCAAATATCATTAAGGTTAAGGTTCATAGGCATCGAGATTAAACCAATATGATCAATGCAAAATGCAACTTTATAACACAGGAGCATATGCATGAGCAGAGTTAATATGATGGTAACTTGAGAGCAAAAAAGAGACAAGCTACAGCAAGTAAACATAGCAACCAAAGACATGGCATCAAAGTACACATAACAAAGAGCAAATAACATCATGGCATCATACACATATGGCTCATGGATTAGTGGGAACCAACGTGACAAGATTGAATGTTGAAACAGTTTTAGCAAGTGTAAAACGGCAACATTATGATAGCATGTTTGCAAGCATGGAACAGAGCCATATGATCTCCAAAATTAACAACCATGGAATGTGAACAAATTACTCATAGAATACTTCAAAACATGTAATTGGAGAATCTACAGAATATGCATGTATCAACTAATATCAAGCTCACAACAAGGCATCATGAAGTTAACTGAAATCTGGAACAACATATAGGCATGTTCATGGCAATGCAAACATATGCTGCAGGGCATATATAGGGCATCAAAAGGCATGGCAATATAGAGCATAACATTTACATCAACACATGTCAACTAAGAATCTTCAGATTATGCATGCATAAATTGCTAGCATCAAGCAAACATGGCATCATGATATGACAGAAATAGACTTGACAGAAAGTTAACAGCAAGTCGCTCACTTCACAAGCTTGATGCACTCACTACAGGGAATATAAAAATACATGGATTTCACTCTTGTAAATATGGCATAATTATGCCCCTAAAACATGTAGACATGATGCTCAAAAGAAAATCACACAAAAAGATATAAAAATGACAAATAGGCAAGTTACAACAGTTTTCAGCAGTTAACAGCAGCATGCACTTTTGCAACAGAGATTAAGATATCAAGATGCACCCTAACATGAATGAAAAGTACACCAACATGTAGAGCATGAAGAGCAGAACATGGAATATCAATATCATCATCATAGTATCAACAGAGACAAAGTTATTGCACTCACAAGAGGCATACATGATGTTAACAATCAGCAGATTACAACAGCTCATATTACATAGCAGTTTTGCAACAACGATTAAGGCATCAATATGAATAGGAACATGACTGCAAACTACTCCATCATGAAAAGCACTATGAAATGAACATTTTGACATATCATACATGCAAATTGGAGCCACATGCACAAAGATATGATATGCCAAACATACACATGATATGACTTTTCAGGGACTTAGGCGATTTCAGAAAAAAACAGATGGGCGCACTATAGTAAACTACGCCCAGGGCGGGACTTAGCAGCGAGGCTCGCCATGGGCTTGGCCCAGTCCGGGAAGAGGCTTGGCAGGCCGGCGCGCTGGGCCGCGCGGTGCGGTAGGCCAAGGCCGGCGGGAAGGAGGCCCACGCGGGCGAGCAGGCGAGCGGGACGAGCTCCTGCTCGATCCCGAGCCATGGAGGCGGCTGGACGACGATGGTGGATGGCGGGACGGCGGTCTAGCGAAGGGGAGGAAGGCGAGGGAGGCCGGATCCGTGTCGGGACCTCCCGGATCCGTCCATTTCCAGCGGCTGAAGAGCTTCACGGGACGGCGACGGCACGTATCTCCGGCGGCGCTCCCTGTCGCAGGGAGAGGGAGATTAGAGGGAGGAGGAGAGGGAGAGAAGGTGCGGGGGGGGCGGCGGTGACTGGGCGGACGGCGTCGAGCTAGCGAGGGCAGCTGCTCGCGGCGGGCCGGGAGGAGCAGCAGAGGGCCTTGTGGCTGGGCGGCGGCGGCGGACGGGCCTCATGGGCTCGCATGATGGGCTCGGCGGGCCTCGGCGGTGCGCGCGGTGGTGGGAGGCGGTGAAGGACACGTGGCGGCTCGGGACTGGCTGAGGGCGGCGGCGGACATGTCCGGCGGTAGGGGAAGATTTGTCCGGCAGCGCGAGGAGGAAGATGGCTAGGGTTTGCACCGCGAAAAATGGAAGGGGAGGGCCTATTTATTGGTAGGGGGAGCTAGGAGAGTCCAAATGAGGTGCGGTTTTCGTCCACACGATCGTGATCAAATGGCGGAGAGCATGAAGGGGGCTATGTGAGCTGTGCGGAGGGGTGCTGGGCTGGAAAGCGAAGGGGGTTTCGGTTAACTCGGCTAACCGTTGGGGCATCAAACGACCTCCAAATGGAACGAAATTTGACGGACGGTCCACCGGTTATATACCAAGGCCACTAGGAAAATCTCTGCCCATTCCGAGAATGTTTTTCGGTGGCTCACAAAACAAGAACTGGGAGGTGCCACGGGCGCATGCGAGTGTGGTTGGGCTCAGAACGGACAACGGAGAGAACCAGGGGAACCTGAACGGATGCAAGTTTTGAAAAACATGCAAGTGAAATGCAGATGATGACATGGCAAAGTGCAACACATAAGCAAAAGACATGGCAACAACGGCGAATAACTTTAAGACACCTGGCGCATCAAATTCGGGGCGTTACAACTCTCCTCCACTAATAAGAGATCTCATACCGAGATCTTAGGAACGAGACGGAAGAGAAAGAGGAAGAGGTGAAGTAGGAACGTAAGAGAGAAGATGAACAAAGTCGAGACCACTCGGTTAGAAAAGATAAACAGCGAATATGACGAGAATCAAAAGCTCATGGAACAAGATAGACTCTGAAACCACTCCAGTTAGAATAAGATAGGAAAGGAATAAGAACATAAGCATTTGGGCAGCACTTCGACTGAAAATGGAAGGAATGGAGACATGAACTTGAGAAGATGGAATGATACTTGAAGAGATGAACAACACAACGCCTCCGGAAGAATTGAAGGAATGGAATGAAAAGAACGGATGAGAGAATAACAACTTCCACCACGAATGAATTTGATAGCATCCTTAGAGGAAGGGTAGAACGGAGTTGTTGAGGTATTCAACAACAAAAGAATAAGCTTGTTGTGGACTTATCAAAAACATCTCAAAATTTAGGTGAAATTACGCCACAACCAAATGTCTGAATATCCGAGAAGAACGAAGAAATGCAAAACTCCACTTCAGAAGAAAACGGCGAATTATTTGCACTTCAAGACGCGAGAAGAAAAGATACTTGAACTCCTATAACAAAATCTTGATGAACTATTGAAGAATGATTTAAATCATGAAGAATCACCATGAAGAACTCCGGTGACAAAAGGATGATGGGATAGAATGAAGGATGAAAGAATAAGATTAAACCTTGCTGTGATTTAGATAGAGGTTCCGACGAAATGGCCGAGGAAATTGTGAACACCGGAAAAGAAAAGATGAAAACACTTCGAAGCGCGAAATTACTCATCATGAACAAACTCCGAAGGAAGGGATTAATCACTTCGAAGAAATAAGAACAAGATTTATTGTATGCTTAACCTTCATCAAATTAAATTGATGACAAGCAATGGATTTTGCATACTACTTATTCTTGTTGAAAAGGATTAAGGGGAATATGGCGCAACCTTGAGGAAGGTCTTCAAAGAACCACCGGTAGGATTGGAAAGAACGAATGGATTATTATGATAGCAAAGGAAAAAGAATATGAACGAACCACCATAAGAATTCGAAAATGACTGATGAAAGAGAGTGAATCACCGGGAAGAATTAGAAGAACCAATATGCTCGAGGGGATTTAGATGCAAAAGAACAAAGATATCACGAGCTGATTAAAGAACACTTGAACGAAGCGCCGGGATAATTGGATAACGGTAGCTGAAATGTGAGGACGAAGAATTCTTCTGGAATGATGGTCTCCGGTGAAAAGAAACAGAAAACAACTCTTGACATACTCCGGATGGGTAAGAAAGAATAACTGACAAATGGAATAATTCAAGAGGATAGCATGAAACTAGAACAGAGAACGGGCAAGATTTATAGGAAAAACTATTCTTCTATCTTCAAATGACGACGAGAAACACCACCAAAATTACTGAGATACTCCGGGAGAACGAAAAACAAAGAGGGTGAGCCAACAATGAAAAGAATTTGAAATTGATCTTGGAGAAGTCATGTGACTGATGGAATCCATACTTACATCACACCTTGAAAAGAATTTGGGAATAACTCCAGGAAATTAGAAGAGTCAGGTCATATCCTGGGAAAAGACCTGTGGGTTAGGGGCCACTAAAGAGAAAACACCGTTGAAAGGATTGTTGAAGAGGAGATGATGCACCGGAACAATTGAAATATTTGAATGAGGTGATAACCTCGAATTAATTTGAACACAGACGGATCTCCTGAGATGTCTTGAGCACTCCGGAAGGATAAACTGGCGAGAGGCGAACAAACAAGGAAAACACTTGATCCAAGAAAAAGAATATGATCAACCCAAAAAACTTGAATTGAGTCCACCGGAGAAGAAAAAGAGATGAAGAATGCCAAACGAGACGAGAATCCGCCGGTTGAAATGATTGAGGAAAGACTGAAGAGGCTCCACAAGAATGAAATTGATGCTCGAATAGAGACGCAAACTTCGGGAAGAAAAAGGGGTGGGAGGGCGGGAAAAACAAAGGCAACTTGGAAAGGGGAACCGACGAATAACTTGAAGAGAAAACACCGGTTGAAATAATTGAGGAAAGAATGCAAAGACTTCGCACGAGTAGGATGGATACTCGATTAGGGACTCCGGCTCCGAGAAGAAAAAGGGTGGGCAGGTGGGAAAATGAAAACAACCGAGGATTGAACTTGGCAAAGATGAAGAGGCTCAAGTCAACTTTATGACAAATGCACCGGATGAAAAGAGCTGAGAACCAACGAACGAAAAACTAATCGTGTGATCCTAAAGAAAGTTTGAAGGGGAAGAGGAGTAATTCAAAACACCTACGTCAAGATTCCTCACCAGAGCGGCGAAGGGGCTGAGGAGTAAAAAGAATTCCTACTCTCCGATATAACTAGACTCTGAAAACAGTTTTCTTCTAGACTCGACAACGACCAAACTACGAACAACCAAGGGGGCTCCTATGGTCGGTCGAGGCTCTGATACCAACTTATCACACCCAATATGCGACCCTATCCTAAAGGAACTCGAAGGTCCCACCAAGGATAGAAGCGCATATTGAAGACGCTTTTGCAAGGTGGGTATCATTACATCGTACATTACATAATAGCTGGAGATACATACAAGAGGCATACAATGCCACATGAATACAACAACATCATACATAAGAGCTACATTCGACTACGGATGAAACACAACCAGAAACTCAAACGACATCCACCCTGCTAGCCCATACTGCCGACTAGGAACCTAACCCCTGAACGAAGAAGAAGCAGAAGAAGAACTCCATAACAAGTAAACATCGCTCTCGCGTCATGATCATCGCACAACCTGAACCTACAACTGTTGTTGTAGTAACCTGTGAGCCACGAGGACCAGCAATCCCATTACCATGGGTATCAAGACTAGCAAAGCTTAATGGGTAAGGAATGGATAGTGCTGAGGTTGCAGCAGCGACTAAGCATGATAATGGTGGCTAACTTACGATTACAAGAATAAGATGAGAAGCTACGCAAACGGTCGCAAACTAGTAATGATCAAGAAGTGATCCTGAACTACTTATGTCCAAACATAACCCAAACCGTGTTCACTTCCCGGACTCCGCTGAGAAGAGACCATCACGGCTACAAACGCAGTTGATGCATTTTAATTAAGTCAAGTGTCAAGTTCTCTACAACCGGATATTAACAAATTCCCATCTGCCACATAACCACGGGAATGGCTCTTGAAAGTTTAAACCCTGCAGGGGTGTCCCAACTTAGCCCATCATAAGCTCTCATGATCAACGAAGGATATTCCTTCTCCCAGGAAGACCCGATCAGCCTCGAAATCCCGGTTATAAGACATTTTGACAATGGTAAAACAAGACCAGCAAGATCGCCCGGATGTGCTGATAATTCCCGATAGGAGCTTCACATATCTCTTTCTCAGGGCACACTAGATGAACACTACGTACAGCTAAAACCAGCCCTCAAGTTTCCCCGAGGTGGCGCTGCAAGTGGCTCTAGTTCGGACCAACACTTAGAGAAGCACTGGCCCGAGGGGGTTTAAAATAAAGATGACCCTCGGGTTAATTACTCCCAAGGGAAAGGTTATAGGTTGTTAGGCAAATGTAAAACCAAGGTTGGGCCTTGCCGGAGGAGTTTTATTCAAAGAGAACTGTCAAGGGGTTCCCATAAACCCGATCGTGTAAGAAACGCAAAATTAAGGAACATAACACCGGTATGACGAAAACTAAGGCGGCAAGAGTGAAACAAAACACAAGGCATAAGGCCGAGCCTTCCAACCTTTACCAAGTATATAGATGCATTAATTAAATAAGAGATATTGTGATATCCCAAAATAATCATGTTCCAACATGGAGCAATCTTCAACTTCACCTGCAACTAACAATGCTATAAGAGGGGCTGAGCAAAAGCAGTAACATAGCCAAACAATGGTTTGCTAGGAAGGGTGAAAAGGTTAGAGGCTGACATGGAAATTTGGGAGGCTTGATAAACAAGTGATAGGTAGCGCAGCATAGCGATAGAACGAAGCAACTAGCATAACAATTATAGTAGTGAGATCCAGGGTAACAGTCATCTTGCCTAAAATCCCGCTAGGAAGAAGAACGAGTCCATGAAGAAGACGAACGGACGAATACGAACCGAGCATAGTCAAACGAATCCTCACGATCGCAACAAAACACGAACTTTCGAGAAGAAGCACAACCGGAAAGAAGAAAACAACGCGGTAAACACACAACATATAAACATGACATGATGCTCAACCAGGCATGATGCATGACAAGGCTACATGATGCTACTCATGGCAAGAGATGATGCATACAAGAGCAACACATCAAAGCAAGTTTAAATGAGGCCGGAAACAACATATAACAAATCCGGTAAGTCCTCATATGAAAATTTCGAAATTGGTCCAGAACTGCATAAACCTTATGTTCAAGTATTTAAACAGCAAGTTAAGATGCACCACGATGATCGACACGAAATTCTAGTCAAGTTACGTATGAAGTTCATTTAATTCGGAGCTACGGCCTAGAAGATATGAGCAAAACAAGTTAAACATGACATTGATGCAAAATATTTTCAAACATCAAGCAAACACTCTCCAAACATGGATGCAACATGATAAAATGAAACTGCATGCAAAATCAAGCAAGTTTCATATAGGGCATGCTCAAAACGGAGCAACAGTGCAACACATACACTCCAAACAAATTTAAAGGACAAACTGACCAAAACAGCAAGTAGGCACTTTGCAAACATCAAAACAACATGCTACAGGAACCATATGAGCACAAACTTGACATCCACTTCATGTACAGATAACATACTTCAAATATCATTAAGGTTCAGGTTCATAGGCATCAGGATTAAACCAATATGATTAATGCAAAATGCAACTTTATAACACAAGAGCATATGCATGAGCAGAGTTAATATGATGGTAACTTGAGAGCAAGAAAGAGACAAGCTACAACAAGTAAACATAGCAACCAAGGACATGTCATCAAAGTACACATAACAAAGAGCAAATAACATCATGGCATTATATACATATGGCTCATGGATTAGTGGGAACCAACATGACAAGATTGAATGTTGAAACAGTTTCAGCATGTAACGCCCCGGACACACCCGCCGGTGGTCGTTACTCCTAGCGGGATATAGACTGGCCCCGTAGATCAATACTAGTCTTTTCTGCGCACTTTGTCCTCACTCGTGCGCACCCGGGAGCAATTTCCCGGTCGGTCACTGAGGGAGTCCTGGACTAGGGGGTGTCCGGATAGCCGAACTATCATCATCGGCCGGACTCCAAGACTATGAAGATACAAGATTGAAGACTTCGCCCCGTGTCCGGATGGGACTTTCCTTGGCGAGAAGGCAAGCTTGGAAATACGGATATGTAGATCTCCTACCATTGTAACCGACTGTAACCCTAGCCCTCCCGGTGTCTATATAAACCGGAGGGTTTTAGTCCATAGGACGAACAACAATCATACCATAGGCTAGCTTCTAGGGTTTAGCCTCCTTGATCTCGTGGTAGATCCACTCTTGTACTACCCATATCATCAATATCAATCAAGCAGGAGTAGGGTTTTACCTCCATCGAGAGGGCCCGAACCCATGTCTGTACATGTTCCGAGGCCATGTCTGTACATGCTAGGCTCGTCAGGTTAACCCTAAGTGTTTTCGCTGTGTAAAACTGTCTTACACCCGTTGTATGTGAACGTAAGAATCCATCACACCCGATCATCACGTGGTGCTTAGAAGCGATTTAACTGTAGCAACGGTGCCTGATCGTGGGAGAACACTTCTTGAAATTTTGTAAGGATCATCTTATTTACTACCGTCGTCCTAAGTAAACAAGATGCATAAACATGATAAACATCACATGCAATCAAATAGTGACATGATATGGCCAATATCATTTTGCTCCTTTGATCTCCATCTTCGGGCTCCATGATCATCATCGTCACCGCATGACACCATGATCTCCATCATCATGATCTCCATCATCGTGTCTTCATGAAGTTGTCTCGCCAACTATTACTTCTACTACTATGGCTACCGGTTAGCAATAAAGTAAAGTAATTACATGGCGTTATTCAATGACACGCAGGTCATACAATAAATAAAGACAACTCCTATGGCTCCTGCCGGTTGTCATACTCATCGACATGCAAGTCGTGAATCCTATTACAAGAACATGATCAATCTCATACATCACATATCATTCATCACATTCATCTTGGCCATATCACATCACATAGCATACCCTGCAAAAACAAGTTAGACGTCCTCTAATTGTTGTTTGCATGTTTTACGTGGCTGCTATGGGTTTCTAGCAAGAACGTTTCTTACCTACGCAAAACCACAACGTGATTTGCCAATTGCTATTTACCCTTCATAAGGACCCTTTTCATCGAATCCGTTCGACTAAAGTGGGAGAGATCGGCACCGCTAGCCACCTTATGCACGGTGCATGTCAATCGGTGGAACCTGTCTCACGAAGAGCGTGTAAGGTCGGTCCGGCCGCTTCATCCCACAATACCGTCAAACAAGATTGGACTAGTAACGGTAAGCATATTGAACAACATCAACGCCCACAACTACTTTGTGTTCTACTCGTGCAAAGAATCTACATAATAGACCTAGCTCATGATGCCCTTTGTTGGGGAACGAGCAGAAATTCAAAAATTTCCTACATGTCACCAAGATCTATCTATGGAGAGACCAGCAACGAGTAGAAGGAGAGTGCATCTACATACCCTTGTAGATCGCTAAGCGGAAGCGTTCAAGTGAACGGGGTTGATGGAGTCGCACTGCCGTGATTCAAATCACCGATGATCAAGTGCGAACGCACGGCACCTCCGCGCTCAACACACGTACAGCCGGTGACGTCTCCCCGCCTTGATCCAGCAAGGAGAGAGGGAGAGGTTGAGGAAGACTCCCTCCAGCAGCAGCACAACGGCGTGGTGGTGATGGAGGAGTGTGGCAATCCAGCAGGGCTTCGCTAAGCACCACGGGAGAGGAGGAGTACTTGGGAGAGAGGAGAGGGCTGCAACCAAAGGCAGAGATCGAATCACGTGTATTCTGTGTGTCTCTGGGCAGCCCCTAGGCCTCACAATTTATAGGGGGAGAGGGGGGCTGCGCCCCCTTTAGGGTTTCCCACCCCCAAGGGGTGCGGCCAGCCTCCAGATCCAATCTGGGTGGCGGCCAGAGGGGGAGAGAGGGGGAGGCGCACCCAGGGTGGGCCTTAGGGCCCATCTGCCCTAGGGTTTGCCCCCCTTCCCCACTTCCCACGCCTTGGGCCTTGGTGGGGGGCGCCCCATCCCACCTAGGGGCTGGTCCCCTCCCACACTTGGCCCACGCAGCCTTCTGGGGCAGGTGGCCCCACTTGGTGGACCCGGGACCCTCCCGGTGGTCCCGGTACGTTACCGATAAACCCCGAAACTTTTCCGGTGACCAAAACAGGACTTCCCATATATAAATCTTTACCTCCGGACCATTCTGGAACTCCTCGTGACGTCCGGGATCTCATCAGGACTCGAACAACATTCGTAACCACATACAAGCTTCCTTTATAACCCTAGCGCCATCGAACCTTAAGTGTGTAGACCCTACGGGTTCGGGAGACATGTAGACATGACCGAGACGTTCTCCGGTCAATAACCAACAGCGGATCTGGATACCCATGTTGGCTCCTACATGTTCCACGATGATCTCATCGGATGAACCACGATGTCAAGGACTCATCGATCCGTATACAATTCCCTTTGTCTAGCGGTATTTTACTTGCCCGAGATTCGATCGTCGGTACCGATACCTTGTTCAATCTCGTTACCGGCAAGTCTCTTTACTCGTTCCGCAACACATCATCCCGTGATCAACCCCTTAATCACATTATGCACATTATGATGATGTCCTACCGAGTGGGCCCAGAGATACCTCTCCGTTTGCACGGAGTGACAAATCCCAGTCTCGATCGGTGTCAACCCAACAGACACTTTCGGAGATACCCGTAGTGCACCTTTATAGTCACCCGCCACGTTGTGACGCTTGATACACCCAAAGCACTCCTACGGTATCCGGGAGTTACACGATCTCATGGTCTAAGGAAGAGATACTTGACATTGGAAAAGCTCTAGCAAACGAACTACACGATCTTTGTGCTATGCTTAGGATTGTCTTGTCCATCACATCATTCTCCTAATGATGTGATCCCGTTATCAACGACATCCAATGTCCATAGTCAGAAACCATGACTATCTGTTGATCACAACGAGCTAGTCAACTAGAGGCTCACTAGGGACATATTGTGGTCTTTGTATTCACACGTGTATTACGATTTCCGGATAATACAGTTATAGCATGAATATAAGACAATTATCATGAACAAGGAAATATAATAATACTTTTATTATTGCCTCTAGGGCATATTTCCAACAGTCTCCCACTTGCACTAGAGTCAATAATCTAGTTCACATCGCCATGTGATTTAACATTGACAGGTCACATCGCCATGTGACCAACATCATCAAATGAGTTCTGGGGTTTGATCAAGTTTTGCTTGTGAGAGAGGTTTTAGTCAACGGGTCTAAACCTTTCAGATCCGTATGTACTTTGCAAATATCTAGGTCATATTGTAAACGCTGCTTCCACGCTCCACTTGGAGCTATTCCAAATGGTTGCTCCACTATACGTATCCGGTTTGCTACTCAGAGTCACTCGGATAGGTGTTAAAGCTTGCATCGACGTAACCCTTTACGCCGAACTCTTTATCACCTCCATAATCGAGAAACATGTCCTTATTTACTCCAAGGATAATTTTGACCGCTGTCCAATGATCCATTCTGGATCATTCTTGTACCCCTTGTCGACTCATGGCAAGGCACACTTCGGTGCGGTACACAGCATAGCATACTATAGAGCCTACGTCTGAAACATAGGGGACGACCTTTGTCCTTTCTCTCTTTTCTGCCGTGGTCGAGCTTTAAGTCTTAACTTCGTACCTTACTACTCAGACAAGAACTCCTTCTTTGACTGATCCATCTTGAACACCTTCAAGATCATGTCAAGGTATGTGCTCATTTGAAAGTACTATTGAGCGTTTTTGATCTATCCTCATAGATCTTGATGCTCAATGTTCAAGTAGCTTAAGCCAGGTTTTCTATTGAAAAACACCTTTCAAATAACCCTATATGCTTTCCAGAAATTCTACATCATTTCTGATCAACAATATGTCAACAACACATACTCATCAGAAATTCTATAGTGCTCCCACTCACTTCTTTGGAAATACAAGTTTCTCATAAACTTTGTATAAACCCAAAATCTTTGATCATCTTATCAAAGTACATATTCCAACTCCGAGATGCTTACTCCAGTCCTTAGAAGGATCGCTGGAGCTAGCATACCTTTTAGCATCCTTAGGATCGACAAAACTTTCGGATTGTATCACATACAACCTTTCCTTACGAAGACTGGTAAGGAAACTCGTTTTGACATCCATCTGCCAGATTTCATAAATGCAGCTAATGCTAACATGATTCCGACGGACTTAAGCATCGCTACGGATGAGAAAATCTCATCGTAGTCAACTCCTTGAACTTGTGAAAACTCTTCGCCACAAGTCGAGCTTCATAGACGGTGACATTACCGCCCACGTCCGTCTTCTTCTTAAAGATCCATTTATCTCAATGGCTTGCCGATCATCGGGCAAGTCCACCAAAGTCCATGTTTTGTTACGATACATGGATCCTATCTCGGATTTCATGGCTTCTAACCATTTGTCGGAATTTGGGCCCACCATTGCTTCTCCATAGCTCGAGGTTCATCGTTGCCTAGCAACATGTCTTTCAAGACAGGATTCTTGTACCACTCAAGCAAGACACATCCTTGTCACCCTACGGTATACGGTAGTGACTTGATCCAAGTTTCATGATCACTATCATAAGCTTCTACTTCAATTGGTGTAGGTGCCACAGAACAACTTCCGTGCCTGCTACACACTAGTTGTAGTAATGGTTCAATGACCATATCAAGTCTCCACCATCCTCCCATTCAACTTTTCGAGACAAACTTTTCCTCGAAAAGGACCCGATTCAAGAAACAATCCCTATTGCTTTCGGATCTGAATTAGGAGGTATACCCAACTGTTTTGGGTGTCCTATGAAGATGCATTTTATCCGCTTTGGGTTCGAGCTTATCAACTGAAACTTTTTCACATAAGCGCCGCAGCCCCAAACCTTTAAGAAATGATACTTAGGTTTCTCTAAACCATAGTTCATACGGTGTCATCTCAACGGAATTACGTGGTGCCCTATTTAAAGTGAATGTGGTTGTCTCTAATGCCTAACCCATGAACGATAGTGGTAATTCGACAAGAGACATCATGGTACGCACCATATCCAATAGGGTGCAACTATGATGTTCGGACACACCATCACACTATGGTGTTCCAGGCGGTATTAATTGTGAAACAATTTCCACAATGTCTTAATTGCGTGCCAAAGCTCGTAACTCAGATACTCATTTCTATGATCTTCAACTTCACTCTGAAATTACTTGAACCATTCAATAATTCAGACTTGTGTTTCATCAAGTAAACATACTCTACATCTACTCGAATCATCTGTGAAGTAAGAACATAACGATATTCACTGCATGCCTCAAAGACTCATTGGACTGCACACATCAAAATGTGTTACTTCCAACAAGTTGCTATCTTGTTCCATTTCTTTGAAAAACGAGGCTTTTAGTCATCTTGCCCATGTGGTATAATTTGCATATCTCAAGTGATTCAAAATCAAGTGAGTCCAAACGATCCATCTGCATGGAGTTTCTTCATGCGTATACACCAATAGACATGGTTCGCATGTCTCAAACTTTTCAAAAATGAATGAGTCCAAAGATTCATCAACATGGAGCTTCTTCATGCGTTTTACACCAATATGACTTACATGGCAGAGCCACAAGTAAGTGGTACTATCATTACTATCTTATATCTTTTGGCATGAAAATGTGTATCACTACGATCGAGATTCAATAAACCATTCCTTTAGGTGCAAGACCATTGAAGGTATTATTCAAATAAATAGAGTAACCATTATTCTCCTTAAATGAATAATCGTATTGCGATAGACATAATCCAATCATGTCTATGCTCAATGCAAACACCAAATCTCGATGGTAGAGGGAGCGTGCGATGCTTGATCACATCAACCTTGGAAACACTTCCAACATATATCGTCAGCTCACCTTTAGCTAGTCTCCGTATATTCCGTAGCTTTTATTTCGAGTTACTAACACTTAGTAACCGAACCGGTATCTAATACCCTGGTGCTACTTGGAGTACTAGTAAAGTACACATTAACATAATGTATATCCAATATACTTCTATCGACCTTTCCAGCCTTCTCATCTACCAAGTATCTAGGGTAATTCCGCTCAAATGGTTGTTCCCTTATTACGAAGCACTTAGTCTCGGGTTTGGGTTCAACTTTGGGTTTCTTCACTGGAGCAGCAGCTGATTTGCCGTTTCATGAAGTATCCCTTCTTGCCCTTGCCCTTCTTTAAAACTAGTGGTTTCACCAACCATCAACAATTGATGCTCCTTGATTTCTACTTTCGCTGTGTCAAACATCACGAATACCTCAAGGATCATCATATCTATCCCTGATATGTTATAGTTCATCACGAAGCTCTAGTAGCTTGGTGGTAATGACTTTGGAGAAACATCACTATCTCATCTGGAAGATCGACTCCACTCGATTCAAGTGATTGTTGCACTCGCACAATCTGAGTACAAGTTCAACGATTGAGCTTTCCTCCCTTAGTTTGCAGGCTAAGAAAATCGTCGGAGGTCTCATACCTCTTGGCGTGAGCACGAGCCTGAAATCTCAATTTCAGCCCTCAAACATCTCATATGTTCATGACGTTTGAAAAACATCTTTGGTGCCTTAATTCTAAACCGCTTATCCGAACTATCACGTAGTTATCAAACGTGTATGTCCGATGTTCGCAACATCCACAAACGACGTTTGGGGTTCAAAGACATCGAGCGGTGCATTAAGGACATAAGCTTTCTCTGTCCGCATAATCGCCATCTTGTCAACTTTCAACTATATTTTCTCTAGGAACATATCTAAACAGTGGAACTAAAGCGCGAGCTTACGACATAATTTGCAAAGATCTTTTGACTATGTTCAGGATAATTAAGTTCATCTTATGAACTCCCACTCAGATAGACATCCCTCTGGTCATCTAAGTGATTACATGATCCAAGTCAACTAGGCCGTGTCCGATCATCATGTGAGACGGACTAGTCATCATCGGTGAACATCTTCATGTTGATCGTATCTACTATACGACTCATGCTCGACCTTTCGGTCTCCGTGTTCCGAGGCCATGTCTGTACATGCTAGGCTCGTCAAGTTAACCCTAAGTGTTTTATTTGTGTAAAACTGTCTTACACCCGTTGTATGTGAACGTAAGAATCCATCACACCCGATCATCACGTGGTGCTTAGAAGTTTATTTAACTGTAGCAACGGTGCACGATCGGGGAGAACACTTCTTGAAATTTTGTAAGGATCATCTTATTTACTACCGTCGTCCTAAGTAAACAAGATGCATAAACATGATAAACATCACATGCAATCAAATAGTGACATGATATGGCCAATATCATTTTGCTCCTTTGATCTCCATCTTGAGGCTCCATGATCATCATCGTCACCGCATGACACCATGATCTCCATCATCATGATCTCCATCATCGTGTCTTCATGAAGTTGTCTCGCCAACTATTACTTCTACTACTATGGCTACCGGTTAGCAATAAAGTAAAGTAATTACATGGCGTTATTCAATGACACGTAGGTCATACAATAAATAAAGACAACTCCTATGGCTCCTGCCGGTTGTCATACTCATCGACATGCAAGTCGTGAATCCTATTACAAGAACATGATCAATCTCATACATCACATATCATTCATCACATTCATCTTGGCCATATCACATCACATAGCATACCTGCAAAAACAAGTTAGACGTCCTCTAATTGTTGTTTGCATGTTTTACGTGGCTGCTATGGGTTTCTAGCAAGAACGTTTCTTACCTACGCAAAACCACAACGTGATTTGCCAATTGCTATTTACCCTTCATAAGGACCCTTTTCATCGAATCCGTTCCGACTAAAGTGGGAGAGCGGCACCGCTAGCCACCTTATGCACGAAGTGCATGTCAATCGGTGGAACTTGTCTCACGAAGAGCGTGTAAGGTCGGTCCGGCCGCTTCATCCCACAATACCGTCGAAACAAGATTGGACTAGTAACGGTAAGCATATTGAACAACATCAACGCCCACAACTACTTTGTGTTCTACTCGTGCAAAGAATCTACGCAATAGACCTAGCTCATGATGCCACTGTTGGGGAACGTAGCAGAAATTCAAAAATTTCCTACGTGTCACCAAGATCTATCTATGGAGAGACCAGCAACGAGTAGAAAGAGAGTGCATCTACATACCCTTGTAGATCGCTAAGCGGAAGCGTTCAAGTGAACGGGGTTGATGGAGTCGCACTCGTCGTGATTCAAATCACCGATGATCAAGTGCGAACGCACGGCACCTCCGCGCTCAACACACGTACAGCCCGGTGACGTCTCCCCCGCCTTGATCCAGCAAGGAGAGAGGGAGAGGTTGAGGAAGACTCCCTCCAGCAGCAGCACAACGGCGTGGTGGTGATGGAGGAGTGTGGCAATCCAGCAGGCTTCGCTAAGCACCACGGAGAGGAGGAGTACTTGGGAGAGAGGAGAGGGTTGCAACCAAAGGCAGAGATCGAATCACGTGTATTCTGTGTGTCTCTGGGCAGCCCCTAGGCCTCACAATTTATAGGGGGAGAGAGGGGCTGCGCCCCCTTTAGGGTTTCCCACCCCCAGGGGTGCGGCCAGCCTCCAGATCCAACTGGTGGCGGCGAGGGGAGAGAGGGAGGCGCACTGGGGTGGGCCTTAGGGCCCATCTGCCCTAGGGTTTGCCCCTTCCCCACTTCCCACGCCTTGGGCCTTGGTGGGGCGCCCCATCCACCTAGGGGCTGGTCCCTCCCACACTTGGCCCACGCAGCCTTCAGGGCAGGTGGCCCCACTTGGTGGACCCAGGACCCTCCGGTGGTCCCAGACGCGATCCGATAAACCCGAAACTTTTCCGGTGACCAAAACAGGACTTCCCATATATAAATCTTTACCTCCGGACCATTCCGGAACTCCTCGTGACGTCCGGGATCTCATCCGGACTCAACAACATTCGGTAACCACATACAAGCTTCCTTTATAACCCTAGCGCCATCGAACCTTAAGTGTGTAGACCCTACGGGTTCGGGAGACATGTAGACATGACCGAGGCGTTCTCCGGTCAATAACCAACAGCGGGATCTGGATACCCATGTTGGCTCCTACATGTTCCACGATGATCTCATCGGATGAACCACGATGTCAAGGACTCGGTCGATCCCGTATACAATTCCCTTTGTCTAGCGGTATTTTACTTGCCCGAGATTCGATCGTCGGTATACCGATACCTTGTTCAATCTCGTTACGGCAAGTCTCTTTACTCGTTCCGCAACACATCATCCCGTGATCAACCCCTTAATCACATTGTGCACATTATGATGATGTCCTACCGAGTGGGCCCAGAGATACCTCTCCGTTTGCGGAGTGACAAATCCGATCTCGATCGGTGTCAACCCAACAGACACTTTCGGAGATACCTGTAGTGCACCTTTATAGTCACCCAGTTACGTTGTGACGTTTGATACACCCAAAGCACTCCTACGGTATCCGGGAGTTACACGATCTCATGGTCTAAGGAAGAGATACTTGACATTGGAAAAGCTCTAGCAAACGAACTACACGATCTTTGTGCTATGCTTAGGATTGGGTCTTGTCCATCACATCATTCTCCTAATGATGTGATCCCGTTATCAACGACATCCAATGTCCATAGCCAGGAAACCATGACTATCTGTTGATCACAATGAGCTAGTCAACTAGAGGCTCACTAGGGACATATTGTGGTCTTTGTATTCACACGTGTATTACGATTTCCGGATAATACAGTTATAGCATGAATATAAGACAATTATCATGAACAAGGAAATATAATAATACTTTTATTATTGCCTCTAGGGCATATTTCCAACAGAATTCGCTAAAGTATCTCTCGCTATCGGGAGAGCCCTGGCCGAACTGCAGTCAGGATGGTTGGGATGCGGACGACGAAGAAATTCAAAACCCACCCACCACCCACTTTGTAGCCACCGTCGACGGTCTAACCGACATGCTAGACTACGACTCCGAAGACATCGACGGTATGGACGACGATGCCGGAGACGAACAAGAACCAGCGCCTACGGGGCACTCGAATACCACCTCATCATACGACATATATATGGTGGACATCCCAAAGGATGGGGATGGCGAGGAAGCAACGGAGGAAGACCCCTCCAAGAAACATCCCAAGTGCCGGCGTCAGCGGCGCCGCTTTAAATCCCGCCACAGCAAGAATGGAGATTCCGGCACCGGAGATAATAACACCCCAGAGAGTGCCAAAGACAACCCCCTCCGGCAAGATTCAGCATAGGAGGACGGAGAAGCCAGCCCTCATGAGAGAGCGGCAGACGAAGAGGTAGAGGACGATAATTACATGCCTCCCTCTGGAGACGAGGCAAGCCTCGACGACGACGAATTCGTCGTGCCCGAGGATCCCGTCGAACAATAGCGTTTTAAACGCAGGCTTATGGCCACGGCAAACAACCTAAAGAAAAAGCAGCAACAGCTTAGAGCCGATCAAGATCTGCTAGCCGACAGATGGACTGAAGTCCTTGCGGCCAAAGAGCATGAACTCGAACGCCCCTCCAAAAGCTACCCCAAACGCAAGTTGCTCCCCCGATTAGAGGAGGAGGCATATAAACCTGCATCACCAGTGCACAATACGGATGACCGACCACCTCGTGGCCGCGACAGAGAGGCCTCTAGGCCCTCCACCAGAACCGTACCCCGGCATCGCTCGAAAAGTACGAAGCCACGAGGGAATGTGCCGGACTTGCGAGACATATTGGAGGATAAGGCAAGACAATCAAGATCGATCTATGGATCGTGTGGGCGCCCCATGATAGGCGACGAATACCGTCGCGCCGGAGCAACTCCGGCCGAGCCGAACACAGTAGACAAAGCTCGCTTGAGCTACGTCGTGATATAGCCCAGTATAGAGGCGCCGCACACCCACTATGCTTCACAGATGAAGTAATGGATCATCAAATCCCCGAAGGGTTTAAACCCGTGAACATTGAATCCTACAATGGCACAACAGACCCCGCGGTTTGGATCGAAGACTATCTCCTTCATATCCACATGGCCATGGCACGCATCTTCACGCCATCAAATATCTCCCACTCAAGCTTAAAGGACCAGCTCGGCATTGGCTTAACAGCTTGCCAGCAGAATCAATGGGGTGTTGGGAAGACCTGGAAGCCGCATTCCTTGACAACTTCCAGGGCACATATGTGCGACCACCAGACGCCGATGACCTAAGCCACATAATTCAGCAGTCAGACGAATCGGCCAGACAGTTCTGGACATGGTTCTTAACAAAGAAAAATCAAACCATCGACCGTCCGGATGCAGAGGCCCTGGCAGCCTTCAAACATAACATTCGCGACGAGTGGCTTGCCCGGCACCTAGGACAGGAAAAGCCAAAATCCATGGCAGCCCTCACATCACTTATGACCCGCTTCTGCGCGGGAGAGGACAGCTGGCTAGCCCGAAGTAACAACCTCAGCAAAAATTCTGGCAGTCCGGATAACAAGGACCGCAATGGCAGGTCGCATCGCAACAAAAACAAAGGCCGCGTTAACAGCGACAACACTGAGGATACGGCAGTAAACGCCGGATTCAGAGGCTCCAAACCCGGTCAGCGAAAAAAGCCATTCAAAAGAACTACTCCGGGTCCGTCCAATTTGGATCGAATACTCGACCGCTCGTGCCAGATACATGGCACCCCCGAAAAGCCAGCTAATCACACCAACAGGGATTGTTGGGTATTCAAGCAGGCAGGCAAGTTAATTGCCGAAAATAATGACAAGGGGCTGCATAGCGATGACGAGGAAGAGACCCAGCCGCCAAACAATAGAGGACAGAAGGGTTTCCCCCACAAGTGCGGACGGTGAACATGATATACGCAACTCACATACCCAAGAGGGAGCGAAAGCATGCACTCAGGGACGTATACGCGATGGAGCCAGTCGCCCCGAAGTTCAACCCATGGTCCTCCTACCCGATCACTTTTGATCGAAGGGACCACCCCACTAGTATCCGCCACGGTGGATTCGCCGCATTGGTTTTAGACCCAATCGTTGATGGATTTCACCTCACTAGAGTCCCGATGGACGGCGGCAGCAGCCTGAACCTGCTTTATTAGGATACAGTGCGCAAGATGGGCATAGATCCCTCAAGGATTAAACCCACAAAGACGACCTTCAAAGGCGTCATACCGTGTAGAGGCCAATTATGCAGGCTCGTTACTCGAAGTGGTCTTCGGATCCCGGATAACTTCCGGCGAGGAGTTAATCTTTGATATAGTCCCGTTTTGCAGCGGCTATCATGCTCTGCTCGGACGAACCGCGTTCCCAAAGTTCAACGCGGTGCCGCACTACGCATACCTTAAGCTCAAGATGCCAGGCCCTCGAGGAGTCATCACGGTCAACGGAAACACTGAACGCTCCCTCCGAACGGAGGAACACACAGTGGCATTCGCGGCAGAAGTACAGAGCAGCCTCTTAAGGCAATTCTTGAGTCCGACCGTTAAGCGGCCGGACACTGCTAAACGCGCCCGGACTAACCTACAACAAGACCACCTGGCACGTACCGAGCTCGCGTAGCAGTACGTCCCCAACCCCGGCCCTTGCACAATATCAAGACTGGTCCTTCGCGTACATCATTACGCTCTGGAGATACCATGGGGATAGGGGGAGGGGCACGACCACCACAGGCCCCAGAATGCGGCTTAACCGCACCAGGGGCTCCAAAGTGTGTCACTCTTTTTATTTTTTCTTTTTTCCACAGGACTCCGTTCACCAGAGGCCTTGTCCGGCAATAGACCTGCCGAACTCAAGATGTAACAACCAGGGAAGGAGAAAGACTACGACGAGTATCCAGGTGGTCTCCATTACGAGCATTAAATCCGTTTCATACACCATTCCGCAGCCTACCCCTGGAGGGGGACATGTTTAATAGTCCCTATCCCTTGCTTACCGCACTATTTGTATCGTTCTGCATTCATGGCAGTATTTCTCGAATAAACAATGCATCGCTTTTTGCTTATAATTGCATTTCTTTCTTATATATATGTTCATTTATGACATGTTGCATCCGTACACTTTGGTACGGCTAAATACACGAGGGGCTTAAGTTCCCAACATTATGGTGTGATAAGTCCGAACACTTCCACAAGTGCGGCACCCCGAACTTATAGCATTATATGCATCGGCTCCGAATCATGTCTTGGGTCAATAGTTGGGTTTGCCCGGCTCCCATGTTTTGGTACCTTACGTTCCGTTGTACCGGCTAAGGTAGCACTGGGAGAACCACTGCGATTGCACCCCGGTTGAGCTGGGCGAGCGCCTCAGTGGAGAAAGCTAAAACTGACCGTCATGATACGGCGAGAGCTGGTCGCTGTTCGAGAGGTTTTTTCGAGTCCCTAAAGACTTATGCCGCTTAGAGCGAGGAACCGTCTTTGTCCGGCCCAGGCGTGGATAGCGCCCCAAACTCGGTCTTCCGAACACTAGGGGCTTCACCGAAATTTAAAATTATAGAATTCTATGGCTAAGTGAGAGTGTTCAAGCATTATAAGTCCGGTTGCCTCGTTCGTTGTGTTGTGCGCCTCACTAGATGGACCAAACATGGGAACAAGCGCTCAAGTTTATCCCGAACACCCCAGCACTAGTGGCATGGGGGCTGAAGCCGACGACTTGCCATCTCTCAGATTTGATAAACGGCCATACAGAAGGTAATATTTTAAATTAATAAGCGTTGCTTAGCGCATATGAACAAAGTTTTCAGCGCACAGGATAACAAAATGCGAGTCTACTCAAATATTACATCTTTGGAGCACTCACCGCAATCATGCGGGCACCCTTCAGACACTCTTATAATACATTTCGTGATGCGATACTCCTTGCTCCCGGTGGCGCATCCGTCACAAGCTTCTCGGCGTCCATCCTGCCCCAAATGCACCTTTGCACGGGCAAGGCCCGACGGCACCTTCAATGCTGGGGAGTGCTTGACGACTTCAACCTGAGGACACGCATCCACCAGCCGCCCCACCAGGCGAAATAGCTCCTGTGCATGGCCTCACCGGCCTGGCCGAACTATGAGGCCCTTCATGGCCTGTTCGCCACCTTGTGGAGCTCGACCAGCTGCTTTAGCTGATCGCTAAGGGGCACGGATGTCCGCCTCAAGATATCGAAACCGAATACCTTCTCCGTTGAGCTCCCTCCTCGGCTCTGAGAAAGCGGCAAGATCGGACACGCTGCAGGCGATCGCGAACGTTCTGGAGAGCTCACGAATCCGGGTAAGTAAAGGTAATTCACTTTAACATGCTTGCTTTGCATGAAGAATGCCTTACCCGCCGCTATTTTCTTCAAATCCTCAATTTCCTATAGGGCCTTCTGGGCTTCGACCTTAAGGGCTTTGGCACTCTCAAGAGCCGACGCAAGCTCGGACTCTCGAGTCTTCGAGTCACGCTCCAAACTCTCGTGCTTTTCCACGAGAGCCTGGAGCTCTTGTCATACCTCCGCCACCCGCGCATCCTGCTTCTCTCGCTCGGCTCGTTCCGCGGCCGCATTGCGTTCAGCCGCGGACACCGCCTCCTTCAGGGTCGCCAGCTCGTTCATGGCCCCTGTAATACCCAAGTTATCCTTGTTATTCCTCTTGCAACCAAATCCTTTTCTGTAAGGTACAACTTTAATACGGTGTTACTCACCTTCCTTGTCCTCAAGCTGCTTCCTGGCACGGTCGAGCTCGCTCTCGGACCACTCGAGGCTCTGCTTCAAGGTATTAACCTCCGCAGTCAGTGCGGCAGAGGTCAGCAGCGCAACCTGCAAACCCATATTGACATATTTTTTAGACTCCTGCACAGATATCTTTTAGATCCTCATCCGGCTTTTGTTTCCAACACCAAACCAAGCATCGAGGCTCTTGTCTATGCGGTATTATATTACATATCTTAAAATTCTTACCTCAAAGCTCGTTAGAAGGCTGCTGCGAAGCTGGTCAGCCCGCTCTTGGCGAGCTGAATTTTCAATCACCGCACTCATGCAGTGCGGTGTTCTCTGCGATGGAAGCGCCGTGAGCGCCTCCAGCAAGTTATCCGGCGCCCCGGTTGGGACGGAGGCCGCCCGGCGCATAGATCTTGCCCTTCTTAGAAGGGCGCTCACCGGACTCGGAACCACTGCAGTTCGGTGCGGAGTCCGGGCGAAGTCCGGAGGTTGCCTGCGGCACCTCCGGAGCCTCCCCCTCCCGGCGGGTCCCTTCCTAGAATCCCACCTCGATGTCGTCAGCGTCACGAGGGGTGGAGGCGGTCGGAAGAGAATCCATATCCAACGTACCCAAGGACCCGCTCGACGAAGCGGGAAGATCGTCCTTGGCCGGACTACAGGTTGTATGCGGCATTAGAAAGACACCGCGTGGCGAAAAGAAAAATTATAAATCATCCAGGAGTCCGGATACTTACGATCTTGCCAGGGGCTTGGCCCTTGAGGGCCACTCCTCATCGCCGTCGCCGACGTTGGCGGAGCAGTCCGGGAAGGGTCCTTCCTTCTTGACCCTTCGCCTCCAGCGTTGGGGAGGCCTTCCTCTTCTTCTCTCCCCGCTAGGAGAGGCCTCTTTCTTCTCCACCTCGTCTTCGGGGAGGAGTCGCCTCGAGTCATCGGACGATGAGTCCGATACCACTGACGCGGGAACTCCTTCGGGTCCCGTGGCCTTCTTCTTGGCCTTCCTCTCGGCACCACGTAAAGTGCGGGACCAGCAGCCCCGTCAAACGGGTGTCCGCTGGGTCTTCGAAGGGGAGCGGACGATTAACCTGTCCGGACGTCTTCGCGATCTGTTAAAGGCATTGGAGTTTAGATCCCGCATAGAGTCAAACTATGAAAAGCAAGTGTCCCATAAAGGATAACATAGCTTACCTCGCCAGCCAGACGCTGCGTGCTGAATCTGCGATCTTTGGTAGCGGATGCGGGAGCTTCGGCGCCTTTGAACAGCACCCTCGAGGTAGCTTCGTATGTAGTGTCAAAGAGCCTGCTCAAGGTCCGGTGCTGTGCCGGATCAAACTCCCACAAATTAAAGTCTTGTTGTTGGCAGGGGAGAATCCGGCGGACGAGCATGACCTGGATCACGTTGACAAGCTTGAGCTTCTTGTTCACCAGGGTTTGGAGACAGGACTGGAGTCCGGTCAGCTCCTCCGAACTACCCCAAAGCAAGCCCTTCTCTTTCCAGGAGGTGAGCTGCATGGGGATGCCAGATCTGAATTCGGGGGCCGCTGCCCATTTAGGGTCACGCGGCTCGGTGATGTAGAACCACCCTGATTGCCACCCTTTGATGGATTCCATGAAAGCACCCTCGAGCCAAGTAACGTTGGGCATTTTGCCCACCATGGCGCCTCCGCACTCCGCTTGGCTGCCCTTCACAACCTTCAGCTTGACATTAAAGGTCTTTAGCCACAAGCCGAAGTGGGCCTGGATGCAGAGGAAAGCCTCGCACACGATGATAAACGCCGAGATATTGAGGATGAAATTTGGGGCCAGATCGTGGAAATCCAGGCCGTAGTAGTACATGAGCCCCCAGACGAAGGGGTGGAGTGGGAAGCCTAGTCCGCGGAGGAAGTGGGGAAGGAATACGACCCTCTCATGGGGCCTGGGGGTGGGGATGAGCTGCCCCTCGTCGGGCAGCCGGTGCGCGATGTCGCTAGATAGGTATCCGGCGCAGCTTCTCGATGTGCCCTTCCGTAACGGAGGAGGCCATCCACTTGCCTCCCGCTCCGGACATGGCTGGAAAGGGTCGAGGTGAGATGTGCGAACTTGGGCGCTGGAGCTCGAGTGCACGGAGATGGATAAGCAAAGGAGGAAGAAGGCGTAGGTAAAAGAGGTGGATCCTTATCCCCTTATATATGGGCGGACGAAACTATACGTCCCCACCGGCCTGGTAAAACTCGCTTATACCCCAAGCGCCACAATCAATGGCGCGGTTGGGTTACCCACGTCTGTATTGATGGGAATCCCAGAATAAGGGGAACACGATCTCTGCTTCGACAAGACGTGCCAAGGAAACCGCTTCGCTAAACGCGCTGAGGTGGTATAATAAAAACGACTCGAGTAAAGGCTTGGTAGTGGTGTGACGTCACGCCACAAAATACGTCAGCAAATTGAACTTGTGTGAAGATTATTCTCTCTACGGTGGTACGTGGAATTTATTTTGCAGAGCCGGACACTATCTCGGTGTTCACAATCTTCTATGAATTATTAGGAGGAGGAACCCGCCTTGCAATGCCGAAGACAATATGCTACTGGACTCGTCGTCATTGAAGCCCGGTTCAGGGCTCTTGAGGAGTCCTCGACTAGGGGTGTCCGGATAGCGAACTATCATCATCGGCGGACTCCAAGACTATGAAGATACAAGATTGAAGACTTTGTCCCGTGTCCGGATGGGACTTTCCTTGGCGTGGAAGGCAAGCTTGGCAATACGGATATGTAGATCTCCTACCATTGTAACCGACTCTGTGTAACCCTAGCCCTCCCCGGTGTCTATATAAACCGGAGGGTTTTAGTCCATAGGACGAACAACAATCATACCATAGGCTAGCTCTAGGGTTTAGCCTCCTTGATCTCGTGGTAGATCCACTCTTGTACTACTCATATCATCAATATCAATCAAGCAGGAGTAGGGTTTTACCTCCATCGAGAGGGTCCGAGCCTGGGTAAAAACATCGTGTCCCTTGTCTCCTGTTACCATCCGCCTAGACGCACAGTTCAGGACCCCCTACCCGAGATCCGCCGGTTTTGACATCGACAGTCACCCATCCTGAAATTACTCCAAGCAGAGCACGCTTAACTTTGAAGTTCTTTCCGAATGGGCTCCCGGAAAAGAAGGAATTCCTTATCGATATGAGTAGTCTATCATCCCTAATAAGCCAGGCTATCACATACACCCCCACTCAAAGGAACCAACGTCCTCGTCGGGCCACAGGAACGTTCCCTCTTGGTACATATGTCTGTGCATCCAGTCCAGTACATGTGTCATGTCATGTGCCATGACGGGTCACAAACGTCATGAACAACATGACCGTGCACCTGTCCGCAAACATCCATGTAACCGCGAGGGTAGGCTCTGATACCAACTTGTAACGCCCCGGACACACCCGCTGGTGGTCGTTACTCCTGGCCACTTTGTCCTCACTCGTGCGCACCCGGGAGCAATTTCTCGGTCGGTCACCCATCCTGAAATTACTCCAAGCTGAGCACGCTTAACTTTGAAGTTCTTTCCGAATGGGCTCCCAGAAAAGAAGGAATTCCTTATTGATATGAGTAGTCTATCATCCCTAATAAGCCAGGCTATCACACAGCAAGTGTAAAACAGCAACATTATGATAACATGTTTGCAAGCATGGAACAGAGGCATATGATCTACAAAATTAACAATCATGGCATGTGAACAAAGTACTCATAGCATACTTAAAAACATGTAACTGGAGCATCTCCAGAATAGGCATGTATCAACTAATATCGAGCTCACAACAAGGCACCATGAAGTTAACAGAAATCTGGAACAACATATAGGCATGTTCATGGCAATGAAAACATATGCTGCAGGGCATATATATAGGGCATCAAAAGGAATGGCAAGATAGAGCATAACATTTACATCAACACATGTCAACTAAGCATCTCCAGATTATGCATGGATAAATTGGTAGCATCAAGCAAACAAGGCATCTTGATATGACAGAAACAGACTTGACAGAAAGTTAACAGCAGGTAGCCCACTTCACAAACTTGATGCACTCACTACACGGCATATAAAAATACATGGATTGCACTGCTGTAGAGATGGCATAATTATGCTCCTAAAACATTTAGACATTATGCTCAAAAGAAAATCACACAAAAAGATATAAATATGACAAATAGGCAAGTTACAACAGTTTTTAGCAGTTAACAACAACATGCACTTTTGCAAGAGGGATTAAGATATCAAGATGCAGCCTAACATGAATGCAAAGCACTCCAGCATGTAGGGCATGAAGAGCAGAATATGTCCATATCAATATCATCATCATAGGATCAACAGAGACAAAGTTATGGCACTCACAAGAGGCAAACATGATGTTAACAATCAGCTGATTACACCAGTTCATATCACATAGCAATTTTGCAACGAAGATTAAGGCATCAGTATGAACAGGAACATGAATGCAAACTACTCCATCATGAAGAGCACTCTGATATGGACATTTTGACATATCATACATGCAAACCGGAGCCACATGCACAAAGATATGATATGACAAACATATACACATGATATGACTTTTCAGGGACTTGGGTGATTTTAGAAAAAACAGACGGGCGCACTATAGTAAACTGCGCCTAGGGACTTAGCAGCGAAGCTCTGATACGTCCATTTTGCATCATGCTTTTATGACAATATTTATTGCATTATGGGCTGTTACTTCACGTTATGTCACAATACTTATGGCTATTCTCTCTGATTTTACAAGGTTTACATGAAGAGGGAGAATGCCAGCAGCTGGAATTCTGGGCTGGAAAAGGAGCAAATATTGAAGGCCTATTCTGCGCAACTCCAAAAGTCCTGAAACTCCACGGAATACCTTAAAATAAATAAAGAGAAACCATCGCCAAAGATGAAGGCCAGGGGGCCCACACCCTGCTCACGAGGGTGGGGGGCGCTCCCCCCCCCCCTCCCCGGCGCGCCCCCTACCTCAGAGGCCCCCTGGTAGCTCTCCGACGCTCATCTTCTCCTATATGAAGTCTTTTGATGAGAAAAAAATAGAAGGCAACCTTTCGGGATGAGACTCCGCCGCCACGAGGCGGAACCTTGGTGGAACTAATCTAGGGCTCCGGCAGAGCTGTTCCGCCGGGGACACTTCCCTCTGGGAGGGGGAAATCATCACCATCGTCATCACCAACACTCCTCTCATCAGGAGAGGGCAATCTCCATCAACATCTTCACCGGCACCATCTCATCTCCAAACCCTAGTTCATCTCTTGTATCCAATTCTTGTCTCCAAGTCCGGGATTGGTGCTAGTAGGTTGCTAGTAGTGTTGATTACTCCTTGTAGTTATGATAGTTGGTTTATTTGGTGGAAAATCATATGTTCAGATCCTTTATGCATATTATTACCCCTTTGATTATGAACATGAATATGCTTTGTGAGTAATTACGTTTGTTCCTGAGGACAAGGGAGAAGTCTTGCTATTAGTAGTCATGTGAATTTGGTATTCGTTCGATATTTTGATAAGATGTATGTTGTCTAGCTCTAGTGGTGTTATGTGAACATCGACTACATAACACTTCACCATTATTTGGGCCTAGAGGAAGGCATTGGGAAGTAATAAGTAGATGGTGGGTTGCTAGACTGACAGAAGCTTAAACCCTAGTTTATGCGTTGCTTCGTAAGGGGCTGATTTGGATCCATATGTTTCATGCTATGGTTAGGTTTACCTTAATACTTTTGTTATAGTTGCGGATGCTTGCAATAGAGGTTAATCATAAGTGGGATGCTTGTCCAAGTAAGGGCAGTACAGAAGCACCGGTCCACCCACATATCAAATTATCAAAGTACCGAATGCGAATCATATGAGCGTGATGAAAACTAGCTTGACGATATTCCCATGTGTCCTCGGGGGCGCTTTTCCTATTATAAGTGTTTGTCCAGGCTTGTCCTTTGCTACAAAAAGGATTGGGCCACCTTGCTGCACTTTATTTACTTTTGTTACTTGTTGCTCGTTACAATTTATCTTATCACAAAACTATCTGTTACCACTTATTTCAGTACTTGCAGAGAATACCTTGCTGAAAACCGCTTATCATTTCCTTCTGCTCCTTGTTGGGTTCGACACTCTTACTTATCGAAAGGACTATGATAGATCCCCTATACTTGTGGGTCATCAAGCTCACCATGGGCTTGGCCCAGTCAGGGAAGAGGCTTGGCAGGCCGGCGCGCTGGGCCGCGCAGTACGGTGGGCCAAGGCCGGTGGGGATGAGGCCCACGCGGGGGAGCAGGCGAGCGGGATGAGCTCCTGCTCGATCCCGAGCCATGGTGGCGGCTGGACGGCGATGGTGGACGGCAGGAAGGCGGTCCGGCAAAGGGGAAGAAGGCTAGGGAGGCCGGATCCGCGTCGGGACCTCCCGGATCCGTCCATTTTCGGCGGCTGGAGAGCTTCACGGGACAGCGGCGGCGCGTATCTCCGGTGGCGCTCCCTGTCGCAGGGAGAGGGAGATTAGAGGGAGGAGGAGAGGGAGAGAAGGTGCGGGGGGGCGGTGACCTTGCGGGACGGTGGTGAGCTGGCGAGGGGCGGAGAAGGCGAGGGGTGGCGGCTCCGGCGGCGCTCGTGAGGAGCCAGGCAGAGGGGAATGCAGGGCGGACGGGCACGGAGGAGCGCGGGCCAGCGGGCGGCAGCGGATGGGCCCTGCGGGCTAGCGATGGGCTTGGCGGTGCGCGCAGTGGTGGGAGGCGGCGAAGGACACGTGGCGGCTTGGGACTGGCTGAGGGCGGCGGTGGACATGTCCGGTGGCGGGGGAAGATTTGTCCGGCGGCGCGAGGAGGAAGATGGCTAGGGTTTGCATCGCGAAAAATGGAAGGTGAGGGCCTATTTATAGGTAGGGGAGCTAGGAGAGTCCAAATGAGGTTCGGTTTAAGCCCACACGATCGTGATCAAATGGCGGAGAGCATGGAGGGGAGTTAGATGGGCTATGTGGGCTGTGTCATGGTACTAAGACTGACAGTACAATAGGGGGGTAGGTATGGAGAGGCAAGATCTTAGCTATGGAGTAGTTGTATACGCAAGGGATTTATGAGTTCAGGCCATTCTCGGAGGAAGTAATAGCCTACGTCTCGGAGCCCGGAGGCGGTCGACTGGTTTATATGCGTATGAGTTATAGGGGTGTGAACCCTTCTGCCTGTGGAGGGGGGTGGCTTATATAGAGATCGCCAAGACCCCAGCCAGCCCACGTAGCGGAGGGTTCAATGTACATAAAGACCTGGCGTTATTGGTAACGCCCTAAAGTGCTATCATGGCCATAAAGACTACTTAATAACAGACCGTTTGGGTGCAGAATGACCCTAGACCTCCTGGTGGTCGAGTGAGTCTTCATGGTCAAGTGTCTTCGAGTCTGTCGAGTGGAATCCTTCCAGGTCGACTGGAAGGCAGTTTCTTCTAAAGATGTCCTTGGGGAGGGTACCTTGGACAGGTCCATGACCCTACCCTAGGTACATGACTTCATCATTAGCCCCCGAATGGATCGAGGATTGAGTGAGGAAGGAGTTGAGAATTTTTTCGACCAGTTTTTCGTGTTGCGAGTGTGTCTTACTCTGGATCAATGACTTTTTAGTGATGGTGTCAACTTCTCTTTCAGTCGCCTTGATCCATTCTTTACATCTGTCGAGTGAACTTTATGAACTTGAGATTTCGGCGACGGATCGGAGGAAATCTGCCGTCGACAAGTTGCTCGCTGTTAGCGGATTTAGCGGGATCCAATTTGGGAAAGCGCTGAGCGGAGAAGGCCGCGTACTCGGATGGGATAAAGCAAAGACGCCGATCTCCGCGCCACCTTTTTCGCCATGTATCACGCGTGGATCTGTTGTGGATTTGACAGATCGCCGGGCCTACCATCCACCACTGAAGCGACTTCATATAAGGCACCGGACGGGAGTTTTTGAACAGGCGCCTTATTTTCTCTTCCTCTTCCTCGATTCATCTGCTGCGCCGCCACTGCTTTCAGCGCTGCTGTTGCTCGCTTCGCCAATGACAATGGTGAAGGAGAAGACGGCGGCTTTGGAGCGGGCGAAGAAGGCAACGTGAAGGCAAAGGGAGAGCGACCGGTCGGGCGGATCTCGTCGCAGTCCGACTGCCGCAAGGCTGGATCCAGGAGATCGATCCGCCGACCATCACCCAAAGGACCCGACGACCGCCAACGAAGGACTGATCCCCATGGGTCAGCAAGGCTTCCGGGGATGGAGTGGCAGCCGCAGCCTCAGGAGGGTGAGTGTGTCCTCTTAGCCACCCATGTTGATCGCGGGTTTTCTCTACCGCCGAATCTTTTCTTTCGGGGGTTTCTGAACTTCTTTGGGGCACAACTCCATCACTTCACACCCAACTCCATTGCCTATCCCGCCGCTTTCGTATCTTTGTGTGAGAACTTCTTGGGTTGTCGGCCGCACTGGGCCTTTTCAAACACATATTCACCTGCCGCTCTCAGACGGTGAAAAAGGCTAGTCCGAATGACGAGAGAACCCAAGTAATCCAGATATGGGGGGTCTTGGGGTTCAGATGAGGAGTAAGAGTGCCTTTCCAGCCATGACCCTTCCTGAGTCAGTTAGAGGGTGGCAGTCGACCTGGTTCTACTGCCAAGACCAGCCGACGCCAGGGCAGACGACTGGACTCCCTCCTTTCTCCATGAGTCGAGTGAACAAGCCATCTTCTCTGAAGGTGCTTCCGGAGGAGAAGGCTCAGGTTAGGATGTTGGTGGAGCGCGTAGTCCAGCTCATTCGCGACGGAGTGACTGGCATGGATCTTCTGGAGGTTTTCCTTCGACGGCACATTCAACCACTTCAATATCGGGGCCATCCAATGTGGTTGTACTCTGGTACTGAAGACACCACTCGGGTCCACCTGGAGGAGGTCGACGATGCCACTCTGGAGAGGTGGATGACTGCCATCACAGGGAACAAAGATAATCCCCGTGGAGCTAGGAGGATCCCGCCACTCGACCAGTCATACGAACCAAACAAGGTCTGACCACATTTCTCCGACTGTGACTCTTTTTCTTTCATTCTGCTTCGCTACCATTCGGTCGACTGACTATTTGTTTTGTTCATTGTCTTCCAGATCACTACTGAGATGTATTCGATGCCCAACGGGGCGCAAGTACAGACCGAAGAGGAGGAAGGAAGCGGAGGCGAAAGTCAGGAGGAGTGGGAATCGGATGGCGAGGAGGGTGAAGAAGACGCTGGCTCTGACGAGGAAGAGGAGGAGGAAGTCCAGCCTCCACGTTTTGAAAGACGATCCAAGCTTGTCCATGACCCTGCAATCGAGCGCGGCAAGGGGGTCGTGCCTATTGTGCAGTCGACCAAACGTCCTCAGACGACCTCTCCGGCGCCGACTAAGAAAGCACCAAAGCAACCCCGAGCGGCGTCATCAAAGCCGATGAAGGCCCTGCCGAAGATGAGGATGGTGATTCCCACTATTTCTGGGTAATGGCATAACTTGTGTTTTCTTGTTTCACATGGATTCACTCTTGGTCGAGTTCGCTGACCGACTGATTTCTGAAACCGCAGTGCTGCTACTTCTGAGACCTCAATCAGACATGAAGATCAAGAAATGGAGGACGCTGCCACTTCCAACCTTGGTATGATCCATGTAGTTTCGCTTTCGGTCGATAGGATCTTCATCTTTAACTTTTGAATATTTTCTGCAGCTCCACCTTATATCATCATTGATCTCCCTAATGATGACGATGAGGAGCCACTGAGGTAGAGGAGGAACAGGAAGATGTCTGCTGGCAAGACTTCTCAGGTCGTATCAGCACCTGATGCGCTGGTTCCGTAGGGGGGCAACGCCACTCGGACTATTGTGTCCTTTGTTGTGTCACGACGAAAGTGCTCGCCCTCCATCGCCGAAAGTGCAGATCCGCCTTCTTTTTCCACCCATCATGTCCCCAGAGGACCAAGTAGCGCTGCTAAAGAAGGTATACGCAGCGGGGGTCATGATGGAGCAAGTGAAGGCGATCCGAGATGCCACCAAGCGGCTTATGATGCAAGCTCGCCCTTTGAGCAATGTCCGTGTTTGTTGACCATCACTGCTCATAGGATATGATACCTAACAATTTTTCTTTTGAAGATCTTAGTATTCGTCAGACACCCACCGGGTGTGTCGATTGAAATGTCCGGATTGGTGGGGCACGCTGAGTGCACCCACCGGGTGTAGTCTCGAGGCTATGGTGGATCACGGCAATCGACCATAGTCTTTATATGTTGAACTTTTTCTCTTTACTTTCTCCACTCGATCTGGTCGAATGGAATCATGGAACCAGTGGGGGCACGCTGAGTGCACCCACTGGGTGTAGTCCCCGAGACGTGGTCGACTGCTGGCAGTCGACTATGGTCTTAAGAACTCTCTTATTTTTTGAAGTTAACTGCTGGCAGTTAGTTATGTTTTAGGATCAAAACCTTTTTGTCTCTTTCGATCGACTGATCGAACCGAGTAGGTATAACCAGTGGGGGCACGCTGAGTGCACCCACTGGGTGTAGTCCCCGAGACTACAGTTGAATACTTTGATTCGGCTGTAGTCTTAGAAATACTACGATCTTTCTCTTAGTCACTCGGAAGTGACCTATCTTTGACGTCTGTCGATTGATCTTACGCAGAAATCTTGCCAGCTTGTGGCTCGTTATACTGAGTTGGAGAACAAGCATATCCAGCTCGAACTTGATCTGAAGCTTGTCCAGGAGAACTTCACGAAGGCGAAGGAGGAGGCAAAAGGTATGTTTGGTGAGAACCTTGACGACTGCCCTTATTTCTTGTCCACTCCTGAGTCTGATCTCACTATGATTTTGCAGATAAACTGAGGGATTCTCTGAAGAAGAAGGACCTTGACCTCGCTGAGGCGCAGAAAGCAGCTTTGGAGAAGACCAAACTCGCAGAAGAAAAGCTGGCTTCAATCAACAAACTTGAAGAGGAGAATACCAATCTGAAAGCTGCTCCGACGCGGCCAACAAAGAGGTCAGTCGACTGAAGAATGACAAGATAGCCCTGAGTGACAAGGCCAGCGAGCTGGCGGGAAAGAAGAATGATCTGGAGGTTTATCTGGGAGGACTCGCCAAGAAGCTATTCCTCATGCTTGAAGGTAATCCTTTGTATCCGACAGGCTTGTAATTACGGACTTACCACAAAACTGCTGCCTTATCTTTGGGTTGTGTCCACAGAGTTCTGCCAGAACTTTGAGGAAGAGACTGGTCGACTGGAGACAAGCCTTGATCCCATCAACTCTCCTGTGAAGGATGAAGCCGCCATGAACGTGCTCCAACTGGAGTCTCGTGTTGCTGCTATGGTCAACTATCTTGCTAGACTGAAGGTTGCAACGTCGCGCATCGACACAGCACTTTGGCCAGGAGAAACACTTCAGAATGACCTCGAGTCTCTGATGACTCGAATGAACGAAGTTCTAAGTCGAGTGCAAGAATGGAAGAAGTATTCTGCCAGGTGTGGTGCCGATGTTGCTTTGTCTCTGGTCTGTGTTCACTGCAAGGACGCGCGAGAGGACAAGCTGGCATCTCTCAAGGTGGCCAATACCAAGAAGCATGACTTCCGTTCTTTCATGGAGACCTTCATTGCTGCTGCCACTTGGATCGCAGATGGAATCGACCTGGACGAGTTTGTCGCACCTTCAAGTCCTCCGCAGGAGGAGTAAAAAACTTCTATGCTTGATGCCTTAAATTTGCCTCGGAATGCCGAGTGGTTTTTGTAACCATTTAACTTTAACAGGCTTGGTGCCTGAGCACTTCTGGATCCGTAGGATGCTATCTGAACATGGGTTTGCCGTTGAATATGTTTGCATTTTCCTTCGAACGAACATTGTCCTTCGCTCGGAATATATGCTAGTGTTTGTGATGCACTTTTGCGGGTAGGGATGAAGCACAGATTGCAATCGACTTGTGCCTCGTCATCCTTGCAGAGTGGAATGAATCTCATACTTAGGCTGGCATTGGGATGCAGCTAAGCCCCCGAGTGGAAAGTTTGCTCTCCACTCGGTAGGATTTTCAAAAACTTAGGTGAGCACTGGGCTGCAGCTAAGCCTCCGAGTGCGAGGTTTGCTCTCCACTCGGTAGGATTTTCAAAAACTTAGGCGAGCACTGGGCTGCAGCTAAGCCCCCGAGTGGGAGGTTTGCTCTCCACTCGGTAGGATTTTTGTGGCGTACCTCTGAAGGAGAAGGTGACATTCGACCTGCGCCTCGTCCTCCTTGTGGGTCACACGTTGTATTTGTGGCGTAGCTCGGAAGGAGAAGGTAGCAGTCGACCCGCGCCTCATCCTCCTTGTGGAGCGCACGTTGTATTTGTGGCGTAGCTTGGAAGGAGAAGGTAGCAGTCGACCTGCACCTCGTCCTCCTTGCGGAGCGCACATTGTATTTGTGGCGTAGCTCGGAAGGAGAAGGTAGCAGTTGACCTGCACCTCGTCCTCCTTGTAGAGCGCACATTGTAATTATACTTAGGCGAGTGCTAGGCTGCAGCTAAGCCCCCGAGTGGGAGGCTGGCTCACCACTCGGCAGGATTTTGTTAAACTTAGGCGAGTACTTGGACTGCAGCTAAGCCCCCAAGTGGGAGGCTGGCTCACCACTCGGTAGGATATTGTTAACCTTAGGCGAGTACTTGGACTGCAGCTAAGCCCCCAAGTGGGAGGCTGGCTCACACTCGGTAGGATTTTGTTAAACTTAGGCGAAACGGATTCGCAGCTAAGCCCCCGAGTGGGAGGCTGGCTCACCACTCGGCAAGGATTTCTTTTACAAACATAGGCAAAACGGATTCGCAGATAAGCCACCCACTGGGGGACTGCTTTATGTGAACAAAAGTAACGACAATCACTGGGAAAATTATAACACTCTTGTCTTTGATAAATAAACTACAGAAGTATTATTATTACATCTCATCCGAGTGAATACTTAAGTATAAAAGGGGCGGAGCAACTCCGCGTTCCAAGCTCGAGGCTCATCAATCTAGTGCTCGACATTGTAAAGGCGGTATGACCCATTGTGGAGAACCTTGGTGACGATGAAGGGACCTTCCCAAGTAGGAGCAAGTTTGTGTGGCTTCTGCTGATCCACTCGGGGAACCAAATCTCCTTCTTGGAAGGCTCGACTCTTCACGTTTTTGGCATGGAAACGACGCAAGTCCTGCTGATAAATGGTCGACCGGATCAAGGCCATCTCTCTTTCTTCTTCTAGAAGGTCAACTGCGTCCTGTCGGGCTTGCTCTGCTTCAGCTTCAGTGTAGAGTTCGACTCGGGGTGCATTGTGAAGCAGGTCACTCGGCAAGACTGCTTCAGCTCCGTAGACCAAGAAGAACGGAATTCTCCTAGTCGACCGATTAGGTGTGGTCCTTAATCCCCAAAGTACTGACGGAAGTTCATCGACCCATGCACCAGCTGCGTGCTTGAGATCGCGCATCCGTCGGGGTTTCACCCCTTTGAGAATTAAACCATTCGCTCGTTCTGCCTGTCCATTCGACTGGGGTGAGCAACTGAAGCGTAGTCGACTCATGTGCCCTGAGACGTGCAGAAGGCTCTGAATTTCTTGGAATTGAAGTTCGACCCATTATCAGTGATGATGCTATGGGGAACTCCATATCTGAATATCAACTCCCTGATGAAGCTGACAGCAGTGCCGGCATCAAGATTCTTGTTGGGTTTAGCTTCAATCCACTTAGTGAACTTGTCGACTGCGACCAGCACATGGGTGAAGCCGCTTCTGCCTGTTCTAAGTGGTCCAACCATATCCAATCCCCATACAGCGAAAGGCCAGACGAGTGGGATGGTCTTCAAGGCTGAGGCGGTCTTGTGTGAGTAAAACTGACATCCTTCACACTTGTCGACTATTTCCTTTGCCATTTCATTTGCTCTTGGCCAGTAAAATCCCGCTCGGTATGATTTAGCCACAATGGTCCGAGAGGACGCATGATGGCCACAGGTCCCCGAGTGGATGTCGTCAAGGATTATCCGACCTTCTTCCGGCGTTATACACTTCTGGCCGACTCCAGTCGCACTTTCTCTGTACAAATGTCCCTTTATCACGGTAAAGGCCTTAGATCGGCAAACGTTCTGTCGAGCCTCTTCTTCATCCTCTGGAAGCTCTTTCCTTAAGATATACGCGATGTACGGCACTGTCCAATCGGGAGTGATGACCAACACTTCTATGATCAGGTCGACCACTGCTGGAACTTCAACTTCAGTCGGATCTGTGACACTTTTAGGCTGCGGAGCTTCTTCGGTAAAAGGATCTTCCTGAACTGATGGAGTATGGATATGTTCCAAGAACACATCACCGGAATGGCTTCTCTTGGAACCTATCTTTGCCAAATAATCACCGCTTGATTCTTCGGGATCGGGGTATATGATGGAGCTCTAACCCTTCAAATTTCTTCTCAAGCTTTTCACCGCATTGCAAGAATCATCATGGCTGGGCTTCTAACGCCCCACTCCTTCATCACCGATTGACCACCAAATCTGAGTCGCCATAAACCATAAGGCGACGGACGCCGAAAGTGAAATGGCCATGCGCAACCCATACAAAAGTGCCTCAGATTCGCTTCATTGTTGGAGGAATCAAAGTGGATCTCGAGCACATATCCGAGCTTATCTCCTCGGGGAAACCAATACTACCCCAAAGACCGAACCATTCAACATCTTAGAACCGTCAAAGAACATGGTCCAGTGCTCCGAGTGAACTTGAGTCGACTGCTGTTGTTCAATCCACTCGGTGATGAAATCTGCTACTGCTTGGGACTTAATGGCTTTCTTTGCCTCTAACTTGATATCAAGGGGAAGGAGTTCAATCGCCCATTTTGCCACTCGACCAGTTGCATCTCTGTTGTGTAGAATCTCTGACAATGGGGCGTCACTAACGACTGTAATGGAATGATCAGAGAAATAATGAGCAACCTTCTTCGTGGTCATGTAAATTCCATATAGAAGCTTCTGATAATAAGGGTATCTTTGCTTCGATGGGGTCAACACTTCGGAAAGATAATATACAGGGCGCTGAACTTTGAAGGCTTTCCCTTCTTCTTCCCGCTCGACTGTAAGTATTGTACTAATGACTTGTCCTGTGGCTGCAATGTAAAACAACAAAGGCTCTTTGCTGATTGGAGTAGCAAGCACCGACTGGGTGGAGAGCAAAGCTTTTAGCTCTGCAAACGCTGTATCAGCTTCTGGAGTCCACTCGAACTTGTCTGACTTCTTCATCAGTCGGTAAAGAGACAATGCCTTTTCATCGAGGCGAGAGATGAATCGACTTAACGCGGCCAAGCATCCAGTAAGCTTCTGGACATCGTGCACACGCACGGGGCGTTTCATTCGGAGTATTGTGCCAACTTTTTCTGGGTTGGCGTCGATTCCTCGTTCGGAAACAAGAAAACCGAGTAACTTTCCGCCATGAAATCCGAATGTGCACTTTGATGGATTAAGCTTGATATCATACCTTCTGAGATTGGCAAATGTTTCAGCGAGGTTAGTCAACAGGTCGGAACCCTTTCGTGATTTGACCACAATATCATCCATGTATGCTTCCACGTTCCGACTGATTTGAGTGAGTAAACACTTCTGAATCATCCTCATGAACGTGGCTCCGGCATTCTTGAGGCCGAATGGCATGGTGACATAGCAGAAGCACCCGAATGGAGTGATGAAAGCTGTTTTCATCTCGTCGGGTCCATACAGACGGATCTGATGGTAACCGGAATAAGCGTCTAAAAAAGACAGTCTCTCACATCCCGCAGTCGAGTCGACTATTTGGTCGATGCGGGGGAGAGGAAAATGATCTTTCGGGCAGGCCCGATTGATATGTTTGAAATCAATGCACATGCGAAGTGACTTGTCCTTCTTGGGGACCATGACAACATTGGCGAGCCACTCGGAGTGGTAAATTTCTCGGATAAACTCTGCTGCCAGGAGCCGAGCGACCTCCTCGCCAATGGCCTTTCTCTTCTGGACGGCGGATCGTCGAAGATGTTCTTTGACAGGTTTCGCTTTTGAGTCGACTCGTAGATGATGCTCAGCCAGCCCCCTGGGAACACCCACATGTCAGCAGGCTTCCATGCGAAGATGTCCCAATTCTCACGGAGGAACTGGATGAGCGCTTCTTCCTATTTAGAGTCGAGTGTTGTGGAGATATGAGTCGGAGCAGCACTGGGGTCGGTCGGGTGAATGTGAACGGGCTTCGCCTCACCAGACGATCGAACGCTGACTCCGTGGCGGGCTTATTGGCCCGCAATAAATCACTCGGATCTGCATTTTTCTGATATTCTTGCAGCTCCACCACTGTTATCTGAGCATCGGCAATCTTTGAGCCCTTCTGAAAGCACTCTTCTGCCTTTTTTCGATTGACAGTGATGGTGATCACACCTTTGGGACCAGGCATCTTCAATTTGAGGTACACACAACATGGTCGAGCCATGAATCGTGCATAAGCTGGCCTGCCCAAAATAGCATGATAAGCACTCTGGAAATCCACAACTTCAAATGTTAACTTTTCTTTGCGGAAATGCTTTGAATCGCCGAAAACCACATCAAGAGCAATTTGGCCGAGTGACTCAGCCTTCTTCCCAGGAATGACTCCATGGAAGCTCATGTTGCTGGAACTGAGTCTGGACATCGGAATGCCCATTCCTTCAAATTGCCTCAAGATACAATATATTCAGCCCGCTGCCACCATCCATCAGAACCTTTGTCAGTCGAGTGCCTTCGACGACCGGGTCGACCACCAAAGCTTTCCTCCTAGGGGTGGCTATGTGCGTCGAATGATCAGACTAGTCGAATGTGATGGCGGTCTGAGACCATTTCAGGTAACTGGGTGTCGCCGGAGCAACCATATTCACCTCACGGTTGATAACTTTCAATCGACTTTTGCTCTCAACATCAGCAAAATCCATCAGGGTAGAATTGACATGGAGGTATCCTCCATCACTGTCCTCTTTGTCCTCAACCTTGTCCGACTCCTTTTCTTTATCCTTGGGTTGTTTCCCTTGAAACTGCTGGATTAAGAGCCGGCACTGGCGAGTGGTATGTTTTGGGTAAATGCAGTTACCCTCTTCATCTTTCTTCGTGTGGATGTGGCATGGCAAATCCATCACACCGTTTCCTTCCTTGTCCTTCACCTTCTTGGGGTTCCAATATCCTTTGGGCTTGCCTTTAAACTTGCCCTGAGTCACGACCAAGGCTTCTCCAGGAGCAGCTGGCTCGGCTTTCCGCTTCTGCTTCCGACTGGAGTTTCCTTTTTCCGACTGGCTCGGCTTGTACTTGCCACTCCGGAGCCGATCCTCTTCTTCACCATTGGCATATTTGGTGGCAATCTCCACCATTCGACTCAGGGTCATGTCTCCGGTCCGACCAAACTTCAAACTTAACTCCCTGTTCTTAACGCCTTCCTTGAAGGCACAGACTGCTTGGTGATCAGATACGTTCTCTACCGTATGATGCAATGTGATCCACCACTGGATGTATTCTCTCAAGGTCTCATTCGACTTTTGCACGCAAACATGCAGCACTGTCAAACCTGCTGGTCGCTTGCAAGTTCCTTCAAATGTCCTGACAAACACTTGGGCAAGATCTTCCCAAGTGTAAATGCTGCTAGGAGCCAACTGATTCAGCCAGGCTCTGGCCGAGCCCTCCAACATAAGCGGTAGGTGTTTCATGGCCACCTCATCATTGCCACCGCCAATCTGAATAGCCACTTGGTAGTCCTCAAGCCAAGTATCGGGCTTGGACTCACCAGTGAACTTACTAACTCCAGTCGCCAACCTGAAGTTCGGAGGAATCACTGCGGCTCTGATGGCTCTGCTAAAACACTCTGGTCCTGAGACATGAACTCTGCTGCTGGTGGGCACATCTCTCGCATGGCCCTCACGGTGAGCTCTGTTCGGCCGACCAAACCTCGAACGATAATGGATCTCGATCAAAGCCTCGGTTCTCGGGTTAATCGAACCTTTCGCCCAACACCGTGGTCAAGGCTCGTCATCTTGTTGCCGAGGACGACGACCCACCCCTTGGGGAGGAGGAGCACTCGACGCCGATCATCACGATCGAATCTGTCATCATATCGATCACGCCGACCTCCACGCCCTCACGCCGCTGGGCGATCTTGGGCTATGGGCTAATCGATCGATTCGCAGCGATGGATCGATCGTGAATCCTATTACGGATCGCGATATACCTGAATTTCGATTCCGCTGCCGGAGCAAATTTAATCTGCATCAAGCCCCGCCGCCTCGATCGAGGGCTGAATCGATTCTGCTATTCGGGCTGCAGCTGCTAAATTCTGAATCGGGGTTCGATACACCTGAGTCGGTGGTGGAAAGAGTTGACGTCGACTGGAGTCCGGAACTCGCTGCCGCGCGCGCTCGTCGAGTGCTCGCTGGAGGTTCTCCAGCCAGGTGCGTTCAGCCAAGTTGGCCAAACACGCGTCTTCTAAGGCACGAGCCTCGGGAGTTTCTCCTATGATAGGAGTATGCAGAGCATCCATGTTCCGGCGACGTAGATCTTCCCTTTGCAGCGAAGTGAGTGGCTCGGGCTGATACTCCTCGTGGACTTGCGCTGGGTTGCCTCCGCCGTCTCCCCCGTCGGTGCAGGGGAAGCCGGGAGGACTACGCGGTCCATTGACCATCAGGACCTCCGCCGCTGGATCACTACTGTCGCACTCGGATGCAGTCTCTACGGAGCCAGTCGACAGATCGAATAGGTCGTAGAGAGATTCATCGGGCTCGATCACCGCGACTTGGGTGGTGGCCGATTGGCGAGCCACTGCATGTCTCACACACCGCTGGAGCCTCGACCGACCAGAGCGCTTGCGCTGGCGGGAGACAGGGTGGGAGGACGACACAAGGGTCGACCGATACGGGGCCGACGGTTGCCGTAGCAGGACGCCGCAGACACATGCGTGAAAGTGTGTCGCCCCGCGGACTGGGAGCGCGTCGATGTTGAGTGGGGCCTCCTGGAGCCAAGCGGAGTCGTCGGGGATGAACGTGAGTGCGCCGAGATGGATCTCGCGGCCCTACACTAAAACTCCGCCAGAAACCATGGTGAAGGCGATCGGAACAATTGCAACTTCTCCAATAAGTCGCTAAGACACCTGCCCCAAGGTGGGCGCCAACTGTCGTGGTACTAAGACTGATAGTAGAATAGAGGGGTAGGTATGGAGAGGCAAGATCCTAGCTATGGAGTAGTTGTATACGCAAGGGATTTACGAGTTCAGGCCCTTTTCGGAGGAAGTAACAGCCCTATGTCTCGGAGCCCGAAGGCGGTCGACTGGTTTATATGCGTATGAGTTACAGGGGTGCGAACCCTTCTGCCTGTGGAGGGGGCTGGCGTATATAGAGTGCGCCAAGACCCCAACCAGCCCACGTAGCGAAGGGTTCAATGTACATAAAGACCTGGCGTTACTGGTAACGCCCTACATAAAGTGCTATCATGGCCATAAAGACTACTTAATAACAGACCTTTTTGGTGCAGAATGACCCTAGACCTCCTGGTGGTCGAGTGAGTCTTCATGGTCGAGTGTCTTTGAGTCTGTCGAGTGGAATCCTTCCGTGTCGATCGAAGGCGCTTTTCTAAAGATGTCCTTGGGGAGGGTTCCTTGGACAGGTCCATGACCCTACCCTAGGTACATGACTTCATCAGGCTGTGTGGAGGGTGCTGGGCTGCAAAGAGAAGGGGGTTTCGGTTAACTGGTTAACCGTTGGGGCATCAAACGACCTTCAAATGGAACAAAATTTGACAGGTGGTCTACCGGTGATATACCAAGGCCACTCGGCAAATCTCAGCCTATTCCGAGAATGTTTTTCGGCGGCTCACAAAACAAGAACTGGGAGGTGCCACGGGTGCGTGCGAGTGTGGTTGGGCTCGGAACGGACAACGGAGAGAACAGGGGGAACCCGAACGGATGCAGGTTTTGAAAAACATGCAGATGAAATGCAGATGATGACATGGCAAAGTGCAACATGCAAGCAAAAGACATGGCAACAACAGCGAATAACTGGAAGACACCTGGCGCATCGGATTCGGGGCGTTACAACGGCAATGGTAAACATGAATGAATCATACATGTAACACACAAGACAATCCACTACGGTTCCAGATGTTACAATGAGATGGATGTGGATGATGATGATGACAGTTGTGATAATGTTGACGTCCCCTTGCGCTTGGTGGTGAAGATGGTGATCTCCTTGCTAATCTCTTCTCCGGATGGTCTGCGAAGGTTAGGGTTCTACTTTCTGGATGAGTTTCTGGTGTATGTGTTCTTTTGCTCCTCGATCCAATTTCACGGGGTGAAAGTAGTGGGTGAGGCGGCGGTGCTGACACCTCATACGACCACCCACACCTCATACGACCACCCATACGAGCCGGCGCGCTCGTAAGGAGCATCGTCTTTGGCTCTGGAGACGCGACAAGGACTCCTCCTTTAACCCCTTTGCTCCATTCTTTTATGGCAGTTGATTGTCACATTAAATAACATGATTCCACTAGCAATTTATGGGATTCCTTCCATAGAATATTGTTTGCTCCAAAAGGTGTTACATGTGTCATCATGTAGGCACAAAATATCTATGAAAATCATCACATAAATTGGAGTCATCAGACGGGTCTGGTCACGTCCACGGATGTTTGAGGGGTCGGGTTTGGCGTCCGTGGTTGTAGATGCTCTTATTGTCGTGCCAACATGTGCTGGGAGAATGAATATAATGCATACTTGGAATCAATTTATCTTTTTTCGTCAGAAAGACAAATCATCTGACTCACATGATATTAATTTGTCATCTTAGTTAATCTTAATTGAAATCGATGTTGTTTGTGACAGTAGAAAAAAATGGGAAATCGAGTAGTACCTGCCCTTGCTCAAAGAAATCGGAGAAGGCCCCAATCCTGGTGGTGACGGCGATGACCTAGAGCAGGAGCACGATAGGGAGCGTGAAGCCAGCCATGCACATGACCATGTAGGTGAAGGAGAAGGTGAGCAAGGTGGTGAGCGTCCACACCGACACCTTGAGCCGGTTCCGTTGTGCTGAACCTTGGGCCGAACTCTTGTAGAAGCAGAGGTAGCAAAAGAACGGCACGAGGTCCACGTAGGAGGCAGTGAAGATGGTGATGATCGCCTCATCGCCCTTGGAGTGGTACACCACCATGACGGATTCAAGGTGAGGATGCCGAATAGCACAGCGACGAGCACCCACGAGAAGTTGATGCCCTCACGGAGGCGTCGCATATCGTCTAGACCATCTGGTCTAGTACTTCATAACACATTTTTTATAACCCTATGCAGTTAGGGAAAACTCTTCCCTCTAGACTTCAACGGCGAGCCTGTGGATTCACCTCCCCTTTGCCTGCCGCTCCGGTGGGCCATGGCAGGGAGGGGATCCCAGTTCCTTCGCTTTGGTTAGTAGTTTAGGTTAGGTTTTTTTAGTCCTTGCAGGTGTGGAGTTTGGATGGATGGCAGCACTTCTTTTTCAAGTTTTTCTTCCAGGCACTGATCCTCCTCGAGTTGGTCCATTTGAACGTAGTCGACAGAGCTTCAACATAGATTCATGTTGTCTCCTTGCACGATGAGGTTAGAGTTTCTCGTCATGTGGCGAGATTTGGTGTCGGGTGTTTCAGATCTATGCAAGGGTTCAATGTCAACAACTATGGCTCTAGGGCGATGGTCCTTAGGAGCACGTGTGTGAAGACTTCTTGGTTGTCGTCGACAAGGTCAAGCCGACTTCGATAGAGGAGCGGCGACAATAGCGTGTCGTCGGCTCATTCTAGCAGCAATAGTGGTCGTTCAGTGGCCTCAGAATCTTGATGTAATTTACTGTGTTTGAAATATTTTGTACTTCCCATGAAATTTTATAATAGATCTTATCAATTTGCAAAATAAAATAAAAAGACAAACAAATAAAAGTAAAGAAAGTCAATTCATCCAATAACATGCAGCACATAAGCAGCAACACCATCCACCATCATTTACGCCACATAAATTATGAGAAAGGTTCTCCTAAAGCAGGGCCTCCAAGAAGGAAATGACGCACCAATGTTGTCATCACCAGGTCCAAAAGTCAAAGGTCATATCTTTGGTTTTCACCCTGCAATTCAAGCCCCGGTACTCGAAGAGCACCACCCAATCAAAGTCAGCAAATGTTACCAACACTACTTGCCAAGGAAGACGGTGCTGCATAGAGGGGTGCGCTTTTGAAAACCGTATGATTTTTGGTATTTTAAAATTGTTTGGAATTTAAAAAAATCATGTTTTAATTAAAAAATACAAAAATTTTCAGTTTTAAGAAAATTTTCAAAAAATAAAAAAATGTGAGTGTTTTTAAAATGTTCACAAAAGTTCCACGAAATCATCATGATTTTCAAATATGTTCTCAAATTTTCAAAAAATGTTCACCTATTTCAAAAGTGTTCTTAGATTGTCAAAAGATGTTTCAAACTTGTAAATTATTTGTTTCATGTAACAAATGAAAGCAAAAGAAATTCTAGAAAGAAAGGACAACTACAATAGCCCCGACCCACGCCAGGGTGCCTATGTGTCCGGCATCTATTTGACATCGCCCATGTTGCGTGACTAGGAGCAACTAATTAAGGGGTGATTCTAAAAAATCTAATTGAGGGGTACCGCTAGCGAGAGCCCCGCAAGGGTCACTTTCACGTGTCGCGTGCTAGGCGCTTCCTTTGGATTTTATTTTTCAATTTTTCCATACGCATTTTCGGGATTATATGGTCTTTTTCTGGGATTTTTCGGCCTCTTGATTTTCTTCAGATTTTGGAGATTAAAAAAAAGTAAAAGAATGCGCCGCAAAAATGCGTTGTTTTTTGTTTCCACGAGAGGCACTGGTTTGCTTTGGCGAAAGGCACACTTGCACCTCTTAGAAAAGTCAAAAAAATGCCTTTTATTTTCTTTCAAGAGAGGCACATATTTGCTTCATGTGGCAGCACAGATTTGCTTTCACGAGATGTACAACTGTGTCTCTTAGAAAAGAGAAAAACTGTATTTATTTTTTTTGCTCCACGAGAGGCACAGATTTGCTTCCATGAGGGGCATAAGTGTGCCTCTCGAAAAAGGAAGTTCCATGAGAGGCACAACTTGGCTTCCAATGGAGGCGTGGATTTATGTCCGTGAGGAGCACATCTGTGTCTCTCATAAGGGAAAAAAAAGTGGAAAAAGAATCATGCTTTCAGCTTCGGTTTTTTCACGGTTTTTTCTTGAAAAAAGAATTTGTCAAAACATATTAACATAGGATTTAGTTTTGAAAATCTCGGCGCGAGAAATCTATCAACAAAAATGGTTCGGGATTTTAGATGTACGGTTCAAGAGATGAAACATAAAAACGTATCTACGAAAAAAGAAACAACTCTCAGGTTGCGAGAAAATGGTGCGCATGCAGTGCGCCACTTGTCAACACGGAAAGATAGGAATGATCTTTACAAAGGCTACCCCTTAATTAGTGATCTTGCGCATCGGCGAAACAAATATTAGCATTACACCAAGGACCCATCCACTACAATAGGTGTTTTTTTTTTAGGGAAACAACAGGAGCTCCTAACGGATGCTTTAAGCATCAAACGCACAGGGGAGCCATGGTTGGGCCGACCCATTTAGCATGCACCGTAGTAATCCGAAGTGAACACTGTAGTGGCCGGCTACTGTAGTCTTTGCGGGGAACTCCTATTGGACGCTCGCTGCGGCAAGCAGTCGGCGCTTCGCACAGGGCAGGTGCGAGGGAGCGACCGAGTGGGCCGGCCCGTTTAGCGTTAGAGCGGACCCCGGTTTTGGAACCTTCTATGATGTTTCCAGCCGGATTTTTCCGGTTTTGGGAACCTTCTATGATGTTTCCAACCGAGTGGACCGGCCTTTTCTTTTTCAGTTTCTTTTTCGTTTTTCGTTTTTCTATTTCTCTTCTTTTACTTTTTTCTTTTTTTCTGTTTCCTTTTTTCTGTTTTTTTTCTTTTTCTTTTTTTCTTTTCAAGTTTATTTTCAAACAAAATCCGGATTTCAATTTTTTTTCTGTTTTTCAGATTTTGTTCAAAAATTCAAAAAATGTTCCCATTTCACAAATTTGTTCATAAATTCAAAAAATGTTCCTGCTTTCAAATTTTTGTTCTGAATTTTCAGAAAATGATCCTGTTTTTTCAAAAATTGTTCAAATTACTTTTATTCATTTTTTGAGAAATTTGAAAATTAATGGCATGGATTTAAAAAATAACTGTTTTCAAAAATTGTTCACAAATTTCAAAAAAAATTCTTATTTTTCAAAAAAAATACATGTATTAAAAAATGTTCTTCTTTTTCAAATTTTTCAAAAAATGTTCTTATTTTTTAAATCATGTTCAGTTTATGCAGCTGAAAAATGTTCACCTATATAAAAAATGTTCGCACTTTCAAAAAATGTTCGAAGCACTAGAAAAAAGTTTCTGTTTCAACTATTTGGTCATGTATATAAAAATTTTTCTCCTTTTCAAAATTGTTCTCAATTAAAAGAAATTTGTTCTGAATTTAAAAAGTTGTCCCCATTTTCAAATTTTTGTTCATGTATGAAAAAATGTTCTTGTTTTTTAGAAAATGTTCTTAGTTTTTTAAATCATGTTCAGTTTACGCAGCTGAAAAACAATCACCTATATAAAAAATGTTCGCACCTTCAAAAAATGTTCGAAGCACTAGAAAAAAGTTTCCGTTTCAACTGTTTGGTCATGTTTATAAAAAAAATTCTCCTTTTCAAAATTGTTCTCAGTTAAAAGAAATTTGTTATATATTTAAAAATCGGACGCTCGCTGCGGCAGGCAGTCGGCATTTCGCACACAAGCAGCTCGGCTGGGCCAGCCCATATTGGGGGTGCGCCACATTCGTAGGTTAAAAATCGCAAAAAAGGAAAAAGGGTACTGGAATCGAACTAGCTACTTCTTATGGTAAATTAGCAGTGCGAACCTAAAGAAATTAACAGTAGCGAGAAAAGATAAAATCTGAATACGAAAATTACGATGAACCAAGGTGTGAGCGAGGCACCTGTCAACACAAGTAGGTAGCCAATATAGTTTCTAAATTTTGTGTCAAAAAAGGTAGCCCAACAAATATGAACTATAAACCGCGACAAAGGCTATACTTAACAAAAATTCAAACGTGAATTCTTTTGGCAAAAAGTAAATGTTTTCTCAAACACAACCATTTTATAATTTGTGAACAAATTTTTAAAAATTAGAACATTATTGAAAGCGTAAACATTTTTTTGGAATAAAAAAGGAAGAAAACTGAAATTGCGAACATTTTGTTTAAATGCGACCACTTCAAAATTTGTGAACAATAATTTTAAAATTAGAACATTTTCGTAATTTCATTTTTTAATGGACAAATTAATTGAATACGAGAACATTTTTCAAATTTGTGGACACATTTTTGAAAAACAGAAGAGAATTGAAAACCCAAACATTTCGAATTTTCCAAAACATTTTTCGAAGACATGAACATTTTTGGAATTTGTGAACAATTTTTTTAAAGCACAAACAATTTTGAATCTTGAGAACAAATATGGAAGCGCCAACTATTTTTTCAGCCACAGATATTTTTTGAATCTTGAGAACAAATTTTGAAATGGAAACAATTTTGAAATATCCCAAACAAATTTGGAAGCGCGAACAATTTTTTGAAGCACGAACATTTTTTGAATCTTGAGAACAAATTTTGAAACGAAGAACAATTATGAAAAATCCCGAACAAATTTGGAAGCGCGAACATTTTTTAAAAAAGTGAATAAAATATTGAAATCTGCTACATTTTTTGAATTTCGAAAGTTTTGAACTTTTTTGTGTAACGAGAACAATTCTTAAATTTTGAGAACATTTTTTCAAAAGCTGAACATTTTTTGAAAACATGAAAAAAAATTCAAATTTTCGAGTTTTTTGAAGAAAAAAGAGAAGAAAAGAAAAAGAAATAACAAAGAAAATCCTTTTTTTGTAAAACTGCAAACATGTTTTAGAAAAGACCAAAAAAAATGTGATCCTGAAAAAGAAATGAAAAAAGAAATGAAAAAAGAAACCCAAAAAAATGAAACAGAAAAACGAAAAAAAACGAAACAAATCTTCTCAAAAGAAAACCGTTAAACAGGTATAACTACAAAAAAAACGGTTCAGGGAACCTTCTGGAAGGTTCCCAAAACCGGATGCCTCGCTATGGAATAGTGGGCTGGCCCGGTTCTCGCGCTCGGGGGGACGCCTGTTGCGAAACCTCGACATTTTGACGCAGTTAGCGTCGGATAGGATTTTCCGTCTTTGCGTCCAACAGCGCGCACAGAGGACCCACGACTGGGCTAGCCCACTAACTGGAAACAAAGGAGAGCACAACATCAAAATGACAGAAATGAGTGAGGAGCTGCCTGGAATCGAACTCGCAATTTTTGAGTCCTGAACGTGTATAAGAAAAGCACGGTAGTATCAGGATCTCAATGAAGTGACACATTTAAAGCAATATTTAAACAAAAATATTCGAATATTTCTTGAAAATCTTCAAAATCATAATTAAATGTAGAATAACATTTTGAAAATAATAAAAAAAGGAAATCCAAACATTTCTATTCCATTTTTAAAAAACTTATCAACAAATTCTCAAAATTCCGCAAATTTTCCTTATCTGTGAAAAAAAATGAACAGAGAAATTTTTTCAGAATTGAAAACCAAATTTAAAAACACGAACAATTTTTGATACCCACGAATATCTTTTGACTCAGTTAACAATTTTCTAGAATGAGATTTTTTCTGAAAACACAAATTTTTGAAAAATGGAACATATTTTGAAATTCTAGTATTTTTAACATAATGAGAAATAAAATAACAGTCTGATTTTTTTTAAACATGAACAAATTGCAGAGCTTTGACATTTTTTAAAATGAGAACCAATTTTTAAATTCCTACCAATTGTCGAAATAGCAAAAAAAATGCGAACATGAACAAAATTTGAAACTCGGATTCTGAATATTTTTGAAAACCTGGGAAAATAGAAAAATTCTGAAGATTTACAGTTTTTGAAAATATGACCAATTTTTAGTAGAAATGGTCAATTTTATAATATGTTGAACATTTTTTTATATTTTGGTTTTCAGAAGAAAATAAATAGAAAAAAGGAAACTGAAAATAGAAAAAAATGAAAAGAAAAAATAACAGATAAAACCAAAAATAAAAACTAAACAATCCCAAAAAAAGGATCCTTCTAGAAGTTTCACAAAACCAGTGGCTCGCACAATTAGATGGATCATCCCATTCTGTCGTTTGATCGGCTGTGCGATTGGTCGACTATTTGCCATCTAACGCCGCAAATAAGAAATTTCGCTACTCGGTGTTGTAGAAACTAGTTTTTCAGTAGTTTTTTTTCCAAAATCTCAAACATTTCTTAAAACATTAATATTTTTTTAGAATTTCAAACGTTTTTAAAATTCTAAACATGATTTGGAATTCCAAGAAAATTTGAATTTGTGAACAAAATTTGAAAATGTAAATATTTTTTTATTTTGTGAATTCTTTTGAAAATCAGCACATTTTCTGAAACTCTAATTTTTTTATCGGAAATGGGTACTTTCATGAACTTTTGAATTTGAAATTTTGGAAAGTTTTTTATGTTCTAGAAAAAAATTGAAAACAAAAAAATTATTGAATAGATGAATACTTTTTAAAATCCCAATCATTTTTTGAAAATTTGAACCTTTTTCAAAACTTGAACAATTTTTGAAATTTTCCAAAAACTTTTAATTAGGAAACCTTTTGAAAAAAAGAGAACCATCAAAACAAACAAAAAACAATACAATGAAACATCGGACCTGAACTTGTCATGAACCTTCTAGAAGTTTGCAAAACAGGATGCGATGTAGTCTAAATGGGCGAACCCATTTTCATTGCTACCTCTGCCTGGTTTGTGCGTTTGATTGATAATTTGACGCTTAATGCGTCATATAGGATTTGCCCACTACAACTCCTCACACGGTTCTGTTTCTTTTTTTGAGATAGCGCGAACCCAACAGCAAGCTTCGAGGCCTGGAATGGGCATAACGACCTGCTCGATTGGGAAAACAGTGAAAACTGAATTATATTATGAAAGTGGAGTTCATGTTTTCGCCTTATCTTCTTCCCGGGTCTCTACATTGATTTTTTTTCTCCGCGTCGTTTGGTTTTCTATAGTTTTTTGTTAATCCCAACCGATACCACACAAAACAAAAACCAATATTTTTTTTGGACAAAGAACAAAAAAGAACATATATATAGTAACTTGGAATAATATGCGACTCAACCCATGGTTGGATGATTAGAAGGATAGTGGTATGACCGGCCCATTAGAGTTCAAGTCCTAGCTTGATATTGATGCTCACATTTTCCTGAATTTATTTCAGCCCTTCCGGCAATGTGCATTCAGTGGGAAGAGACGTTCCCATCGACTACGAAAGCGTCTATGACGACTTTATCAACCTTAAGATGATGTGCCGGCCCGGTCTCTTAAAATGTGCTCATAGGAGTAGGGTGGACGTCTGTGCCTTCATAGGGATGAGTCTGTGAGCGCCTGCATCTGTACATGTTCAAAAAATCTTGAAATAATCTAAATCAAATCGGTGTTTTCCTTTCTTTTTGTCCTACTCATTTCATAAAAGAAAAAGAATGTACATACATAGAGTAACCTGAAATGAACTAAACCAAATCGGTACTTTTCTTTCAATGTCCTACTCATTCCTTTCCTTGTTTCGCCTGTTGTTTTTTCACCCGTGCCTATCCTGAATTCATAAGATCTTGCAATAACATGAAAATAATCTTAGTTTTGTGCAAGTTGAAACTTAGTACTCTTGCCTTTATGTATTTCGCATGTTGTTTTTTCACCCTTGCCTATCCCGAATTCGTAAAATCTTGCAATAACATGAAAACTAATCTTTTTTTGCTATGCAAATTGAGACTTAGTACTCTTGCCTTTATGTCTACCACATTACAAGGAAGTTAAATATTCAATCGACTGGCCTGCCTAATCCATTAGTTTATACCATTTGATAGTACCAAATCTTCTTGTGAGTGCTACCAAAGACAGGACATTGACATAGACGCGCGAAGAGATTTGATTGGGGAGGTGGAGATAGTGGGTGAAGGTATATATGAGTCAAGGTTTATGTTGAACAACTAGAATATCCATGCGTCTGTTGCAACGCACAGGCAGCTAGCTAATATTTTAAAGGCCAAGCGGCACACGATTTGAAACACAATACTTAGATGTTAAGAGATAAATACACTCATGGTCACTCTAGTTGCGACTGAAGCACAGTACGGTCACTGAACTTAGGAATACGCTCGATACGGTCACTGAATACGATGTGACGTGAAAATACGGTCACTGTAGCACGTACACGGTGGGTACATCGCTATTGACCATGTGTTGACCAGTCGTCCAGGCCAGGTGGCGAACCGCGGAGGCGTCGCCGTCGCTCTTTTGCATTTAGCCCCCTGGTCGCAACGGAATCCACCCATTCATCCCTCCTCCAATCACGTCGCCTCTTCGTCTTCGATTAGAAACAGGGGAGCGGTTGCTGCATAGGCAACGCCGCCGCCCCCGGTGATCATCGACGGTGCAGGCGAGTTGAGGCGTGGAGCTCGTCAACGGTTGCACGGGCGGCGCTGCCGCGCGTGCTCTTCTCGTCGGAGGCATCGGGGATGGCCCCTGTTCGTCGCGCAGAAGGGGCGCCACCCCTGTTTACAGTAAGTATCCGCCCCCGATTGAACACGAGCCTATTTGTGCGTTTTGATCGTCAAAAGACCCCCTTTTAGGGTCGCATTTCCATCGTAGATGTGTTCTAGTTGCAAGGTAGGACTGATTGTTCTAGGGTTTTCAGTCAGGAATTGGGGGTTAAGGGAATTGGGGCTTAGGATTTTTGAGATGTTACCAAATTGAAGATAACATCGATTGTGATGCATATACTATTGTTGTTGTTCTGTCAGGTCGTCGAAGCAGCAATTTTTCGGTGCAGATCAACCATGGTGGATTTTTTGTTGGCCAAGGCAGTAACCGTTCTTATGTAGATGGACGTGCCATTTGGTATGATCATGTTGAAAGGGTCACCTGGTCTCCTATTATGATTGAAAATATTGTGGAAGAACTAGTTTATGAGATGGCAGGGAGGGTTAAGGTTTTCTACTGTGTCCCCATCCTCACACTTAGCAGAAATGGTCTCAGGGAAATTAGTGATGATGAACAGGCTTCCAGAATGCTAATGTTTCTTGATATTGGTCACCACTTTTTCAGTCTCTTTTTGGATCATGATGATAGCTTCTCTGCAAACCTTAGTGAGGATGATGTTGTGAATCATCCAAGAGCAACTCTGCCACCAATTTTCAGCCCAACAAGAAGAGTTCATAGCAATGCAGAGAATGCTGAGGTAGAAGCAGAGCATGGAGAAGCTGAGGCAGAAGCAGAGCATGGAAAAGGAGAGGAAGCATCACCTATTCCTATTCAAGTTGTGTATCCTGATTGTGATGAGGAGGAGGATGTCAACCATTATGAGTTTGTCAAGAGGGCATCAGTTCAGACAGAGGATGGTAATCAAAGAGATGAAGAACATGCAAAGGTAGAAGGTGATGCAGGTGGAAACATGAGAGTGAGGAGGAGTGCCAGGCAAAACCATGTGAACTATGCAATGGAAGAAGAGGATGGAGCAACTGATAGTGATGATGAAGATTATGAACCTGATATGCTTGTGGACAGTGACAATGAGATAGGACATGATGATGATGATTTATGTGCAGATAATGTAGATGAGGATGAACCTGAGCAGAGAGATGAAAAGAAATGAGAAAGCAAAGCAAAAAGGGAAAGATAGAATAGTTCCTACCAAACAACAAAAAGGGAAACAAGCATACCACTCTGATGAAGACATGTCAGAGAATGATGATTTGTGGGCTCCTGATTCAGATGATGAAGAGCTCAATTTGAAGTTCAAATCCTTCAGAGAAGAGGATCTTAATAAGCAAAAGTTTCATGTTGGGCAGGTGTTTGAGAGTGTAGAGCTGTTAAGGACTGCCATCAAAGAGTACTCATGTCATAACATAGTTCATATCAAGTTGCATGTGAATGACAGGAAGAGATTGAAAGCAAAGTGTGATGAAGACTGCACATGGTACTTGTGGGCATCATATGACAACAGGACCGTGGCTTTCATGGTGAAAAGATATGTGAGTGAGCACACATGCAGCAAGAAGTGGAAGATTAGGGCTTTCACAACTAAATTCCTAGCACATAAGTACCTAGAGAGGTTTAGGGCTGATCAAGACATGAACCTTATGAATTTTTCTAGGGTTTTTTCAGAAAGAATGGCATATGACACCAGGCAGGATGAAGTTGCAGAGAGCTAGAAGGATGGCAATGAAAATAGTATATGGTGATGAAGAAGGGAAGTACAAGCTTCTGTGAAATTATGCTAATGAAGTCAGGAGAAGCAACCCTGGCTCATCATTCTATGTCTCACTTGATGAGAATGCAAGGTTCAACAACCTATATATGTGTCTGGATGCTTGCAAGAGAGGATTTCTTTTGGGTTGCAGGCCAGTGATCTTCCTTGATGGCTGCCACATAAAAACAAGGTACAGAGGTCAACTACTTGCAGTTGTTGGTGTTGATCCAAATAATTGCATCTTTCCAATGGCAATTGCTGTTGTTGAACTGGAGGACACCCCTAACTAGGTGTGGTTCCTTGACGCACTGAAAAGGGATCTTGGCATTATCAACACTGAACCCTGGACTATCATGTCAGACAAGCAAAAGGTATATTCTGGTACTGTTGATCTTCATCTTGTACTTGCTTCATGCACTTGTTGTTGTTTGTCCTTATAGTTAAAGCCTTTCATTCATGCAATGTGCAGGGTCTTATTAGCGCTGTTGAACAACTATTCCCTCGGTCAGAACACAGATTTTGTGTGAGGCACATGTGGCAGAACTTCCAGCAGCATTTCAAAGGGGATATTTTGAAGAACCAACTATGGAAGATAGCAAGGAGCAACACACTTCAGTTATATGAGAAGGGGATGGAGGAAATGAAGCTACTTAATGCAGATGCTCACAAGTGGCTTCGCGAGCTGGAATCAAACACTTGGGTGAAAGCCTTTCAAATTGATTTGCCAAAATGTGATATGGTACTGAACAATATATGTGAAGTTTTTAACAGGTTAGCATGATCATCTTTTGATGGTTAGGTTATTTTTGATGCTTAGGTCATTTGATGGTTAGGTTACTGAACAACATAATGTGACATTTGCAGGTATATTCTGGAGGCTAGGAAGCTGCCAATACTTACTATGGTTGACAGAATATACAGGTAGCTTATGAGCAGGCATTATAACAAGCAGATTGAATCAAACAAGTGGCCAGGCAATGTATACCCTAAAATCAGGAAACAAGTTGAGAAAGCATGTGAGTTTGCAAACACATGCTAGCTGGATTGCTCAGGTGATGGTCTATTCCTAGTAGGTGACAGAGGGACAGATTACATAGTTGACTTGCATAAAAGAACCTGCACTTGTAGAAGAATTCAGAAATCAGGGGTGTCATGTTCTCATGTGGTAGCCTGCTGTATGCATGAAAGAATTGATCCTCTTGAACTGGTGGACCATTGCTACTCCAAGCAAATGTTCAAGAAGGCATATGAGAGCATTATCTACCCTTGCAAAGATAGGAGAGAGTGGGAGGACATGTGTGGGCCCCCAATCTTGCCACCATTGTACCAGAAGCATGTAGGAAGGCCATCAACTACAAGAAGACAAGCACCTAGAGAGGTTGATCATAGAAAGGGAGGGGAAAATCACAAGGCATGGTCTAATCATGCATTGTTCATATTGTGGTGAGCCAGATCACAACAAGTCTAGATGCAAATACTTGAAGGCTGGAATTCCACCACCAAATAGTAGAGGCAATGGTGCACCAAGTGTGCCACCCATAGCTCTAGATGAAGACAATGGTGCAGCTAGTGTGCCACCAACAGCTCCAGATGCATCACATCAAGATGATCCAGTCTTAAATTAGGTAATAAAGACTTGCAGCTCCTCAAAACCAAATGCATTACCTTGATGATTGCAAGAGAACTAACACAAGGTGTTTCTATCTAATTGCAGGGACAAGAAGAGCCAAGTGTTGTGTTAGAAGACCTTATGGTGGACAACATGATTGCCCAGGTATAAATTACTACATAATCAGTTGCTTTTATTTCCTGTTTTTCTAATATCATATATTTGAGAGAGAATATTAACTTGTCATACATTCTGCAGATGCCAACACCAAGGGTTGTTCAACAGAGGCCACTACCTTATTCTAGGTTTCTCACTGCTGCCCAAGTGATGCTCAACCAGAGTAATGCAAGTGAAGGTAGTCAAGCTAGCTCAAGCACCATTAGGCCAAGTGAGTTGGCACAGAAGCAGGAGGCAATGAAAAATCTGAAAGATAGGGAGCTGGAGGAGAGGAAGCAAGCCATCCTTGCTTCTAGGAGGGAAGAAGAATTGAAAAAAGCTCAAGACATAGCAAGAAAGAAACATGAGCTAGCATATAAGAAAGTAGAACTTGTTGAGAGAAGAAGATTGGCTGCACTAGAGAGGAGTGCCAAAAGAAGAGAAGAAGCGGAGATAAACAAGAAAGCTCAAGCTGAGACCAGACAAATTATTGTAGAAACAATGAAGACTATAGCTGCAGAGAAGAAGGCAAAGCAAGAAGCTGAGAGAAGAGCTGCTGCTGAGAAGGAGGCACAAAAGAAAGCAGATAGGGAAGCATCTGCTGCAAAGAAAGAAGAAGAGAAGAGAAAAGCTACTACACAGAGAGAAGAAGAGAAGAAACAAGCTGCTGCTAGAAAAGAAGAAGAGAAGAAACAAGCTGCTGCTAGGAAAGAAGAAGAGAAGAAGTTGGCTGCTGCTCAGAAAGAAGAGGAGAAAAAGCTTGCTGCTGCTAAGAAGCAGCTAGAGAAGAGGCCTGCTACAAAAAGAAAGCCAAGCTCGCTTGCCAATGAAGCTGATTATCCCAACAAATCAGCAAGATTATCAATGTTTGATGTCTTTAGGTAGTTTGCAAGATATGCCTGTTTATGATCATGTAGGAGCTGTTCAAACGAACATGTATGGTACTTGTGTACTCATTTTGGTGGATGATGATGTTTACTACTCTGCATGAATGATGGTGTTTAGTTCTTTTGGTGGATGGTCATGTTTGGTCTTCTTAATTTAGTCCAATTGAGCATTTTAATGCCATTTTCTCTTCTATTGTGTTGATCACATATTGGGACTTCACATTCAAAGCTGATACTACTTATTGTACCAAGAAACTGTTGATGATCATTAAAATGCACAATCATCTACATTGCCACTTAACTTTGCCAGTTAGAACACCACATGCACAATCATCTACATTGCCACTTAACAATCATCTACTTCAACATTGCCACTTGATAAAAGATCACCAGCACACAGAACAATTGACAAATATCATGGTTCATAATGGAAAGAAAATGGATTGATTAATTGACATTGAACAACACAAAGTATTGACAATTCCACTTAACTTTCCATTGCAACATGCTGAAACCATTACAGTGTTGGGGAACATAGTAATTTCAAAAAAATTCCTACACACACGCAAGATCATGGTGATGCATAGCAATGAGAGGGGAGAGTGTTGTCCACGTACCCTCGTAGACCGAAAGCGGAAGGGTTAGCACAACGCGGTTGATGTAGTCGTACGTCTTCACGATCTGATCGATCCAAGTACCGAACGTACGGCACCTCTGAGTTCAGCACAAGTTCAGCTCGATGACGTCCCACAAACTCCGATCTAGCAGAGCTTTGCGGGAGAGTTCCGTTAGCACGACGGTGTGATGACGGTGTTGATGATGCTACCGATGCAGGGCTTCGCCTAAGCACCACTACGATATTACCGAGGTGGAATATGGTGGAGGGGGGCACCGCACACGGCTGGGAGAGATCAACAGATCAACTTGTGTATCTAGAGGTGCCCCCTGCCCCCGTATATAAAGGAGCAAGGGGGGAGGCGGCCGGCCAGGAGGAGGGCGCGCCAAGGGGGGAGTCCTACTCCCACTGGGAGTAGGACTCCTCCTTTCCTTGCAGGAGTAGGAGAAGGGAAGGAAGGGAGAGAGGAGGAGAAGGAAAAAGGGGGGCGCCCCCCCTCCTTGTCCAATTCGGACTAGAGGGGGAGGGGCGTGCGGCTACCCTGGCCGCCCCTCCTCTTCTCCCACCAATGCCCATTAGGCCCAATATACTCCCTAGGGGGTTCCGGTAACCCCCCGGTACTCCGGTAAATGTCTGAAACCTCCCGAAACACTTCCGATGTTCGAACATAGTCGTCCAATGTATCGATCTTCACGTCTCGACCATTTCAAGACTCCTCGTCATGTCTGTGATCATATCCCAGACTCCGAACTACCTTCGGTACATCAAAACACAAAAACTCATAATACCGATCGTCACCGAACTTTAAGCGTGCGGACCCTACGGGTTCAAGAACTATGTAGACATGACCAAGACATGTCTCCGGTCAATAACCAATAGCGGAACATGGATGCTCATATTGGTTCCCACATATTTTACAAAGATCTTTATCGGTCAAACCGCATAACTACATACGTTGTTCCCTTTGTCATCGGTATGTTACTTGCCCGAGATTCGATCATCGGTATCGCAATACCTAGTTCAATCTCGTTACTGGCAAGTCTCTTTACTCGTTATGTAATGCATCATCCCGCAACTAACTCATTAGTCACATTACTTGCAAGGCTTATAGTGATGTGCATTACCGAGAGGGCCCAGAGATACCTCTCCGACAATCGGAGTGACAAATCCTATCTCGAAATACGTCAACTCAACAAGTACCTTCGGAGACACCTATAGAGAACCTTTATAATCACCCAGTTATGTTGTGAGTTTGGTAGCACACAAAGTGTTCCTCTGATAAGCGGGAGTTACATAATCTCATAGTCATAGGAACATGTGTAAGTCATGAAGAAAGCAATAGCAACATACTAAACGATCAAGTGCTAAGCTAACGGAATGGGTCAAGTCAATCACATCATTCTCCTAATGATGTGATCCCGTTAATCAAATGACAACTCATGTCTATGGTTAGGAAACTTAACCATCTTTGATTAACGAGCTAGTCAAGTAGAGGCATACTAGTGACACTATGTTTGTCTATGTATTCACACATGTATTATGTTTCCGGTTAATACAATTCTAGCATGAATAATAAACATTTATCATGATGTGAGGAAATAAATAATAACTTTATTATTGCCTCTAGGGCATATTTCCTTCAGTCTCCCACTTGCACTAGAGTCAATAATCTAGATTACACAGTAATGATTCTAACACCCATGGAGTCTTGGTGCTGATCATGTTTTGCTTGTGGAAGAGGCTTAGTCAATGGGTCTGCAACATTCAGATATGTATGTATCTTGCAAATCTCTATGTCTCCCACCTGGACTTGATCCCGGATGGAATTGAAGCGTCTTTTGATGTGTTTGGTTCTCTTGTGAAATTTGGATTCCTTTGCCAAGGCAATTGCACCAGTATTGTCACAAAAGATTCTCCTTGGACCCGATGCACTAGGTATGACACCTAGATCGGATATGAACTCCTTCATCCAGACTCCTTCATTTGCTACTTCCGAAGCAGCTATGTACTCCGTTTCACATGTAGATCCTGCCATGACACTTTGTTTAGAACTGCACCAACTGACAGCTCCACCGTTCAATATAAACACATATCCGGTTTGCAATTTAGAATCGTCCGGATCAGTGTCAAAGCTTGCATCGACATAACCATTTACGACTAGCTCTTTGTCACCTCCATAAACGAGAAACATATCCTTAGTCCTTTTCAGGTATTTCAGGATGTTCTTGACCGCTGTCTAGTGATCCACTCCTGGATTACTTTGGTACCTCCCTGCTAAACTAATAGCAAGGCACACATCAGGTCTGGTACACAGCATTGCATACATGATAGAGCCTATGGCTGAAGCATAAGGAACATCTTTCATTTTCTCTCTATCTTCTGCAGTGGTCAGGCATTGAGTCTGACTCAACTTCACACCTTATAATACAGGCAAGAACCCTTTCTTTGCTTGATCCATTTTGAACTTCTTCAGAACTTTATCAAGGTATGTGCTTTGTGAAAGTCCAATTAAGCGTCTTGATCTATCTCTATAGATCTTGATGCCCAATATATAAGCAGCTTCACCGAGGTCTTTCATTGAATTTTTTTTATTCAAGTATCCTTTTATGCTATCCAAAAATTCTATATCATTTCCAATCAACAATATGTCATCCACATATAATATCAGAAATGCTACAGAGCTCCCACTCACTTTCTTGTAAATACAGGCTTCTCCAAAAGTTTGTATAAAACCATATGCTTTGATCACACTATCAAAGTGTTTATTCCAACTCCGAGAGGCTTGCACCAGTCCATAAATGGATCGCTGCAGCTTGCACACTTTGTTAGCACCTTTCGGATCGACAAAACCTTCTGGTTGCATCATATACAACTCTTATTCCGTAAATCCATTCAGGAATGCAGTTTTGACATCCATTTGCCAAATTTCATAATCATAAAATGCGGCAATTGCTAACATGATTCGGACAGACTTAAGCATCGGTACGGGTGAGAAAGTCTCATCGTAGTCAACCCCTTGAACTTGTCGAAAACCTTTCGCAACAAGTCGAGCTTTGTAGACAGCAACATTATCATCAGCGTTAGTCTTCTTCTTGAAGATCCATTTATTCTCGATGGCTTGCCGATCATCGGGCAAGTCAACCAAAGTCCATACTTTGTTCTCATACATGGATCCCATCTCAGATTTCATGGCCTCTAGCCATTTTGCGGAATTTGAGCTCATCATCACTTCCTCATAGTTCGTAGGTTCGCCATGGTCAAGTAACATGACCTCCAGAATAGGATTACCGTACCACTCTGGTGCGGATCTTACTCTGGTTGACCTATGAGGTTCGGTAGTAACTTGATCTGAAGTTTCATGATCAATATCATTAGCTTCCTCACTAATTGGTGTAGGCGTCACAGGAACTGGTTTCTGTGATGAACTACTTTCCAATAAGGGAGCTGGTACAGTTAACTCATCAAGTTCTACTTTCTCCCACTCACTTCTTTCAAGAGAAACTCTTTCTCTAGAAAGGATCCATTCTTAGCAACGAATGTCTTGCCTTCGGATCTGTGATAGAAGGTGTACCCAACAGTTTCCTTTGGGTATCCTATGAAGACACATTTCTCCGATTTGGGTTTGAGCTTATCAGTTTGAAGCTTTTTCACATAAGCATCGCAGTCCCAAACTTTAAGAAATGACAACTTTTGTTTCTTACCAAACCACAGTTCATAATGCGTCGTATCAACGGATTTTGATGGTGCCCTATTTTAACATGAATGCATCCGTCTCTAAAGCATAACCCCAAAACGATAGCGGTAAACCAGTAAGAGACATCATAGATCGTACCATATCTATTAAAGTACGATTACGACGTTTGGACACACCATTACGCTGTGGTGTTCCAGGTGGCGTGATTCGCGAAACTATTCCACATTGTTTCAAATGTAGACCAAACTCGTAACTCAAATATTCTCCTCCACGATCAGATCGTAGAAACTTTATTTTCTTGTTACGATGATTTTCCACTTCACTCTAAAATTCTTTGAACTTTTCAAATGTTTCAGACTTATGTTCCATTAAGTAGATATACCCATATCTGCTCAAATCATCTGTGAAGTTGAGAAAATAACGATACCCGCTGCGAGCCTCAATATTCATCGGACCACATAGATCAATATGTATGATTTCCAATAAATTTGTTGCTCTCTCCATAGTTCCGGAGAACGGCGTTTTAGTCATCTTGCCCATGAGGCATGGTTCGCAAGTACCAAGTGATTCATAATCAAGTGATTCCAAAAGTCCATCAGTATGGAGTTTCTTCATGCGCTTTACACCAATATGACCCAAACGGCAGTGCCACAAATAAATTGCACTATCATTATCAACTCTACATCTTTTGGCTTCAACATTATGAATATGTGCATCACTACTATCGAGATTTAGCACGAACAGACCACTCTTCAAGGGTGCATGACAATAAAAGATATTACTCATATAAATAGAACAACCATTGTTCTCAGATTTAAATGAACAACCGTCTCGCATCAAACAAGATCCAGATATAATGTTCATGCTCAACGCTGGCACCAAATAATAATTATTTAGGTCTAAAACTAATCCCGAAGGTAGATGTAGAGGTAGCGTGCCGACGGCGATCACATCGACTTTGGAACCATTTCCCACACGCATCGTCACCTCGTCCTTAGCCGGTCTTCGCTAATCAGAGTCCCTGCTTTGAGTTGCAAATATTAGCAATGTAACCAGATCAAATACCAGGTTATACTACGAGCTCGTAAGGTACACATCAATAACATGTACATCACATATACCTTTGTTCACCTTGCCATCCTTCTTATCCGCCAAATACTTGGGGCAGTTCCGCTCCAAAGGACTATCGCTTGCAGAGAAGCACTCGGCCTCGTGCTTAGGTCCAGACTTGGGCTTCTTCTCTTGAGCAACAACTTGTTTGCCATTCTTGTTGAAGTTCCCCTTCTTCTTCCCTTTACCCTTTTTCTTGAAACTGGTGGTCTTGTTGACCATCAACATTTGATGCTCCTTCTTCATTTCTACCTCCGTAGCTTTTAGCATTGCGAAGAGCTCGGGAATTGTCTTATTCATCCCTTGCATATTATAGTTCATCACAAAGCTCTTGTAGCTTGGTGGCAGTGATTGAAGAATTCTGTCAATGACACTATCATCCGGAAGATTAACTCCTGGTTGAATCAAGTGATTGTTATACCCAGACATTTTGAGTATATGTTCACTGACAGAACTATTCTCCTCCATGTTACAGCTGTAGAACTTATTGGAGATTTCATATCTATCAATCTGGGCATTTGCTTGAAATATGAACTTCAACTCTTGAAACATCTCATATGCTCCATGACGTTCAAACATCGTTGAAGTCCCAGTTCTAAGCCGTAAAGCATGGCACACTGAACTATCGAGTAGTCATCAGCTTTGCTCTGCCAAACGTTCACAACGTCTGTAGTTGCATCTGCAGCAGGCCTGGCACCCAGCGGTGCTTCCAGGACATAATTCTTCTATGCAGCAATGAGGATAATCCTCAAGTTACGGACCCAGTCCAGTCCATGTAATTGCTACCATCATCTTTCAACTTTGCTTTCTCAAGGAACGCATTAAAATTCAACGGAACAACAACACGGGCCATCTATCTACAACAACATAGACAAGCAAAATACTATCAGGTACTAAGTTCATGATAAATTTAAGTTCAATTAATCATATTACTTAAGAACTCCCACTTAGATAGACATCTCTCTAATCATCTAAGTGATCACGTGATCCAAATCAACTAAACCATAACCGATCATCACATGAAATGGAGTAGTTTTCAATGGTGAACATCACTATGTTGATCATATCTACTATATGATTCACGCTCGACCTTTCGGTCTCAGTGTTCCGAGGCCATATCTGCATATGCTAGGCTCGTCAAGTTTAACCCGAGTATTCTGCGTGTGCAAAACTGGCTTGCACCTGTTGTAGATGAACGTTGAGCTTATCATACCCGATCATCATGTGGTGTCTCGGCACGACGAACTTTGGCAATGGTGCATACTCAGGGAGAACACTTTTACCTTGAAATTTAGTGAGAGATCATCTTATAATGCTACCGTCAATCAAAGCAAAGTAAGATGCATAAAGGATAAACATCACATGCAATCAATTTAAATATAAGTGATATGATATGGCCATCATCATCTTATGCTTGTGATCTCCATATCCGAAGCACCGTCATGATCACCATCGTCACCGGCGCGACACCTTGATCTCCATCGTAGCATCGTTGTCGTCTCGCCAACTATTGCTTCTATGACTATCTCTACCGCTCAGTGATAAAGTAAAGCAATTACAGGGCGATTGCATTTCATACAATAAAGTGACAACCATATGGCTCCTGCCAGTTGCCGATAACTTTGTTACAAAACATGATCATCTCATAAACTAAAATTTAGCATCATGTCTTGACCATATCACATCACAACATGCCCTGCAAAAACAAGTTAGACGTCCTCTACTTTGTTGTTGCAAGTTTTACGTGGCTGCTACGGGCTGAGCAAGAACCGTTCTTACCTACACATCAAAACCACAACGATATTTCGTCAAGTTAGTGATGTTTTAACCTTCTCAAGGACTGGGCGTAGCCATACTCGGTTCAACTAAAGTTGGAGAAACTGACACCCGCCAGCCACCTATGTGCAAAGCACATCGGTAGAACCAGTCTCACATAAGCATACGCGTAATGTCGGTCCGGGCCGCTTCATCCAACAATACCACCAAACCAAAGTATGACATGCTGGTAAGCAGTATGACTTGTATCGCCCACAACTCACTTGTGTTCTACTCGTGCATATAACATCTACGCATAAACCTGGCTTGGATGCCACTGTTGGGGAATGTAGTAATTTCAAAAAAATTCCTACGCACACGTAAGATCATGGTGATGCATAGCAACGAGAGGGGAGAGTGTTGTCCCTGTACCCTCGTAGACCGAAAGTGGAAGCGTTAGCACAACGCGGTTGATGTAGTCGTACGTCTTCACGATCCGACCGATCCAAGTACCGAACGTATGGCACCTCTGAGTTCAGCACAAGTTCAGCTCGATGACGTCCCACAAACTCCGATCCAGCAGAGCTTTGCGGGAGAGTTCCATCAGCACGACGGTGTGATGACGGTGTTGATGATGCTACCGACGCAGGGCTTCATCTAAGCACCGCTACGATATTACCGAGGTGGAATATGGTGGAGGGGGGCACCGCACATGGCTGGGAGAGAACAAATCAACTTGTGTATCTAGAGGTGCCCCCTGCCCCCGTATATAAAGGAGCAAGGGGGGAGGCGGTCGGCCAGGAGGAGGGTGCGCCAAGGGGGGAGTCCTACTCCCATCGGGAGTAGGACTCCTCCTTTCCATGCAGGAGTAGGAGAAGGGAAGGAAGGGAGAGAGGAGGAGAAGGAAAAAGGGGGGCGCCCCCCTCCTTGTCCAATTCGGACTAGAGGGGGAGGGGGCGCGCGGCTGCCCTGGACGCCCCTCCTCTTCTCCCACCAATGCCATTAGGCCCAATATACTCCCCGGGGGGTTCCGGTAACCCCCCGGTACTCCGGTAAATGTCCGAAACCTCCCAAAACACTTCCAGTGTCCGAACATAGTCGTCCAATGTATCGATCTTCACATATCGACCATTTCAAGACTCCTCGTCATGTCCGTGATCATATCTGAGACTCTGAACTACCTTCGGTACATCAAAACACAAAAACTCATAATACCGATCGTCACCAACCCTACGGGTTCGAGAACTATGTAGACATGACCGAGACACGTCTTCGATCAATAACCAATAGCGGAACCTAGATGCTCATATTGGTTCCCACATATTCTACGAAGATCTTTATCGGTCAAACCGCATAACTACATACGTTGTTCCCTTTATCATCGGTATGTTACTTGCCCGAGGTTCGATCGTTGGTATCTCAATACCTAGTTCAATCTCGTTACCAGCAAGTCTCTTTACTCGTTATGTAATGCATCATCCCACAACTAACTCATTAGTCACATTACTTGCAAGGCTTATAGTGATGTGCATTACCGAGAGGGCCCAGAGATACCTCTCCGACAATCGGAGTGACAAATCCTAATCTCGAAATACGTCAACTCAACAAGTACCTTCGGAGACACCTATAGAGCATCTTTATAATCACCCAGTTACGTTGTGACGTTTGGTAGCACACAAAGTGTTCCTCCTGTAAGCGGGAGTTACATAATCTCATAGTCATAGGAACATGTATAAGTCATGAAGAAAGCAATAGCAACATACTAAACGATCAAGTGCTAAGCTAACGGAATGGGTCAAGTCAATCACATCATTCTCCTAATGATGTGATCCCGTTAATCAAATGACAACTCATGTCTATGGTTAGGAAACTTAACCATCTATGATTAACGAGCTAGTCAAGTAGAGGCATACTAGTGACACTATATTTGTCTATGTATTCACACATGTATTATGTTTCCGGTTAATACAATTCTAGCATGAATAATAAACATTTATCATGATGTGAGGAAATAAATAATAACTTTGTTATTGCCTCTAGGGCATATTTCCTTCAGTCTCCCACTTGCACTAGAGTCAATAATCTAGATTACACAGTAATGATTCTAACACCCATGGAGTCTTGGTGATGATCATGTTTTGCTCGTGGAAGAGGCTTAGTCAACGGGTCTGCAACATTCAGATCCGTATGTATCTTGCAAATCTCTATGTCTCCCACCTGGACTTGATCCCGGATGGAATTGAAGCGTCTTTTGATGTGTTTGGTTCTCTTGTGAAATCTGGATTCCTTTGCCAAGGCAATTGCACCAGTATTGTCACAAAAGATTTTCGTTGGACCCGATGCTCTAGGTATGACACCTAGATCGGATATGAACTCCTTCATCCAGACTCCTTCATTTGCTGCTTCCGAAGCAGCTATGTACTCCGCTTCACACGTAGATCCTGCCACGACACTTTGTTTAGAACTGCACCAACTGATAGCTCCACCGTTCAATATAAACACATATCTGGTTTGCGATTTAGAATCGTCCGGATCAGTGTCAAAGCTTGCATCGACGTAACCATTTACGACTAGATCTTTGTCACCTCCATAAACGAGAAACATATCCTTAGTCCTTTTCAGGTATTTCAGGATTTTATTGACCGTTGTCCACTGATCCATTCCTGGATTACTTTGGTACCTCCCTGCTAAACTAATAGCAAGGCACACATCAGGTCTAGTACACAGCATTGCATACATGATAGAGCCTATGGCTGAAGCATAGGGAACATCTTTCATTTTCTCTCTATCTTCTGCAGTGGTCGTGCATTGAGTCGGACTCAACTTCACACCTTTTAATACAGGCAAGAATCCTTTCTTTGCTCGATCCATTATGAACTTCTTCAAAACTTTATCAAGGTATGTGCTTTGTGAAAGTCCAATTAAGCGTCCTGATCTATCTCTATAGATCTTGATGCCCAATATATAAGCAGCTTCACCGAGGTCTTTCATTGAAAAACTTTTATTCAAGTATCCTTTTATGCTATCCAGAAATTCTATATCATTTCCAATCAACAATATGGCGTCCACATATAATATCAGAAATGCTACAGAGCTCCCACTCACTTTCTTGTAAATACAGGCTTCTCCAAAAGTCTGGATAAAACCAATATGCTTTGATCACACTATCAAAGCGTTTATTCCAACTCCGAGAGGCTTGCACCAGTCCATAAATGGATCGCTGGAGCTTGCACACTTTGTTAGCACCTTTCAGATCGACAAAACCTTCTGGTTGCATCATATACAACTCTTCTTCCAGAAATCCATTTAGGAATGCAGTTTTGACATTTGCCAAATTTCATAATCATAAAATGCGGCAATTGCTAACATGATTCGGACAGACTTAAGCATCGCTACGGGTGAGAAAGTCTCATCGTAGTCAACCCCTTGAACTTGTCGAAAACCTTTCGCAACAAGTCGAGCTTTGTAGACGAGAACATTACCATCAAGATCGTCTTCTTATTGAAGATCCATTTATTCTCGATGGCTTGCCGATCATCGGCAAGTCAACCAAAGTCCATACTTTGTTCTCATACATGGATCCCATCTCGATTTCATGGCCTCTAGCCATTTTGCGGAATCTGGGCTCATCATCGCTTCCTCATAGTTCGTAGGTTCGCCATGGTCAAGTAACATGACCTCCAGAATAGGATTATCGTACCACTCTGGTGCGGATCTTACTCTGGTTGACCTACGAGGTTCCGTAGTAACTTGATCTGAAGTGTCATGATCAATATCATCAGCTTCCTCACTAATTGGTGTAGGCGTCACAGGAACCGGTTTCTGTGATGAACTACTTTCCAATAAGGGAGCTGGTACAGTTACCTCATCAAGTTCTACTTTCCTCCCTGTCGGTGTCAAAACCGGCGGATCTCGGGTAGGGGGTCGTGAACTGTGCGTCTAGGCGGATGGTAACAGGAGACAAGGGACACGATGTTTTACCCAGGTTCGAGCCCTCTTGATGGAGGTAAAACCCACGCCCCGCTTGATTAATATTGATGATATGGGTAGTACAAGAGTGGATCTACCACGAGATCAAGGAGGCTAAACCCTAGAAGCTAGCCTATGGTATGATTGTTGTAATGTATGTTGTGTCCCACGGACTAAAGCCCTCCGGTTTATATAGACACCGGAGAGGGCTAGGGTTACACAGTAGTCGGTTACATTGGTAGGAGATCTACATATCCGTATCACCAAGCTTGCCTTCCACGCCAAGGAAAGTCCCATCCGGACACGGACGGAGTCTTCAATCTTGTATCTTCGTAGTCTTGGAGTCCGCGGACGATGATAGTCCGCTGTCCGGACACCCCTAGTCCAGACTCCTCAAGAGTCCCTGAACCAGGCTTCAATGACGATAAGTCCAGTACAGATATAGTCTTGGCGTTGCAAGGCGGGTTCTCCCTTTAAGTTCCATGTACCTGCCGAACAGTGTCCGGCTTCCTCATAAATGTCGTGCTTCTTGGCTTCTATGCCCAATAATGGCCTTCTTCCACGCGTCGCATGAATGCGAAAAGCCAGGGTGTCTTTTATGTTTCACCCCCTAGTCGTGCAAGTCGTCCGCCTACAAAAGAGGCAAAAATCCAGATCCAAATCACACCATCTTCCTTCTGCGAATACTCATCGGAGCGCCTTTGACCCAAAATCCATTCCATCATGGACCGTCGGCGTGGCTCCTCTTCTCGGCTCCCAGCCCACTGCCAGGAGATTGGAGGAGATGCTCTGTTCCACACAACGAGCTAGTGAAGCTCCAAGCGGGGGGATATCTCCCTCCGGCCTTCATGGTCCCGGTTCGAGTCGGGTTGGCCACCTATCAAGGTGGGAAGCAAGCGGAGGCTACCCCAAGTCCCAACAAAGGGGAGCGGGTATGCTTCGTCCCCTATATGATAAGGGGACTCGGATTTCCGATACATCCGTTCCTCCGCGGGCTCCTGGAGTTCTACGGACTCCAGCTCCATCACCTTACACCCACCTCTGGCCTGCATATCGCGGGTTACATAGCTCTTTGAGCTATTCACGGGCATCGAGCCCCATTTTGCACCGTGGAAGAGGTTGTTACGCCTCGCACTCGCTCTCACGAGGGATCTATATATCAAATGGGCGGCGCCAAGTATGGCGATTGCCGGACCGGATATCCATCCGAACCCCTAAGAAGGCGCCCAAGACTAGCCTTGAATGGTTTTATAGAAGACGCCCGCTGCGGACCCAGTCCGGTCGGCCTCCGGAGTTCATGCTGCTCCTCTCAAGAACGCCTTAGTTGGCGCCCCACGAGCCCCCAATTGGAGGAAGACAAGAGCGTCCATTACCTGATGGGCCGAATAAGATTACTAGCCCATTCCGGGTTGACCATGATTGGAGTCATGGCAACATGCATCATGCGGGGGGTACAGCCATTGCAATACAGGGGCCACCCCATGTGGGATTTCAACGGGGAAGACGATGCCACCCGCCATGGCCGCAAAGGGCCGGATTCGACCGAGGATCTGGTGCAGATCATGTTCGGCCTGTACAAGGGGGAGAAGGAGGACTTCCTTCGAACGAAGCCCTTGAATGGCTTTTCCATGAACAACCCTCGGGGCTGGGTAAGCGAACACTTTTAAAGGCTCAACCCATGCTTTCGAAGTTTAAGCTTCATACATTATGTCTTTGGCGCAGGAACTGCGCCGGATTGTGGAGGACATGGTAAGTCCAGCTCCGCAACCCGAGGATCCAGAGAGATCCCAGGATCCGGCCTCCGCAGAGGATCCGAATATCAAGGTGGAGCTAATCGACGGGGTGTTCCACCAGCTCAGCATGGATAATGATTTAGTCGCCATTACGGCGGACTACCCCGGACTATATCCGGCTTTCCAGGTGATTGTGACCGAGGTCCGGACACCATTATCTCTTCCTTGCCCATTTCTGACCTTCGCGAACGATGGTGTTTTACAGGAAGCGCCTTCAAGGCGGAAGCCAAGCTCGCGGCGGCCGACCAACAAAGGCCACCCGACCCAGAAAGAGAAAAGGAGCGCGGCATGGACTGAAATGTCGCCGCAAAGGTATAGCTCAGATTTAAATATTTGAGCAACGTTCCTAGGAAGCGCTCGAGTGCTCATGATCTTTGTAGGAGAAAAAGCGCCGCCGGACTGCGGGCGAGAGGTTGCCGATCCGACCTATACTAGCCAGCCCAGCGCCGATGCGAGGGGAGGCAAGCGCAAGGCGCGGGCCGGATACTCCTCCAATGGAGGATGCCGACAGACTGTCCGCCACCAAGTCTGAGGTGGAGATTGCCATGAACCACAGGCGCCGCCGAACAGTATTTCGTGAAGCGTGCTTCTCCCCTAAGGCGTTGAACGCCTTTAACGCGGGGGACGCGCACCTCCGTGCTGCTCAAGATGGTTTTACCAGAGCCACGGAGCAGTATGTAAAAGACATACGGGTAAGGGAATTTAATGGTTATATATGCCAGTAGCCCACGAGACTTAAAGTAGTTATGTTAACTGATTTAAGGATCATTTGAAATGCAGGCTCTTACCGAGAAGAATACCCATTGTCTCGGGAGCTGCAAGAATGCAAGGCCCAACTTGAGGTCAAGATTTTGCTGCCAGCAGGAGGAAACACAGAGGCCCCTCACGGTAACACATTTGTTTGTTAAATATAAGCGCTGTGCGGCGTGCGCGCAAGTCTAACAATGACATTGCAGGTGCTGCCGGACAAGATCCGGACAGGCAGGAACTGCTGCGCCAGCTGAAGGCCGGCGAGAGGCTGCTGAATAGAGTACAGCAGGAAAGGAACAAGCTCCTAGATGCCCACGCCCAGCTTGGAGAAGAGCTGAAAGGCGTTCGGGTCGAGCTATCCGGCTCCGTTAAGGAGAATCAGCGGCTTCGTCGTGGCATCTATAGTAAGTGCTTGAGCGGACTCCTTTGAAAAGAAGAGTTCGGCGAGGAAGTCAATTGATAGAATATGGCTTGTAGGTATACTCACAGGTCGCCCTGCGGAGGAGATGCCCGTATCAACGGGTGATCAACTTCCCCAGCTGTTGCAACTGCTCGAACAAGTTCGGCAGCGGCGAGCGGCGCTGCCGAGCATTATGGCCAGCCTTCTCCGTGCGAGGGCCTTGGGGGCTTATGGAGAAGCTCCTTGGAGTGCGGCCTCCGTTTATGGAAGATTTCGGCCTGCCGCCAAGGTGCCAGGGAGGCTTGGGCCATGGTGAAGACGCGGTACAAGAAGACGGATCCCAACCACATGGCCGAGGTTGGACCGGTGGGGCCCGATGGGAAGGAGATCCCTGTGGGTTTAGTATACAGCCAAGTAGATTTGGCTGCTAAATTTTCCCAGCGGGACTGTAAGTTGGACAGCCTGTTAGACGGGATTGAGGAGGAATACAATCAGTAAGTTTGACAATGTATTTTAAAATGACATGTGAAATGCCCTCTAGCCAGATTGTAGATCGTTTTTCTTTGCTGACCTTTTCGCTTCGACCTCGGGACCCTAGAGTCCGAGTGTGTCCGAATACCTTTTGGTTAAGAAACAACCGGGTATGCATGGAGACCAGTGTAGGGTCATTAGTGCTTTATCGCATAAGTGCCCAACTAGTTATGTTATATTACATGGTTAGTAAGAAACATCTTCCAGGAGAATAGTTCCGTTAAGGGTTCCTTTCACGGGAGGCATGCCCTAAAGTGCATGTCGGACTGCGAAAAAAGTAGAAAAACATCCGGGGCAGAGAAATAGGTAGGTAAAAATCATCTTTCAAGTCACCGATCGAATATTCCCTTAAGAACGCTTAGCTTTCGGCTTCACCCGCCCGAGGTACACATCCGGTGACCCGTGAAGAATGATCGCAGAGGTGCTCCTTTACCTCCTAGCCGAACAATCGGGAACATAGGGGTAAGCACAGGAGCCAGGCAACCCAGCTTGGCCAAAACTTAAGTCATATCGATGCATATAATGGTGAGTAAAAGGTACATGTGGAAGCTTGACACATGTGCTAGGCGTGAAACCCTTACAATTGAGCTTCTTGAAAAGAAGCCCCCAGGTATAATGAGTGCAGATGACACATCCAGTGTGTGCGAACAATGCGCAAGTGGGCCCCTAAGGGCTTTTTATGAAGAAAGGTTAAGAGAAGAAAGAGAAACAAAGTGCAGCTGGAGTGTAAAAAATTTGGACGGGGGAAGGGGACGAACTCTTAGTCCGGCGCTAGGCGTAGAATCTTCGGAGGCGGGCTGCGTTCCATGGGTTCGACTCGAGTCGGTTGTCCGATGCATTTCACAGACGGTACGCCCCGCCAGTCAGGACTTGGTCGATAATGAAGGGGCCCTCCCATTTGGGCTTGAGCTTGTCCTTTTTCTTGTCCGGCAGGCATAGAACTAGTTCGCCAACGTTATAAGTCTTGTCCCGTACTTCTCTGCTTTGATATCTTCGAGCCTGCTGCTCATAAAATGCGGAACGAGCCTTGGCGACGTCGCATTCCTCCTCCAATGCGTCCAAGTTGTCCTGCCGATCCAGCTCGGCTTCTCATTCTTCGTACATGCGCACTTGAGGTGAGTCATGAATGATGTCGCAGGGCAAAACTACCTCTGCGCCGTATACCATGAAAAATGGTGTGAATCCGGTAGTACGGTTGGGCGTTGTCCGCAGCCCCCAGAGTACGGAGTCGAGCTCCTCTACCCAGTGCGTGTCGGATTTCGTAAGTGACCGCACTAGTCCGGGTTGAATGCCGCCATTATTAGACCGCTTGCTCGCTCCACTTGACCGCTGGTTTGAGGGTGATAGATCAAGCGTAATCGAGCTTAATGACCATGTTTTTGCACCATGACTTAACCTCGCCGGCCGTGAAGTTCGTGGTCGTTGTCGGTGATGATGTTGTGGGGACACCGTAACGTGTAATGCGACCCGGATATAAAGTCTATCACCGCTCCGGACTCTGCCGTTTTGACCGGTTTGGCCTCTATCCATTTGGTGAATTTATCCACCATGACCAATAGGTACCTTTGCTTGTGGATTCCCCTTTAAGGGGTCCAACCATATCAAGCCCCTGCATCGCGAACGGCCGGTAATGGGTATAGTTTTGAGGCGGTGGGTGGCATATGGCTCGATTAGCAAAGAGCCGACAACCGACGATCTCGACTAAGTCCCGGCATCTGCCGGGCCGTCGGCCAATAAAATCATGTACGGAATGCCTTTCCTACAAGGGCTTGGGCTGCTGCGTGGTGTCCGCCTAGTCCGCATGAATTTCAGCCAGAGGTTTCGCCCTTCCTCTTCGGAGATACACCTTTGAAGGACTCGGTTGTACTTTTCTTATAAAGTTCTCCTCATGGACCTTGTAGGCTTTCGATCACGGACTATGCAATGGGCCTCATTTTGGTCTTGGAAGTTCCTGCCTAAGCAAGTAGGCTAGGAATGGTTACATCCATTGGCGATTCGCCATTATGTCATGGGCTGAAGGTGTTATGTGTAACGCCCTCGATGCGGCTATATCTCCCACGTGTCGAGGCACGACTTAGAGGCATAACCGCATTGAAAGCAATGTCGCAAATGAGGTAATCTTCACACAACCCATGTAGTACATAAGGGAAAGAGATACATAGTTGGCTGACAATCGCCACTTCACACAATTACATGAATAACGCATTACAACATCCAGATACAATCAAGGTCCGACTACGGAACCAAAATAAAAGAAGAACCCCAAAAGCGACAAAGGTCCCCGATCGACCCCAACTGGGCTCCTCTACTGATCAACTAGAACGATACAACACGAAGGGCAAGATCTTCATCGAGCTCCTCCTTGAGCTTGGTTGCGTCACCTGCTCGGTAACATAGGCACCGCAAACTGGTTTTGGGAGTATCCGTGAGCCACGAGGACTCAGCAATCCCATTACCATGGGTATCAAGACTAGCAAAGCTTAATGGGTAAGGAAGGGGTAAAGTGGTGAGGTTGCAGCAGCGACTAAGCATATATGGTGGCTAACCAACGCAAATGAGAGCGAGAATAGAAACAAGCGGAACGGTCGTGAAGCTAGCAATGATCAAGAGGTGATCCTGAACACCTACTTACGTCAAACATAACCCAGAAACCGTGTTCACTTCCTGGACTCCACCGAGAAGAGACCATCACGGCTACACACTCGGTTGATGCGTTTTAATTCGGATCAAGTGTCAAGTTATCTACAACCAGACATTAACAAATTCCCATCTGCCACATAACCGCGGGCACGGCTCTCGAAAGTTTATACCCTGCAGGGTGTCCCAACTTAGCCCATGACAAGCTCTCGCGATCATCGAAGGAATAGACCTTCACCCGAGACACTCCGATCAGGCTCGGTATCCCGGTACATCAAGACATTTCGACAATGGTAAAACAAGACCAGCAAGACCTCCCGGCGTGCCGACATCCCGATAGTAGCCGCAGATCTCGTCTCGAGCCACGACCGGATGAGCAATCCGCATAACTAAAACCAGACCTCAAGTTTTTCGACGGCGCCGCAAAGGGTTTCTAGTTTGGACCAACACTTAGACAAGCATTGGCCCGGGGCTGAATAAAGATGACCCTCGAGAGCGACTCCCAAGGGAAAAGATAGGTGGTGGTGAGGCAAATGGTAAAAGTCAATGTTGGGCCTTCTTTGGACAAGTTTTATTCAAAGCGAACCGTCGGGGGTCCCATAAATCACCCGACCGCGAAGGAACGCAAAATCCGGGAACATAACACCGGTATGACGGAAACTAGAGCGGCAAGAGTGGAACAAAACACCAGGCATAAGGCCGATCCTTCCACCCTTTACCAAGTATATAGATGCATTAATATTATAAGAGATATTGTGATATCCCAACATAAACCCTGTCCACCATGGAGCAATCTTAAACTTCACCTGCAACTAGCAACGCTATAAGAGGGGCTGAGCAAAAGCGGTAACATAGCCAAACAACGGTTTGCATAGGAAAGGTGTCAAAGGTTAGGGGTTCATGGCAATATGGGATGGCTGGACAAACAGGTAAATAGGTAGCGCAGCATAGCGATAGAACGAGGCAACTAGCATAGCAATGATAGTAGTGAGATCCAAGGTAGCGGTCATCTAGCCTGAAATCCCGCAAGGAAGAAGAACGAGTCCATGAAGAAGATGAAACCACGAAGACGAACCACACGTAGACGAACGAATCCTCACGATCGCAACGAAGCAGGAACTAACAAGAAGAAGCACACGACATAGGTAAACACAACACACATGAACAAGACATGATGCACAACAAGCATGATGCATGAAAAGCTACATGAAGCTACTCATGGCAAAAGATGATGCAAACAAGAACACACATCAAGGCAAGTTTAAATGAGGCCGGGAACAACATATAACAATTCCGGTAAGTCCTCGTATGCATATTTAGAAATTGGTCCAGAACAGAATAAACCTTATGTTCAAGTTGTTAAACGGCAAGTTAAAGATGCACCATGATGATCTACACGAAATTCTAGTCAAGTTACATATAAAGTTCATTAGATTTGGAGCTACGGCCTAGAAGATATGAGCAAAACAAGTTAAACATGGCATTGATACAAAATGCATACAAACATCAAGCAAACACACCAAAACAAGGATACAACATGGTAATATGAAACTACAAGAAAAAACAAGCAAGTTTCATATAGAGCACACTCAAAACGGAGCAACGGTTCAACACATGCACACTATACAAGTCATAACAACAATCATCCATAATAAAGAACTAGGCATATTGCAAGCATCAAAACAATATGCTACAGCACCCCAACATAATAACAAAAGGCATGGGCATGAAGTACACGTAAAGCATAACAAAACATGAACACTGAGCTATCTCCAGAAAAGACTAGAACATGCTCAAAAAGACATGAAGATATTGCAAATAATAACAGTTTCAGACTTGGCAGAAATAACATCAGGTTGCAATGTTTAGAGCAAGCAAACAACATGTTACAGAAACTTATCATGGCAAACAAAGGCATGGCATGAATCTACTAATAGCATTGATCAAAAGTCCCTTACTGACCATAAGCCAAAAGGGCACGGAAAATATGATGGCACCCATGTAAACATGGCAAGTTATATTGTAGATTTATATATGGCAGAAACAACAATAAGTAGGCATGTTCGTGAGCTTGAACCACTCACCACAGAGCAATACATGGCATGGCAAGGAAACCAACAGTAATAAGGCATGTTTATGAAGCTAAGCATGGCAAGATCAAGGTCATAGGATGCATGGATCACTAGGAAAACACATGGGAACAAGTGAACTTAATGTTAACAGGTTGACATTAACATTTTCAAGCTATTTTAGAGCAAGATTACAACATGTTCCAGCAGGCTATAATTGCAACCAAGGGCATGAATGGATAGAGCATGACATGTATATCAAAACATGTTTATAGAGCATCTCCAGATTATGCATAGAATGATTAGTAGAAGCATGTTAGCATAGCAACAAAATATAACAGAATCTGCCTAGCAAAACAGTAACATCAACTACCCTACTTAGCAAGCTTGATACACTCAGCACACAACTCACAAAAATACAAGGTCAACACCCCTGAAAAGATGGCATGGCATAGTTCAACATTCATGTAGAGCTCATCCTCATAGGATGCACACATAAATCATGGCAAAAATGATAAAATAGCAAGTTATAACAGTTTCGGCAGATTAACATCAACATGCACTCTTCCAACAGCATTTCGGGCATCAAGATGAGCTCAAATGAAAATGATGCAATGGAATGAAATGATGTACTCGTCGAGGTGAACAATTTGACATATTATACGCACGAAACGGAGCTACGGATGCAGAGATGTGATGGCATGAACATGGCATGAAAATAACTGAATCTGGGGACTTAGTGGTTTCGGGGTCAACCTGCACGGATTTCAAAGCACGGCCGGAGTTCGCCGGAGTACGCGGGATCTCGCCGGAGAGGAGGACGGGGAGGCCGGAGAGGGGTCGGGGCGCCGGATCTGGCCGGCCCCTTGCCGGATCCCGGCGGCGACAGGAGGGGGCTGAAGCCTGCAGGCGGCAGGAGACGCCTGGCGGCATGCATGCATGCATGGCGGCGGCTGGCGCAGCCAAGCTTGAGGTCGGGTCGGGCGGGCGGCGGACGGCGGCTTCGGGCAGTGGCTGCATGGGTGCGCCGCATGGTGTGTGATGTGGTCCGGCCATGGCATGGCGGCATGTGCCGGCCGCGGGTGGCGTGTGCTGGGCGGCAGGCTGGCGGCGTGTGGCTGGTGTGTGAGCTTCGCCCGGAGGGCGCGGGCGCGAGGCGGCGGATGGGCCCATGGGCTCGATCCGGCCGCGCGGCCGGGCGGCAGTGGGGGAGAGAGAGAGAGAGGTGGCGCGGTGGGATTGGGCGAGGCGGCGGGCGGGCGTGGCGGCGCTGATTAAAAGCGACGTGTCCGGCGGACATGTCCGCGGCATTTGGACATGTCCGTGGCGCGGAGGAGTTTGGCTAGGGTTTGGACTGCGGGATTTCGGGGGAGTCACATATTTATAGGTAGAGGGAGCTAGGAGAGTCCAAATGAGGTGCGGTTTTCGGCCACGCGATCGTGATCGAACGACCGAGAGCATGGAGGGGACTTAGAAGGGTTTTGGGCCACTTTGGAAGGGGTGTTGGGCTGCAACAAAAGAGGGCTTCACGGTTACCCGGTTAACCGTTGGAGTACCGAACGACCTCCAAATGGCACGAAACTTGACAGGCGGTCTACCGGTGCTATACCATGGCCGCTTGGCAAACCTCGGGCCATTCCGAGAAAGTTTAACACCCGCTCACAACAAGAGACGAAAGTGGGACGCCGGGGGACATAGGAGTGCCGGATTGCAAAACGGACAACGGAGAAAATGCTCGGATGCATGAGACGAACATGTATGCAAAATGAAATGCACATGATGACATGATATGAAATGCAGATGATGACATGGCAAAGTGCAACACGCAAGCACATTACATGGCAACGACGGCGAATAACTGGCGGACACCTGGCGCATCGGATCCGGGGCGTTACATTATGTCACCGGCTGAATCGCCGGTTGGCGCGGTTGTTTCCGGTTTGTCATTTCCGGACTCCCCTTCCCATAGTACAGACGGCTTGAAGAGCCGTTCCAGGAAGATATTTGGAGGGACAGCGTCACGTTTTGCACCGATGCGTGCCAGTACGTCGGCTGCTTGGTTATTATCTCGGGCTACGTGATGGAATTCAAGTCCTTCAAACCTAGCTGACATTTTTAGGACAGCGTTGCGATATGCTGCCATTTTCGGATCCTTGGCGTCAAAGTCTCCGTTTATTTGGGATATTGCAAGGTTTGAATCTCGGCGCACCTCTAGGCGTTGAATGCCCATGGAGATTAATTGCCATCCGGAGACCATGTAGAAGGGCCTCGTATTCGGCTGCGTTGTTGGAGTCCGTGTACATTATTTGAAGTACGTATTGGACTGTGTCCCCAGTTGGGGACGTCAAGACGACGCCAAATTTCATCCGCCAACATTTTGGAGCCGTCAAAGTGCATAGTCCAATTGGAGTATGCGTCGTACTCTTTAGGGAGTTCGGCTTCGGTCCATTCAGCGACAAAGTCAGCCAAAACTTGTGACTTTATAGCTCGCCGAGGTTTGTAGGTTATATCGAATGGTAGGAGCTCAATGGCCCATTTTGCAATCCCGCCCGCTCGCGTCGCGGTTGTTTATAATGTCATTGAGTGGTACTTGAGGCCATCTGTTATCGAACACTCTTGAAAGTAGTGTCGAGCTTCCGGATGCCATGAACACCGCGACGCTATCTTTTGATAGTGCGGTAACGGACTTGCAGGGGTTAACACGGTGGATCGTAGTACACTGGTTTTTGGAGAGGAATTTATGCCCTTCTGTTTCTCGTTCAACGACGAGTACCGCGCTTACAACTTGATGTGTTGCTGCGATGTATAACAACATAGGTTCGCCTAGGTTTGGCACAGCTAGGACCGGATTCGTTGCCAATATGGCCTTTATTTCTTTGAGTCCGGCAGTGGCAGCATCTGTCCACTCGAAGTGTTCGGTGCGCCTAAGGAGGCGATAAAGGGTCAGTGCCTTTTCTCCCAAGCGGGAGATAAAACGACTTAGAGCTGCCACGCATCCAGTCAATTTTTGTATCTGTTTGAGGTCTTTTGGAATATCCAAGCGTGATGAGCTCGGATCTTGGCGGGTTTGCTTCAATTCCTCTACGGATACAATGAAGCCCAAGAGATTTTCCGGTGATGCGCAAAACGCATTTTCCGGATTCACTTGATGTCATATGCTCGAGGTTGTCGAATGTGAGCCTCAAATCGCCTACTAGAGTTTCGACGTGTTTGGTTTTGACGACCACGTCGCTCACGTATGCCTCAACTGTTTTGCCGATCTGGATGGCGGACATGTTTGAATCATGCGCCGATATGTTCTGCGCGGCGTTTTTAAGTCCGAAGGGCATCGTGTTGAAGCGAATGGTCCATATGGAGTGATGAATGCCGTTGCGGCTTGGTGCGCTTCCGCCATCTTGATTTGATGGTAGCGAGTATGCGTCGAGGAAGCACAACGAATCGTGCCTCGCGGTAGCATCGATAATTTGGTCGATGCGGGGGGGGAAGGATCCTTTGGGCAAGCCTTATTGAGGTCTTTAAAATCGGCGATAGGCGCCAGATTTGTCCTTCTTTGGTACCATTACCAGATTTGCTAGCCAATCCGGATGTTTGATATCTCGATGAATCCAGCTTCCAATAGTTTGGCTAGCTCTTCTCCCATTGCATGTCTTTTGGGTTCGGAAAATCGTCAAGAGAGCTGTTTGGTGGCTTGAATCCTTTTAGGATGTTTAGGCTGTGTTCGCCAATCTGCGTGGGATTCGGGCATATCCGAAGGATGCCGGTAAAATGTCCCAATTTTCGAAGGAATTCTCGCGATGTGGCGTCTACCTCGGGTTCAATTGTGCCCCAATGGAGGCCGTCTTTGTTGGGTCCGTTGGATGGACCTGGAATTTTACTATTTCATCTGCTGGTTTGAAGGAGGTGGACTTGGATCTTTATCGAGTATCACATCGTCCCTATTCACCGTGAGAGCGCAGTGCGATGAGTTCTTCTGCCGCTAGGGCTTGGATAGTGCCTCCGAGGGCTAGTGCGGCTGTCTTGTTTTCGGGCGCGGAGTGCTATGTCCGGATCACTAACGAGAGTGATTATTCCGCCGGGCCTGCATTTTGAGCTTCATGTACCCGTGGGGGTACGGCTTGAAAAATTGTGAATGCCTCTCGTCCTAATATAGCGTGATATCCGCTATTGAACGGGGCCACTTGGAACGTGACTTCTTCGGATCTGTAATTGTCCGGCGAGCCGAACACCACATCGAGTGTGATTTTTCCGGTGCAGCGTGCTTCCCGGCTAGGGATTATTCCTCTGAAGGTTGTGCTGCTTCGCTCAATACGGCTCCAGTCTATTTCCATTTTTTGAAGAGTTTCCTCGTAGATGAGGTTTAGTCCGCTTCCGCCATCCATGAGGACCTTTGTAAGTCGAAAGCCGTCCACTATGGGACTAAGCACCAGTGCGGCTGGTGCTCGGGCTGTTCGGAATTTAGGTTCGTCGCTGGCGTTGAAGGTGATGGCTGTGTACTCCATGGATTTTTGTTGCTACTTGGTAGACTTGGCGAGGCCGCTGATTATTCGTTTTGCATATTATTTGATGCGAAGGTCTCGAAGATCGTTGATACCGCATCGGTATTGTTGGAGTGGTTTTCGGGGCTAGAAGCTCCTCGCCACTTTTGGCCACTGCCGTAATATCCAACATGCTCGAAGGTTATGTGTTGGGACGGCGCCCTCAGTCTTGTGGAAGCTTACAGGTCCGCTGAGCCATCCCTCCAGTACGGTTCCGTGCCCTCTATGGGGTTTTTGCTTTTGGTTTTTGTATCTGGGGCCTGAGTATGATGCACCCTTTTGTTGCGGACTAGGATTGTATTCGGGGCCGGATTGTCCCAAAACTGGTTTTCGGTTTTCCGGAAACTCTCCATTGCACAGTACTTTCGTACTATGGGCGCCAGATCGGTGAAGCGTGTAATTTTACGACGGCTGATGGCGTTCAATATTCCCTTGTCCGTGCAATTATTGCAAAAGATTGAGATTGCGTTTTCCTCTCAGCATCCTTTATCCCATCCATAACCGGAGGAATCGCCCAAGAGTGATGTATTGTTTCAGCGGGCTCTTGCCGTATTAGAGATAGATCGCATATGTCTGGGCGGGTGGGTGGAATAAAATCCGGATCCCTGCCCATCTCGGGGCTTAAAGGCCGTGAAGTTTCCAAATTTGGAAGCTTGGATTGCTGGACATTGTCCAACGAGTCCGGTCCGATGCCTGACTTTAAGTTCAGTGCTCGATCGAAGTCCGTTCCTCCGCGGAAATCCGGCACGGAGGGTTCGGGAGCCCGGACATGACTAGTTTTCAATGCAGGAGAAGAGTCGCCGCATTGTTCCTCTACCACTGCGACGTGGTGGGTGACCTGGGGAGAGTTAATCTCTCTCAGATCGGTTTTAAGCCCAATCTGATTGTAGTCCGTAGCGACTCCTAGGGCGGCGATGCGATCCAAGAGCTCGTTGACAGACGAGAGCTCTATCGGATCCAACCGCTCGGCAAATTCCGAGCTGACGTGAAGATTGCTTTTGACGACTTGAGAAGTCATTGTCGAAGCGGTGGCCGGACAGGCGGTCATAAGAAAACCACCTAGCCGGATAGTTTGGCCGGCGGCCAAGGCCCCTTTGGCGAAAATACCGTCCTTGAAGACGGGTGGAGGCATCCTTCCTATCGGTGACGACACAGAGGAACTCTCAATGAAAGCACCAATGTCGGTGTCAAAACCGGCGGATCTCGGGTAGGGGTCCCGAATCGTGCGTCTAGGCAGATGGTAACAGGAGACAAGGGACATGATGTTTTACCTGTGTTCGGGCCCTCTAGATGGAGGTAAAACCCTACGTCTGCTTGATTAATATTGATGATATGGGTAGTACAAGAGTGGATCTACCACGAGATCAAGGAGGCTAAACCTAGAAGCTAGCCTATGGTATGATTGTTGTAATGTATGTTGTGTCCCACGGACTAAAGCCCTCCGGTTTATATAGACACCGGAGAGGGCTAGGGTTACAGAGTCGGTTACAATGGTAGGAGATCTCGCATATCCAGATCGCCAAGCTTGCCTTCCACGCCAAGGAAAGTCCCATCCGGACACGGGACAGAGTCTTCAATCTTGTATCTTCGTAGTCTTGGAGTCCGGCGGACGATGATAGTCCGGCTGTCTGGACACCCCCTAGTCCAGGACTCCCTCACTCCCACTCACTTCTTTCGAGAGAAACTCCTTCTCTAGAAAAGATCCATTCTTAGCAACGAATGTCTTGCCTTTGGATTTGTGGCAGAAGGTGTACCCAACAGTCATCTGAGCTATGCTTAGTTCGCCACACCGGGTTTTCTAGATGGCCACATGAAACACGAGCGTAGTAGCGTGGTGTTGGTGTTGGATTATAACGTTTACTTTGTTCTTTTGCGAAAATAGGTCAGATATATTATAAAAGTTCAGCGAAAGTATAAAACATCTTAAATATAATAAAAATTCATATTGAGGTCCTTACACCACTGAACGACCACTGTTGTTGTCGCTGTTCTATATATGAGTCGGCCTGACCTTGTTGATGACAGTTGGGAAGTCTTCGTGCATGTTCCCATAAGGACCAGCACCTTGGAGCTGCAGTCGTCGCCATCGAACCCTTAAATAATGAAGAACCTGACACCAATCCTGTTGTCATGCATGCACGACGAGAAACCTTAACCTCGCGCGCCCCAAGGAGCTGGCTAGAATCTACGATGGAGCTTCGTCTTATCTATCTCGATGGAGGAACTTCAGGAGTACCAGGCCCGAAAAGCTAACTCGAAGAAGAAGCGTCGCCCTTGCAAGGACTAAAATCCTAACCTAACTACTAGCCGGAGCCAAGGCACCAAGATTCCCTCCCCGTCATCAGCCGACGGAGCAGCAGACAGAGGGAAGGCGAATCCACAAGCTCGCCGGCGGAGATCGAGAGGAGGAAGGCTTTTCCCTAGCCCCCTTGTGAGTGGGAAAAAAAGACGCTCGTCTCTATTTTACTTTCCTTATAAGAAAACAAAAATTTCAAGCTGAAACCTAAAATGGCATAAGCAAATGATTGTTTAGCCAATTGACTTATCTTTTGAACCAATTAGTCCAACTGAAGAACCATTTTGTTTCTTGCATCCATGTCATTAAAACTAGATGTCGAAAGGCTTTGGTGAACACGCACATGTGTACTCCTACTTCCCAGGTTATTTGCTCCCGCGTGTAAACTGTGGACAATCAGTTTTAGACCGGCCAAACACTGATGTTCCATACAAGTTTATATTCTAATTGAAATGAATCATTTTACTGGCCTGTATTTTACCTTGATTTTTGAACCAAAAAAATAGGCTTCTCAACAGGGCCTTAGAACGAAAGAGCAACTACATACTCCGTAAAGAACAAAAACGTAATTACATTCATTTTGGAGCACGAACTACAGAAGCATTGAACCATAGCGAATCAAAGCTACTACTTCATGCATGAGTAAGCAAACAAAATTATCAGTGTGTATCGCCTCTGACCCAACCAAATAATGACAAGTGAATGTTTTGTGCCACATCTACGTTGGCAAGAATGCATTTTTGTACTACTAGTATGTAACTATGACTGGAAAACCATTTCACTAGTTTTCACCATTAGAATGGAAGAGCCACTGCGTACATACTGTACATAATAAAGAACCAAAAAAGTAATTACATTCTGATTTACGGTTTCTCATATATCCAGTTCACATAGAAGATCGCATGAAACAAAGATAAAAAAATTCATATATAGCTGGAATCCCTTTTCCAAATGTAAATTACATCTTTTTACTCCGTTGCCTCCCCCTCTCTCATCAACTGCCGGCAGCATATATACACCAATGTCCTTCATCTGCCGTCAACGGCACGTGCTACAGTTAGCCAGATCATCTCTGCTCTCTCCACGCAAATTGGCTCAGAGGATTGTGAGGAAGATGTCAGATCCTACAATGTATTCCTCTGCCCCACAAACCTCCGTGCCACGCCGAAGATGAGAGCCTTTGTCAGGAGCCCTTGGTCGAGAGTACACGCTAAGGCCACGGCCCCGCCGAGCACAAGGAACCTCGCCATGCGGTTTTTCACAGGTTTCTCTTCGGCCTCCATGATGTCTTGGTCACTGTTGGACTCCAGTCCTCGGACAAAATTGTCGCCGACCTTGGTGTTGATCTGGGCCATCAAGGCGCTCGGCGAAGGTGGCTCCCCAGCAGCCCTGGCTTTCTGATAGGCCCGGAGTCCAGGTTCGATTCTCTTCACACATCCCCACATGCCCTGCCGAATGCCAATCTTTGCTATCTCATATGGGATGCCCATATCCTCATGGTGGAACAAGAGAATCTCGCAGGCAGTCGAGCCACCAATGCCTCGTCTTGACTCCACTGTTCCAAGATCAAAACAAAAGAAATCCTTAGTTATAGAAAGAATGGAAGAAAGAAAGAGGTATTCTTTTCATTAACTTCTAGAAAATATGTTTGATTTTTGTTCCTTTCTCATGTCATGTATAAAATGTATTTCCTTCAACCTCACTATTCAAATAGCTCTGTTTCACCTCTTACCACTCATATGCAAACAAGGTAGTGAAGGGAAGTGGTTACCTGCACGGATGCACCAGCTTGAGTAATACAAATCTACTCTGCGAGGTTTGCTGCGCCGCGGGATGGATGAACATGGCACACCCTGCATCATGCATAAAACGGAGACAGATAAGTAGTTGAGCAAGAGGATGCAAGTTGTATACATAATATACGTGTGCACATCGACATGTTCTAGCAATTCACTTCATGCAAGGTGACATTAGTTCGGGACAAGTTATTTCACTCTACTGTTTTGCACCAGTTTTAAAGTCATGCCACTTTCTGGCTGATGTGAAGAATCTCTGAGTTTTGAGAAATATTCTAAAGAATCACTTTATGCTGTGCAAATAACTGAAATAACAACTGTTGAGAGACTTGTTATCAACCAAATCTAAACCATTCCTTTTAGGGAAATCAGAATTACATAACTGATTCTTACTTTAATTTAGTATGCATGTGCCTACAAGCTACAAAAGCAACCAAAAAGAAAACTTTCATCAAGATAAAATAGGCAATTCAATGAAGCCATATAAAACATAATCATATCAATTTATCAAGGAATGAATAACTGGGTGCAGAGGGGTGGTTAAAGATAGGAAAAAGGAGAAGGATGCAATAACAGAAGACAAAAAGGTCAGATGACATGAACATCCATGTCAAAGGAAACAATAGTATGCATATAACTTTCTATAAGGCACGTGATAAGTATCGACATCAGATAACATTTTGTTATAGCAAGAATGGAACCAAGACTAGGAAACATGGATTTAGTCATGACACGCGGTCCGCGGGTACGGAGTTCAAACCCACAGGTACTTGCACGTGCTTTATTGAGATGATGTTAAAATGAGGAAGACGGCATGGAATAAAACTACAACCAGAACTGGCATTGACATGTTTTTAAGTTTGGCACTGATGTACAACTCTTCCTAATTTCTTCGTCCCTTCGTACTGTGTGGTTACCACTATTAAATGTAACTTAATGCAAGAGGTTATCTAGCTGTCCCCGTTATTTAATTTCAACCAAATAATAGCAAAAAAAGAAAAACTGGAGACTTCCACTTTATCAACAACTCAACATTAATATCAAGACTTCAATGATGTTAGAAGTCTGTCCTGGTACATCTGTACATGTACTCAAAGGATGGAGAAGTGGCCTCATAGCATTATCATTAGAAAAAGATATCAGCACGCTTGACAGAGAAAAGCTGATCTTACCAAGTTACCATACGTGACACCTCATTATCATTTATAAGGTATCCACAGAAGCGTCGTTGTCCAGTCAACAATATAATTAAATTTACCTAGCAATGCCTATTCTGAACTGAGTTGCGTGATGGGCTACGATGCAACTTTTTGTCAACATCATCGATTTGTTTACAAGGATGTTAAAGCAGCAGAACTCTAGATTTTGCCCGCAGGATTTTTCACACTAGTCCCTTGTATTTTGGAGCATCTTGCTGTGCATTCTTTTAATGCAAAAGGAGTAAATAAAATTCCCATTGCAAGCAAGGAAACATATAAATTTGAATTATGGATATTGCAGTGATGTAATTGCAATTTTACATAATTTCTGTCAGCAACATCATATGCTAAGGATCAAACACAGTTCTCCTATAAATCTCAAACCCGAAGAATAGAAGGAAGCATCGTTTGATGAACATTAGTAAGTTTCTGAGTTTCCTTACCTTTGTAACACAATAGTACGCGCTTCCCAGTTTCCATATCCGGCGAGCAATGATATACTCCCTGTCACTACAGAAGAAGGGGAACTGCGAGCAAGAGAGAGCAAACGATAAGCATGAAGTGACAAACTTGCAGAACCTAGAGCTAATTCACCGTCTCAGGGCCATCTACCTTGCGAACCCAATGCACTTTCATCGTCCCGGTTGTCTGACACTCCTCCAGCGTCTGGTGAGAGATGAGCATATCGTCCCACTTGTTGGACATCCGGAACTCATCATCTCCAAAGAAGTCCCTTACTTCATCCGGGGTTGCATTCTCAAAGATTGTGCTGCTCTGGTACTGCGGAGGCCCATTCTGATTTCATCCAAGTACAGTACAGACCCATAATTAGCTCCCAAATAGCCATTCAGTAATCAGTACTTCACATCAACAAGTATAAGAGAACCCAATCAATCTACTGAGAGGTGGTATTCACCTGAGGATCCCTCCTCCACGCCTGGTAGGTCATGTTGGGCAGCGCCTTCTCCATCATCTTGATCCAGGCCGGGCCGCCGTCGTTGCCCTCCACCAGCCTCCAGAGGTTCACCAGGTCACTCTTCCCCACCGCCTGCTCCTCGTTCGCCATCTCCGACGACCTGCCAAGGCAGAGCAGCAGCAGGTCAGGCGACGACTCCGATTTCGCCAAATCCCCACTAAAGAACACGGGGCTTTGACCAAAAGCTACTCCCCACGCATCAAGAAGAATCAGGCGCGCATTTCAACGAACATCTGGCGGGCCTACTAGGCAACGTACCCTTGCAGGGAAGCCTCGTCGTCCTCCTGCTCCTGCTGCTGCTGCCGCGCGCCGGCGAGGTAGTCGAGAGGGGCGCGGATGCGGGCGGGGAGCTGGGCCCTCCAGAAGTCGAGCGTGGCGACCTGCGGCGGGTCGGCGGCGGGGGCGACGATGCCGGCGGCCCAGCGCGGGCGCCAGGCCCAGCCGAGCAGGAGGCCGACGAGGGCCGCCGCCCAGAGCGGCCCCGCGAGCAGCGCCATCTCGCAGGCCGCGCCCCACGCCGTCGGCTGCTCCAGCACCCTCGCCACCGCCGACAGCACGTACCCCATCGGCGCCGCAGCCGCAGCCGGGGGCGGGGCGCGGAGCTGAGGATTGCGGCGAGGGGAGAACGGAATGGGGGAGGCTTTGCGGCCTACCGGAGAGGATTAAAGACTCGATTTTTTCGCTCCCTATCTTCTCTTTTATTGGGTTTCGTTGGTGGAGGAAAGGAACGGTGAGGTGTGGTGCACGAGTAGCGATGTGACGACTGGTGTGTGGACACGGCGCATGGACTCTGTCTGTTGGAGCTCCTTTTCTATCTATTTTCTATCTATATATATATTCTGCCTTTTATGGAACTCTTTTTCAGTTGCAGAAGAAGTATATATTTGTAGCCATAGGATGCTTACTTCCAATCTAGATCTTTTTGGCCTCCACAATATTCTTTAAAAAAATTAATATGCAAATATATAAAAGAAAAAGGAAGACTTTCAGAACGATGTGAATGACATAAAAACGGCTAGAAGAACATTGACTGCTATAGGTATGAGCTTGGGTCAATTCAGATTGGTTAAGGAGTCGTTTTCAGATAGGTGTTTAATATGTTTTCCATGTTGTTCCTTGAAGGTACAAAAGATGGTCCAGGAGTATCTAAACCTTTCCATAGAGACTAAGAAATGGCGTTCAGTCTTATAACAATCAAGTGTTATATATAAAATTCCATTAAAATGTGTAACACGCTCTAGCTAAATTCTCTTGATGGAACGAATGGTCCGATTGCGATGATCAAGATCCATGGCACATATACTGCAAAGAAATGCAGAAATGTGGATATTACCGTGTTGATTTCACCAACAGGTTGATCTTGACTCAGTAAAAATTACTAGAATCCATCCGTCGGCTTTTTTCCACTTTATCCATGATTTAAAGTATACGACGCTCTAATTGGTAGAGAACCATTATGTCGAGTATGGGTATGGCCTGCACTGAACCAAATGGAAACCACTCACCCTATCCTTTCTTTTTCTTTTGTAGGGACGTGTCACTCTATCCACTCACAAATACTTGTCCTTCCCTTGCACACAAGGCCAAAATACAGTAGAGAGTTATACTACAGTACATGAATGTTGGGGGTGTATGGACTTGGCGCAGAGACGTGGAGGGCAGCGCCCCCAAGAGATAAGGCGATTTGGGGATAGAGGTTGGGGTGGCGCGTGTCTGATCCCTGGGGTCCCAGCCCCCACGCCGCCCAATCGCGAGCCGCCGCGTACGCGCGCCTAATGCGAATAGGGTAGTCGGGCAGTGTGACCATTGGCCAGCCAGGCAGCCAACAAAATTAGAACGGCGGAGGCCAGCTTCTGATTGGTTGTGGGGTTGGTGCCTCACCAACTGAACATCATCATCACCAAAATAGAGTTAGGCTAATGCATGCTTAGTTCAGACACTAATCCTTATCGTGTTCGATTGACAAATGGCGCCTGTCTGTCTAGAAAAGATTATTTTTATCATGATGCATTTTTCTTTACATAGTGTTTGTGTTTCTCCCATGGAATCTTTGCCGAACGGACAACTAAGGTTTTGGAAGACTAATTATGCTATAGTGTAAGAGCATCTACTGCCGCGATGGGCAAAGCCGACCCCCAAACGCCGCCGGGCGCGTTGCACGGACAGTGACCGGTCACACCTTAAATAATGCAATCAACATCCGGATACCTCAAATTCATATTATTACATGCAACGTAACGATCTTTAAACGGAGCTCGTCCGGACGCCGTAGCCATGTCCAGCGACCGGCTGCGCTCCCCAGAGTGTTGGTCCGGTCGCCGTGGCCATGTGTCCATGTCTGGCGGCCGGCTGTGCACCCCAGAGTGTTGGCCCGGTCGCCGGCAAGGTAGAGTAGGGCGTGGGACACGAGCTGGCTCACGAGACTCAAGCGCGCCGCCGTCTCCCATGCCCTACAATTCCTTGGAGCCCGGAACACGTTGGGTGCCGGTGGACGTCAGATCGATGATGGATCCGTCCTAGAACGAGCCGGCGACATCCACAATGACGCGCTTGCGGCTCCTGGAGTGGTGCACCATACGGGGAGCCGGAGAATGCGACCCGCCTCGCCGACGTCCACCGCCTCGAGCGCTGCCGCCGCCTCCGCGCCCATTGCCGCCGCGCGGCGGCACGCCACCATAGTTGCATCGGACGACGCCCATGGTGCGTCCATGACCTTGGCGCACCAACAGAGGGCTTGCGCATCCACCACCGCGTTCGGACGCCAGACGGACCGCACCGCCTCCGACGAGGCACAACGACTACCCTAGCGCCTGATCCATGCGCCATTTGGGCGGATGCAATGGATTCCCGACGGAAGGAGTCCGAGAACTGCTGTTTACGAACCTTCTCCCGGGAGCGGCGGAGCACAAACAGGACGTCCATCCCCTCCTCGGAGGCACGTGGGATGAACTCGGGGTCGACGGATCTGGAGGTGAAGGATTCGGATCCGCTGCCCGCCATGGCGGAGACGAGTGGACGACGCCGGAGGACGAGCTTGGGTGGCAGAGGGCACTGGAAGGGAGTGGAGTGAGGTGGCTAGGATTTGGTCCGGCGAGCGGATGGGGAGGAATATATGTGGGGTCGGATGAGCCAGTGTGGGTTGGGCCCGAGTGGCGGGCGTGCCCGGATCAGGTGTCCCCATATCCGCCTCATATTTGGACTGGATATGAGGGGTGCATGTTAGCCGGGGCATTTAAAAACTGCTTGAGGCGCCTGGTTGGGTCGAAATTTCATGACCGGTCAATGACCAGGCGGACCGCCTGGGCATTTGGAAACGGTTTGGGGGTGCCCGGTTGTAGATGCTCTAAAATAACACTAATTTCCTCATTCAGTTTAATGAGGTGCAGCCATGCAACTATGTAAATATAAAATATTACTGTACTCCCGCCGATCCATATTATTAGCAAGAAGTAATATGGACCAGTGGGAATACCTAGCAGTACAACCCTGGGTATTTACACAAAAACAAACTAGTTGTGGTGAGCAGTCCGATCTCAGCCGCAACCTTCGGTAACACATTGCGGTGGTATGTAAGATCACGGCCGACCAGTTTGTTCATATAGGATTTGTTTACAGACGAGTAAAAGACACTACATCTACATGACGCCAACCTATAGTCCATAGTCGAGCTAAGCGACATGTTTAAGCTTAAGCACTTGCAAATGCTTGGGCTTAAAGTCGCTTTTCTGATGGTTGCAACCCCTGCACTTGCCAAAGGGCAGACAAAAACGGACGATCAATATGTTGTACTACCAAAGTTCTATAGTACATACTATAATGGACAAGGCCGTGCAAAAGGGGTTAGCGTTTAGTTTACCTAGTTATACAAATGAGCTAGTGACCGGGACCGGCGGTGAGTGAAGGGCACTAAAAGCACACTGTAGCACTAAAAATTAACAAGGTTTCGTAGGAGTACTTTGGGGTCCTGGGTGCGAAATCTCCCACTGATTAATTGTTCAGTTGATTAGTTGGTGTGCGACGCGCATCCGTGTCTCAGGTCAAGGGACAGCTAATAATGCATGGCTGCTAGCTAAAGCTTTGTGCGTGTGTGCATGCATATGCTCCGCTCCGGTGTGTTAAACGTTGTTTGTGATATGAAATTAGCGGCTGTATGGGCACCTCCGTCCTCTTAATTATATTGACCGGCACGACGAAATGGCTCCCCAAAGCACATGCTAGCTCCTGCCTGGGGCTACCTTAGTGAAAACTTTGTTTTGTATTTCAGGTAATTATTGATTTTGCTACCATGTGCACATTAGTTGTGTTTTTCTTTTGCGCGTGCGTGTAGTTCCTTTTCCCAAAATTGACACAACTAGCGCACGACACATGTGGCGAGCAATCTCAAATCAGTCGAAACAAAAACAAAAAAGGACACTTGTGCGCGCACCTCTAATGGTTCATTTATTTACTTGTAATTTTTCTATATTTATACTACTATTAAACAATCAAACAAGGACTTCTTTAAGCACACCTCATAAAGTATACACAGATCCAGTACCACCGCACGATTAGGCCCACTAAAATAAATCTAATGGTTAGACTTAACCTAAATCATTTTCTGTGTGCACTTAGCAATTTACATTGACCGACCATACTCCACCGTGGAGGAAAATATGAACCTCCACACCTGGGAAATTAGGAAATTAATAATCACGGGTGCATCATATTCCAGGAAAGTAAATCAAAGTGCATCCATCCTATTAGGAAATTAATCTCAGACAAATCCATCATATTAAAAAACTTATCTCGGACGCATCCATCCTATTAGGAAGCTAATCGCGAGCCGCCTGCCGCCATCATCCACATCAGTCGGATTTATTTTGTTTCATGACAGAGAAACCATATACCTTTCGCTGTTTTGCCATATATATTTATTCTTATATACTTGTGCAGTTTCAAATAATCCAACATATCTGCAGTCATCAAACTTGAAGACATACTTTTTAAGGCCTTATTTGCACCGCCTCTCTTTCTTTGTCTGCACGTCTCTTTCCTCCAGTAATAATAATGAATAACTTTTTTCGGATCAGGTATTACACTGTTACAAATGTATGCTGAAGCTACTCCTTGCGACAAGAAAAAAGAGGATGAATGCTTTCTATCTTCACCAGTTTTGTAGCATGTTTCAAATTGTTGGCTCTTTCTTATTTGAGGATTCATCATGTTTTTGTAATTTAGAAGCTGACTTGAAAGCTTGATAAGGTTAAGCTTGACAAATACTCTGGAATACTGTTCCTTCCATCTTAATTTTTCTTCCTAACTCATTTCAGTTTCTGTACGCACAGAGCGTCTTACAGCATTGTAAGTTAGTATGGTTGCTAGTAGCGTAGCCAACCCAATACGCCAGGGTGGTCCATTGATAGAAACATTTATCTATACTACTGTTAAACAATCAAACAAGAACTTCTTTAAGCACACCTCATAAAGTATACACAGATCCAGTACCACCGCACGATTAGGCCCACTAAAATCAATCTAATGGTTAGACTTAACCTAAATCATTTTCTGTGTGCACTTAGCAATTTACATTGACTGACCGTACTCCACCGTGAAGGAAAATATGAACCTCCACACCTGGGAAATTAGGAAACTAATAATCACGGGTGCATCATATTCCAGGAAAGTAAATAAGAGTGCATCCATCCTATTAGGAAACTAATCTCAGACAAATCCATGTGCATCCGTCCTATTAGGAAACTAATCTCAGACAAATCCATCATATTAAAAAACTTAAACTTATCTCGGACGCATCCATCCTATTAGGAAGCTAATCGCGAGCCGCCTGCCGCCATCATCCACATCTCAGCCTGTGCAAAACCGAATTGAAACCATAAACCAAATCGAACCGAAAATTCGGTTTATTCAGTTTTCGGTTTCAGTTTCAGTTCCCAAATTTTGGAACCATTTGAACTTCGGTTTTTTCGGTTAGAAACCGAACGGTTTCTAGTTAAACCGAAAAAACTGAAAGTACCTTCAATGTGCAGAAAATAGCCAAAGCTTTGAGTAGAACACCTCACCCGCCCTTCATTTTATAGCTCTCCGCCCACCGCTCCTTGCCTCCGCTCACCGATGTGGGACTAAAGCACGCTTCCTTCTCTCCTAGCGACAGCATTCCCACCACGCGGTGCTTGTTTCAGTGTTTGGGCCTCCATTTTTCCAGCCCACACCGGTCTTGTTCAATTCTGTTGGGCCTAGCGTTTGACCTCCTGGCCTATGCGGTTGTTCTGTTCGTTACTGCTACTACGCCACCAAACCAAAGCTACGTGTTGCTCAAAAAAAAATCAAAGCTATGTTGTCTAAAAAAACCAACACTAGGATGGTACTCCTACTTAGTACTAGACTACTAGTACTTACCCTTCAAAGAAAAAAAAACACAATGCTAGTGCACCACCGGCCGTACGTACATACATATGCCATAGACCAAATCATCTCTTCTGCCATCTAAATTCTAATAGTCTTATATACATACACTATTCTCATACATCACAAGAAATATATATATGCAGACCAAATCATGTACAAAAAAACCATGTGTCATTCAAAAATTCGCGTAAACTTTGGTTTTTTTGGTTATTACCGAAACCAAACCGAAAGTAAATGGTTATTACCGAAATCGAACCGTATCTATGTATAAAACCATATAAACCGAAGTATAAAAACCGTATAAACCAAAAACCGTATAAACCGAACCGAATCAAACCGAAAAAACCGAACGCACAGGCTGATCCACATCAGTCGGATTTATTTTGTTTCATGACAGAGAAACCATATACCTTTCGCTATTTTGCCACATATATTTATTCTTATATACTTGTGCAGTTTCAGATAATCCAACATATCTGCAGTCATCAAACTTGAAGACATACTTTTTAAGGCCTTATTTGCACCGCCTTTCTTTCTTTGTCTGCACGCCTCTTTCCTCCAGTAATAATAATGAATAACTTTTTCCGGATCAGGTATTACACTGTTACAAATGTATGCTGAAGCTACTCCTTACGATAAGAAAAAAGAGGATGAATGCTTTCTATCTTCACCAGTTTTGTAGCATGTTCCAAATTGTTGGCTCTTTCTTATTTGAGGATTCATCATGTTTTTTGTAATTTAGAAGCTAACTTGAAAGCTTGATAAGGTTAAGCTTGACAAATACTCTGGAATACTGTTCCTTCCATCTTAATTTTTCTTCCTAACTCATTTCAGTTCCTGTACACACAGAGCGTCTTACAGCATTGTAAGTTAGTATGGTTGCTAGTAGCGTAGCCAATCCAATACGCCAGGGTGGTCCATTGATAGAAACATTTATCTATACTACTGTTAAACAATCAAACAAGAACTTCTTTAAGCACACCTCATAAAGTATACACAGATCCAGTACCACCGCACGATTAGGCCCACTAAAATCAATCTAATGGTTAGACTTAACCTAAATCATTTTCTGTGTGCACTTAGCAATTTACATTGACTGACCGTACTCCACCGTGGAGGAAAATATGAACCTCCACACCTGGGAAATCAGGAAACTAATAATCACGGGTGCATCATATTCCAGGAAAGTAAATAAGAGTGCATCCATCCTATTAGGAAACTAATCTCAGACAAATCCAACATATTAAAAAACTTATCTCGGACGCATCCATCCTATTAGGAAGCTAATCGCGAGCCGCCTGCCGCCATCATCCACATTAGTCGGATTTATTTTGTTTCATGACAGAGAAACGATATACCTTTCGCTATTTTGCCACATATATTTATTCTTATATACTTGTGCAGTTTCAAATAATCCAACATATCTGCAGTCATCAAACTTGAAGACATAATTTTTAAGGCCTTATTTGCACCGCCTCTCTTTCTTTGTCTGCACGCCTCTTTCCTCCAGTAATAATAATGAATAACTTTTTCTGGATCAGGTATTACACTGTTACAAATGTATGCTGAAGCTACTCCTTACGACAAGAAAAAAGAGGATGAATGCTTTCTATCTTCACCAGTTTTGTTGCATGTTCCAAATTGTTGGCTCTTTCTTATTTGAGGATTCATCATGTTTTTTGTAATTTAGAAGCTGGCTTGAAAGCTTGATAAGGTTAAGCTTGACAAATACTCTGGAATACTGTTCCTTCCATCTTAATTTTTCTTCCTAACTCATTTCAGTTTCTGTACGCACAGAGCGTCTTACAGCATTGTAAGTTAGTATGGTTGCTAGTAGCGTAGCCAACCCAATACGGCAGGGTGGTCCATTGATAGAAACATTTACATAAGATTATTTATTTTTAAAGAAATACTTTTTTACTGCACTGTATATAAGCTATGGAGAAATTCCAGGGTGGTCCATGGACCACCCTGGCCACCCCCTAGCTGCGCCACTGATGGTTGCCAACGCATAAACACATACAAAACCGGATAAATACTTTCTATCATGATAATTATTGGATTTCTTGTAGCCCTTTTACATTTCAATTAGTTCTTGTAAATAATCTTTATTTTATATAGAAGTCGTTGTAGTCGCATATCATCTTCTATTTCCTGTTATCCATAGTAGGTAGCTATATAATTTTGGCAATCCACACAACCATAGTATATATATAATTTGATCCAAATTAGTACAAGTATATATTTTGCTACGCAGATTAGTAGAATAAAATAAGATTCGAGAATTAAGCATCTTGAACAATATACCGTAAGGCAGTTTATACTTTTTTTTTCCTGGCTACACTCGAAGAGAAGACTACACTACAAGGCTATATTACTGCATTAATAAATAATTGCTGATTTTATTTAAATGAGAATATTTTCCTACGATTACTCTATGAAGCAACATAACCACTATTGTGTCTCACTTTTGAAAATACAATTTGAGCGACATCAAACATTGTGTATCCATTTGATTTATATTTCTAAAAACATTTATTTTTTTATATTATGTGAATCTCACTTGGTTTACGTTTGGGACGTGCGTTGCACGTGCATGCTTACTAGTGTTACCAGATAGCACACATTCTGTCCGCTGCAATTATTACCCGTTTGTGAAAACACCCGTATATTAATTAAATCAAAGGCATATAATCATTCGTTACACAGGACATCACGCACGATGACACATCACCCATTTACAATCCATCTGTTTTATATCTTTCTTTTTTTTTTGCAATGTTATGCGTCATCATATTGGCGCCCCCTCTTAATATGAACCGGCGAGAATTGCTACAGAAGACGGATGGCCCCGAAAGCCTCTGTCTTCAAGTCCATGAGAGCTGATGTGTTGAGGATTTCATCGGCTAAATCGTTCTTCACAGAAAAGGGAGTCTGTCTCCAGAATGATGAAGCAATGTAAAGCCAAAGCAATATGGAAACCCGCAAGGCATGCAGAAAATTCCGCTTCCTCCACACTAGAAGGTGCAATTACAAATTTACCTGGCATGGTTAAATGCATGTCGCTTACTGTTACAATGCTCTTGAAGCGAGCCTCCACAATGCATTGTTGAACGTTTCTCTATGTCATGAAAATACATGATAATGTGGAATTGCATGTGTCGACAAGTTAAGCTGAAATGTTTGCTTTCTTTTCCAACAGCCAAGGTTTTATTTTCCTCTCTGAGTTTTCAAACCAAGCACTACCTTTTTCTTTTGGCAAAAACAATGATGATCGTGGTTTTTCTTTTGTGAGTGTTTTTGAGAGTTAATGATGATCGTGGATGTATAGTACCAGAGGAGAAGGCCAGCCCGAAACTACCAGGCCTGAGGTCTCGAAACAAAATGGACTCCACTTGACCAGCCCGAACTGAAACCAGCTGTCTCTTTTACACGGCCCAGCCCATCAAACCCGCCTCGTCGCCTCCACCTCCACCGCCCACTCCACAGAGCGAGCCAAGCCAGAGATAACCAACTCGGACGCGCCGGCAGCTCAGCAACCGCACGCCGTCGCCGTCGCCATGGCCACGGCCGCCTCCGCCTCCCTCTCCGCCGCGTCCTTCCTCTCCCCAGCCCCGCCTCGCCCCGCCCCTCTTCCGCGCCCTCGCGGCCTCAGGCTCGGGCGGCGGCAAGAAGAAGTCCGGCAAGTCCAAGAGCAGCAGCAGCAAGGGCAAGGGCAAGGAGAAGGCGCTGGAGCCGCCGCCCGACGTGGCGGTCCGCCGCGCCCCAGCGGGGAGCGCGTCGGTGTTCGAGCAGCAGCGGACGAAGGCCGGGTTCAACCCCGGCGGCGGCGGGAACCGGTTCACGGAGGACGAGGTCCGGCAGCGGCAGGCCACGGAGAGCGCCTTCCTCTTCGCCTGGCTGGGCCTCGGCGGATCATCCTCTTCCAGGGCCTCGCGCTCGCCGCCTCCGGTAATTCACTATAGCTATGCTATCTATCTGATTTAAGCTTGTGCTATGGGGAATCTGGTGGACATTGCTCGTAGATATCGTAGGTATTTGGAATTTAGGGGGATGCTATGATATGATAGTAAGAGGTAAAAAGCATTGTGGTGCAGTGGAGTACTACGTATTACTGTACTAACTTGAGTGGCGTCTGGTGTTAAGAAACATCCTTTGCTCTGTAAATGTTAGATGCAGTTTTCAGGTTTGCCATGATGCCGTTGACTTGGTGACTTTAACTGAACTGAGATTGTGCTTGCGTGATGCTGATCGATGCATATAACTCACCGCCGCCTTGGCCCGTTCTAAATTATACGAGTTAATCATTTTGTCAACCAAATTCTCTAAGTTGGACCATTTGGAATAAGAGAAGGCTTCCACCACAAGTGCGCTCCGCCGACAATCCTCCTTGAGGGTATAAAGAGGCAAAATTTGGAATAAGAGAAGGATTTGTTTACAGAGGCGTAAAAGATACTACATGACGCCAACCTATAGTCCATAGTCGAGCTAAACGATAGGTTTAAGCTTAAGCACCTGCAGTTGCTTCGGCTTAAAGTCGCTTTTCTGATGGTTGCAACCCCTGCACTTGCCAAAGGGCAGACAAAACGGACGATCAATATCTTGTTGTACTACCAAAGTTCTATAGTACTATAATGCACAAGGCCGTGCAAAAGGGGTTAGCGTTTAGTTTACCTAGTTATACAAATGAGCTGGTGATCGTGACCGACGGTGAGTGAAGGGCACTAAAAGTACACTGTAGCACTGAAAATTAACAAGGTTTCGTAGCACTTGGGGGTCCTGGGTGCGAAAGCTCCCACTGATTAATTTGTTTAGTTGATTAGTTGGTGTGCGACGCGCATCCGTGTCTCAGGTCAAGGGACAGCTAATAATGCATGGCTGCTAGTGCCAGCTAAAGCTTTGTGCGTGTGTGCATGCATATGCTCCGCTCCGGTGTGTTAAACGTTGTTTGTGATAGTATGAAATTAGCGGCTGTATGGGCACCTCCGCCCTCTTAATTAATTATATTGACCGGCACGACGAAATGGCTCCCCAAAGCACATGCTACCTCCTGCCTGGGGCTACATTAGTGAAAAGATTATTTAGCATTTCAGGTACTCTCTCTCTCTCTCTCTCTCTCTCTCTCTCTCTCTTGCAATCTTATGCGTCATCATATTGGCGCCCCCTCTTAATATGAACCGGCGAGAATTGCTACAGAAGACGGATGGCCCCGAAAGCCTCTGTCTTCAAGTCCATGAGAGCTGATGTGTTGAGGATTTCATCGGCTAAATCGTTCTTCACAGAAAAGGGAGTCTGTCTCCAGAATGATGAAGCAATGTAAAGCCAAAGCAATATGGAAACCCGCAAGGCATGCAGAAAATTCCGCTTCCTCCACACTAGAAGGTGCAATTACAAATTTACCTGGCATGGTTAAATGCATGTCGCTTACTGTTACAATGCTCTTGAAGCGAGCCTCCACAATGCATTGTTGAACGTTTCTCTATGTCATGAAAATACATGATAATGTGGAATTGCATGTGTCGACAAGTTAAGCTGAAATGTTTGCTTTCTTTTCCAACAGCCAAGGTTTTATTTTCCTCTCTGAGTTTTCAAACCAAGCACTACCTTTTTCTTTTGGCAAAAACAATGATGATCGTGGTTTTTTTTGTGTGAGTGTTTTTGAGAGTTAATGATGATCGTGGGTGTATAGTACCAGAGGAGAAGGCCAGCCCGAAACTACCAGGCCTGAGGTCTCGAAACAAAATGGACTCCACTTGACCAGCCCGAACTGAAACCAGCTGTCTCTTTTACACGGCCCAGCCCATCAAACCCGCCTCGTCGCCTCCACCTCCACCGCCCACTCCACAGAGCGAGCCAAGCCAGAGATAACCAACTCGGACGCGCCGGCAGCTCAGCAACCGCACGCCGTCGCCGTCGCCATGGCCACGGCCGCCTCCGCCTCCCTCTCCGCCGCGTCCTTCCTCTCCCCAGCCCCGCCTCGCCCCCGCCCCCTCTTCCGCGCCCTCGCGGCCTCGGGCTCGGGCGGCGGCAAGAAGAAGTCCGGCAAGTCCAAGAGCAGCAGCAGCAAGGGCAAGGGCAAGGAGAAGGCGCTGGAGCCGCCGCCCGACGTGGCGGTCCGCCGCGCCCCAGCGGGGAGCGCGTCGGTGTTCGAGCAGCAGCGGACGAAGGCCGGGTTCAACCCCGGCGGCGGCGGGAACCGGTTCACGGAGGACGAGGTCCGGCAGCGGCAGGCCACGGAGAGCGCCTTCCTCTTCGCCTGGCTGGGCCTCGGCGGGATCATCCTCTTCCAGGGCCTCGCGCTCGCCGCCTCCGGTAATTCACTATAGCTATGCTATCTATCTGATTTAAGCTTGTGCTATGGGGAATCTGGTGGACATTGCTCGTAGATATCGTAGGTATTTGGAATTTAGGGGGATGCTATGATATGATAGTAAGAGGTAAAAAGCATTGTGGTGCAGTGGAGTACTACGTATTACTGTACTAACTTGAGTGGCGTCTGGTGTTAAGAAACATCCTTTGCTCTGTAAATGTTAGATGCAGTTTTCAGGTTTGCCATGATGCCGTTGACTTGGTGACTTTAACTGAACTGAGATTGTGCTTGCGTGATGCTGATCGATGCATATAACTCACCGCCGCCTTGGCCCGTTCTAAATTATACGAGTTAATCATTTTGTCAACCAAATTCTCTAAGTTGGACCATTTGGAATAAGAGAAGGCTTCCACCACAAGTGCGCTCCGCCGACAATCCTCCTTGAGGGTATAAAGAGGCAAAATTTTGGGTCATCGCGGGGGCGAAACACTTGGGTCTAATCATGCCGGGAGAGTTAGTGTCCTTGTTCTACGTTGGTGGACGTTTGGGCGTTATCTTTGTAACCATAACACTATATTTTCCCCTTAATTAATGAATGAGGCAAATCTTTGGCCTCTGTTTCAATTTTTATTTGCTAAGGGTGGGAAAGGTTTTGCTACTGTATAATTGTTGGCTCAACTAATCATATCTGAACCTTCTTATGAAAAATGCAGGTTTTCTGCCCACAGACTGGGACAGTTTTTTAGTTAAGTACCTGTATCCGTCGTTCACTCCGACAGTACTCTTGTTCCTCGGGGGTACGACTGGATATGGCGTCTTCAAGTACTTTGAAGGCGAGAAAAGCAAAGACTAGATTCATTTCAAAACAAAGGTGAGGCTAAATACCATCATCCCGTGAATATGTGGTGTTCTTTGCTACGTTCGCTTTGTTAACCCCACCTGAGGTATTCTCCAGATAGTCTGAAATACATGTGTACTTCATATACATTATGTAGCTATTGTTGGATAATATCTCTTGTTCCAGCTTTAGAAAGCTACAACACAATAGACTCATCATCACTGACTACTGCATTATACTCCCTCTGTCCCATAATGTAAGACGTTTTTTGACTCTACACTAGAGTCAAAAAACGTCTTACATTATGGGACGGAGGGAGTAGTATATATGTGCTTGCATCTACAAGTTTCACAGTGTAACTGATCATCTACATTTGCGGATAGCATCACCTGTGCTCCTCTTATTTAGAAAGAACTTAGTCATAGATCATAATCCCCCAAAGACACAGAGGTTGCTAAAACAATAACTAACTAGTACATACATGGTGTTCGCCTTTCCTGTCATGTTTTATGCTGCTCCACATTTTTCAGTTGTTACAACTGAGATCAGCCTTATTGTCTAGCTACATGAATTGAAACTTGATTTTCCGTTTGGTGTCTTTTCCATAGTCCACACTATGACCCTGTCATCCATTCTTCTTTTTCATGACCCTGTTCATTCCATCTGTCACAGCATCTCGGAGCAGAGTTTGCTAACTTTGAGGGGTGGAGTTCCTTGTTACTGTGTGGTAAAGGCACATAGTGTCTCAGAAGTAGCTTATGGCAGGAGATGAGTCCCAGATAGCTAGGCTGTTACTGTAAAAGAATTTCTCTTTTTATCGCCAATCCTGAATTACTGACTATCTTCTATGTACAGGTAATAGCCATTGTATATTCATGTATGAACTGAGCTGTATAATGGTTCCTATGCACTAGTCACCTGGCCGTCTGTACATGTTTCTCGTATCGAGCATTTGTGCTATGTACAGTGTACATGGATTGCACGATCTGTCCTGCTAGAATGACGCTAACTGAGTTTAGTTATGGTTGTTTTCATGAAGAAAAATCCTAAACAAAATCAGTTATGTACCATAGGATGTCGACAATCATCTGGAGTAAAATGTCTGGTCGTTTTAGCCAAATTATTTATCTTATAGTGATTGTTTGGTATCACTGATTTGGTTATCCACGAGATTTATCTAGGGTATTCGTATCATCATGCACCCTCAATCGGATCGGAGAAGGTAACATGCTGACAAACTTGAACGCTGCTGGTCAGTTTTTACACTTGCAGCTGATGCAGGTTATCCATGGATGCACCCAACACAAACTTCATCTCGACATTTCAACGGACAGCCATGCATGCATGATCAAATGAATTCAAGCAAATCACATATAATAGATTATTTTGCCACATTTCAAATTTCAATATTCAGCACACATTTAGAACAGTAGTGGTAGACATCAACACAATTCTATGTCCTGGGGTCGGATAGTGTGGATATGCATCAGCGACACAATAGTAACCTTATGTACAGGGATCATGAACCATAGGTCTAGAACTAAGTGATTCAGGAAGCAAACTTGGAGAGAAGCTCCTTGAGAACAGAGGGGCTGCAGGTCCTGATTATTTGCTCCAGCCCATCAGCCGTGAAAACCGTGTGCAAATTTGTGCGAGTTTTGACGAACTCCAAGCAAGACTGCTTCAACCAGAGGCACCGGTTCCGCTCAGCCATGACAATGATGTCTGCCACCGTGTCCTTGCAAATCAATTCGGTCAACTTCTCTTTACAGATTGACTTGAGCCTTTGGAGACCATATCTGTCTGCAGCTTCAAGGAGCTGCAGCAGCCAGTCTTCTTCCGTGTCATTCTCTTCTGTGTCCTCAATCTCGAATTTGGGTATTCCATCAGTGTAGATGAAGGTAAGCAAGCACTGGAAGACATTTGCTTTGATGTCGTCTACCTTGACAACACTTGATGTAGCAGCGCCCACATTCATGGCGTCAAAGAGCTGTTCCTTGAATACGGTGGATCGGGCTGCAAGCATCCACCGGTGCGCAGCGAACGCCTTGCCGTCAACCTCAAACGTAATATCAGCACCCTCCTTGCTCAAGAGGAGTTCGCTAAGATGGCTTTGCAAGTCGGACTCTGGCAATTCGGTGAATGGAAGAGTGGTGGTGCCCTGCTCCTTGTGGTCCGCGGCCGACTTTTGGACAACAAGGTCACACCGGATGACGAAGCTGTCGTCCTTGAGATGCCTTGATCTTTCAAAAACCTCCCTTTTCATGAATTCAGACTGGTCATCAAAAAATTCATAGAAGCCCAAGTAAACTGGTTGGCTTTGGCGGATGTGCTTTGGCACCCGCAACTCGGGCTGGTCAATGAAACTGAAGGCATACTGAACCTCAACGGTCGCCCAGGTATCGTCTTCAAGGACAAGGACAACCGATATAAATTCTGCATCATCCTCAGCAAAACCATTAGGGTGGTAGTTGATGGTCCAGCGACGGCTTCCAACAATGAAAGGACGAGACCAGATGCACGTGCCGTTGGGAGTTGTCTCTTTGGTGCGTGAGTAACCTTCGACAACAAGCAAGTGATACCCGCTATCTGCTCCGGAGTTGATGACCGACATGGTGGAGGCACACAACTTGCCGTCAGTGATGAGAGATACACCAGCAAAGGCCATGTTGGGGCAAGCCTCCAATAGTAGAGGCTGCGAGAAACACATATAGGATGTGAGCAGTTTCGTTGGTGATATCCTGGGAAGAAAATGTTGAACGAAATCTAGAGCCCGATCGGGGGAGTACTTACTGATCGAAGAATGGAGGATCGCCCGCCGCGTCGCCGGGCGGCAGGGGTGGGACAGATGGTACAAGGAGATCATCGCCCGAGGTAGTGCAGATATATATAGCACCGAGATGCCCGGCTACCTCTCTCTGGAGAACGTCGTCGTGTTGGTGTTCAATTCAAACGAAGTCCATCGCTCCTCCGTCTCCTCTAGAACTGAGCACACGCAGGCCGAGTTGATTAAGTTTTTCTTTCTTTCGAGAATGAGTTAAGTACTGCTAGGTTAATGCAGGCTTTACAGTTACGAGGAGACCGTCGATTGCGCTTCCGTCTGGTTTCAGATCGACGCATCCACGCATGCGTTTCGCCTCCTCCAGGTCTAACCGAAGAATTACTTTCTACTGCCCCCCGCCGCTGTATCTGACATGTGGGGTTTAAGTGGCCTTTTGGGGGGGGGGGGGGTATCATCAAATCTTCCGGCCAGGCCCCTCATCTTCCTCTCTAGTTAATGCTGAGCATTAGTATTTGGCGTAGAACACGACGGGCCGCAGCGCACGACCCTCCGTTCCCGCGCAAAACCTTCCCTCTTCTCCAGTCAGCGACGGATCGCGTTCCTGCGAAATAATTGCCCAACCCTCACCCTTCAGCTATCCCCAAACCCCTAGGCTTCATAGACTTCTATAAACCGCATCCAGAAGCACGATCCCTGAATCAGATAGACCTCCGCATCTTTCCCGGCGGAGTTGATCAACACGCTGCTGCATGTTGCCCTAGGTACGGATCAACCTACAGTGAAGCTTTACGGTCTTCACCGAATTCTCAACTTATCTATAATACCTAAATAGTTCATCCCCACTACCCTATTTCTCTAAACATGCAAGCTATCCAACTCAGCAGCCTTGCCACATCAGCAATAACTCTTATGTATCTTCACTTGCCAGCTTGCCACATCAGCAAAAAAATTCAACAAGCCGTGTTGTCATTTGTTTCAGGGTTAACAAAATCATGCTGGTAGCCGAAGCGTGCCTCTTTGGGCTTCCGTAACAGATGAGGCGGAGTAATAAGCAATAAAGAGAAGCCCACCGATGGATCTCTCTTATCTCTTCCTCTTCCTGGCAGCAGCAGAACAGACGATGCCACCCACGCACCATCGATGCCCTGCAGCCGACTGCTTCGGCGTTCTTCCACGCGAGCGAGCAGAGGCACCCCATGGCGCCTCCTCTCCTTCTCTTGGCGCGCGAAGACCTCGACAGAGCCACCTCCATCGCGTCATCGATCTGGCCGCCGCCTCACCTGCGGCTCGATCTGATCTGGGAGAGATGGTGAGGGGTGGGGGTGGCAGAGTAAGGGGAGCCGGAGAGGAAGATCCGGTGCAGGACTCCCACGCTGCAGACTTGAGGCACCCAACCACGGCCACGTCGACGACTCTGCCTCCTGAAGGATGGCATCCACTACCTCCCTCCATGCCGCCCAGAAGTGACGAGGCTGCCGCCTCTCGGCAACTTTGTGTGCTCTCGCAGAAATTCCCCTTCAGATAGTGGAGCGTCGTTGCTCCCATAGTCTTCAACATCAGGTTGGTGTCTGCACCTTTGCTTCAAAATTGTGTCATGCCAGCCAGTTCATGCAAAGTTAATCTGACGTTCCCTCTTGCATTATATTGGTCTCAAAAGCACATGTGTTGTATCATAAAGGATTACTGATCCATACCATTATGATTATTTCAGTGTCATCACAGATCTGTTCTCTTTTTCATGAAGTTGGCTGGGTGCTTTGGCCACATGACAACTTCCATTTGAAATATAAAATATATAAATCAGTGAAGTTGATGTCATACAACTCATGTTTCGTCACTGTACGAACAAACTTTGAGATCTATATTGCCATCCCAACAGATCAAGACATGGATTACATATTAAAAGTGCATCAATGTTTTGTCGTTTTACACCATGTGTGGATATATCATTGACAACCAATGGTTTTTTTATGCTTGAAAAATACTTCATCGCTGCAATATGATGGTAAGATATGTTTTGTTTTCCTCTAGAGAAACTTCATAACTCAAACACGGTTTTATTTTTGCAGCATTGTAGAGTTCTTTTGAGCGTATGCGATTCCAAATCATATTCTGATTTTTCATTCACAATGCTTTCTTCATTCCCATTATCTTGACCTTCATGGTAATAATTTCCACCTAAATCTAGCAAATAATCACCGGTTATGTATAGTTCAATATTTGTGCATCACCAGTTGTAAAGGGTTCAGTATATCAATTCGTTGAAGTTTGTTGCTATATTCATATGTACATTTCTATCAAATGTACATTATTTCATTTTTGTTGGTGGTCTAGACTCATTGGATTATTCTATTTTTTGGTCAATTTGATTGTGGGAATGACCCAAAATTTGTCAAAGGAGCAATGGAGTGGGTGCTCAAATCTTCATCTTTTGGCTGCTTTAAAATGATTCGGCATCTGCAAGTAATGTTCCCTTCTTATGTGAGTAAGGTGGGGCAAAATCTTCATGAAATACTGTAGAGAACTAGGACATTACCAATCGAGGTGCCATCAGCTTTGTGACCATGTTTATTTCTCTGACTTAAAATTTTGTTGCCTTTTACTTGTGGTCTGGCAAGGGATCTTTTATGTACCATCTCATGGTGGTATTTTTTTTTCTTCTAATTGTATAATTCATCTATGCTGAGAATACATGCACAAATAAAGTGGGTTGTGTTCTTGCCCCGTTCTGCTACTTGATGCATGTGTCTATTTTCCTCCCATGTCATAACTGTCGTGCGATCAATCTTTTTGTTTGGAATACTAATATATCTATTGCTTTTTTATCTTTTTGTTGATCTATTCATCCAAAAATATATCTATTGCTATTTTGTACAACCATGAGCTTCCTTATTGACATCTATTGTTACTAATCCTGCAGGGCACCTGATTCCATGGCGTGCCTTAGTCTTTTGGCGGGCATATTTAAAGTTGAGGGATCTTTTATTCCATTTCAATTTGCTTTGGAAATCTTCTGCCGGCTCAAGTGCTCATGTCAAGGAATATAGCTGTATTTTTCTTGGATTTTTCATTTGCCTTGCAATGCTAATGGAGAAAAGGCAACAAAAACTATTCGAGGGAGAGATTGTTAACGAATAGATCAACAAAGTATTTGTCATGGAAATTGCTATTTGGAGACCTGATGCATTTTGAAAGTATGTAACGACCAAGTCTTTGATTGTGTACTTCCAAACTTTGGTTGGTGCAGGATTCCCGTTGTTAGCAGTAGCACCTACACATAGAACTGTAATGGAGAGTGAAAAGTAATTTGCTCTTTCCCCATTAACTCATAACATTATTCCATGTGACTGAAAGAGTAATCTGATCATCAAAATTATCATTTTACATGATCATCAAAGTTTATCCATACATTCCCGCAGCAACGCGCGGGGAATCATCTAGTTATCTTAATCCGTTCCAGGTATCTGCCTAATGGACATGGCTCCGGCGCCGGTGCCGTCGGCCCGGGACTGGCCGGAGCTTCCCCCCGACGTGCTTTCTTTCCTCTTCGCCAAGGTCGGCGCCATCGACGTCCTCATGGGTGCGGGCCTTGTGTGCCACTCGTGGCTCCAGGCGGCCAAGGCGCCCGACGTGTGGCAATCCGTGAAGATGGAGTGGCACAGGTTAATCGTACAGGGATCAAAGTATTCTGCCAGATTGTTGGCAATGGCGAAGGTGGCCGTGGACCGCTCCGATGGGCAGCTTCAAATGTTCGTGGGAGAAGGGTTTGTTACCAACGAGCTCCTCATGTATATTGCTGAAAGGTGTCTACTCAGTGTCAGTGCTACTAACTACTACTTCCTTTGTCCCAAAATAAGTGTCTCAAGGTTATTTGTGTCTTTTTAGTTTGGGGCTTGCTTCGGTAGACCCCCCACAAAACGTAGAAGGGCATAATGGTCATACGGAAGAAACGTATGCCCACCTCCTATCATACCGTATAGACCGACGTCTGTATACCTTGAGGAATGAAAAAAAACAAAAAAAAACCGCCGCGCGTGTAGAGGAAAAAAATCAGCTACACGATCTTCTCGCCCCGCCCGACGATCACGCCCATTTTCCAACTGTGCGATCGCCGCCGACTGGTCCCCATCCGACGCCACATCTGAACGTCGCCGCGGATCCGTCCCGCGTCGACGTACGCCGACGACGTCTACACCGCGGCCCTCGTCTTCCACGTCGCCGCCGTCTTCCATCTAACCCTCGTCTTGCACGTCACCGTCGGACGGCTTGTCGGCTGCGACTGACCGCGCTGTCGTCCGGAAGCCACGGATCCGGCCCTGCGACGACCTACGTCTGCGACGTCTAGACCGCGGCCCTCGTCTTCCACGTCGCCGGCGTCTTCCATCTAACCCTCGTCTTGCACGTCGCCGCTGTCTACTCCGCAGCCCAAGGTTTGCCATCTAATCTCCTCGTCTAAACCTAGCATGCTAGTTGATATGAGTCACACGTAGTGACCTAGGGTTTATGGTTGAGTTAACATGCTGTCGCAGCGGCGTCTCCCCGGAGGACCGCATGTTGTAGGCAGATAGAGTTGCACTTGGGCATGATCCACAGTAGAAACTTGACACGTGATGAATTAACAATGTTATGCAGTTTGGTCAGTTAGGCGTGTTGCCATGGATGAACAAACCGCATTGACGGGGGATGATAATGGTACTAATAAGGCGACTCTTAATGATAACGAAATTTTTAATGAGGATGATGACAGCAGCGACAACGATTCCGTATCGTCTTTTGATATCTTGCCTCCGGAGAATTTTGATCATAATGAACATGGCGCAAATAGTGAAAACGTAAGTGCCGTATATTTTGATTTCATCTTTGAACGTGCAATGTATGCCATGGATAACTATTTATCTATGTGTAAAAATTTGCAGGAAGATGTGGATGTTGACAATGTGGAAAATAGTTTACAGGAATCATTCGCGGATAACTTGAGCCAGGTTCGTAGATGGATGTTGTACATGAATGAATATTGTGAATTAAATGATAGTAATTAACATATACATTTCATATGAATTTTGTAGGAGGAGTCAGATGGTATTAGCGGTGATCACGATGAGGGAGAGATCGACATTGAGGAGGCACGAAGGCAGCAGCAAATGGTGGATACACATTGGAAGGTGATGGCTATGACCTTTCGGTTGCAAGGTGATGCATACATATTCTATAACAATCACGCCAAAGAGAACGGGTTTAGCATCAGAAAACAGAAGGTCAAACGAGGTGCTTCAGGAATGATACGGTGCGGAGATTTCTTTGCTCGAGGCAGGTAGAAGGCGAGCAAGTTTATAACCATGGAGGGCATAGCGCGAGCTTAGACCGGAGACTCGTTGCGATTGCGGTGCACATATGGTGGTGAAGCTGGACAGAGAACGTGGTGTTTAGTTAAATCGCGTCATTCGTGGATGATCACAACCACGCGATGGCTAGGCCCGACGAGGTTTGTTTTCTGTGGTCTCACAGACGGATTGGAGAAGGCACGAGGGCAGAGATATTGGCGTTGAAGCTGCCGGGATAAGAAAACATATAATAATGGACAACTTTATCAACAGATACGGTTCGTACGATAAGTGCGGGCTTATCAGGAGGGATATTTACAATCTTTGTTGTAGAGAAAAAATGAAGCTCATTGCAAAAGGTGACGCAGAGACGGCAGTTGGCATCATGAGGAGCAGGAAGGAGAAGGACCCTGAGTTTTTTTTTGAGTATGTGCGTGACAAGGAAGGGTGACTGAAGAGTATGTTTTGGTGTGATGCACAGTCGCGAAGGGACTATTAGGACTACGGAGATGTGGTTGTATTTGATAGCACGTATAAGATGAACAGGTATGGTATGCCGTTCGTCCTGTCGGAGTTAACAACCACCGTTGCACCACAGTGTTTGGATGTGCCATAATTGCTGACGAGACGGAAGCGACATATGTGTGGCTGTTGCAGACATTTATGAAGGCAAACTGTCAGGTGAAGCCAAAGTTAATAATCACAGATGGTGACACTGCAATGATCCGGGCTATTCGTACTGTGCTTTCAGATGTTTTCCATCGTCTTTGCTCCTGACATATCGAGAAAAATATGCAGAGGCACCTGCATTACAAGTCACTGGATGAGTTCAGATCGCTCCTATACTATGCCACCTCTCAAGCGAACTTTGAGCAGAGATGGACCGCTTTCTATAATAAGTGGAAGACAGATAGAACTAAAGAGTGGCTTGACAGGATGTACAGGAAGAAGAGACTTTGGGCAGCTTCATATCTTTCTGATGGTTTTTTCCTTGGTATGCGAAGTAACCAGAGAAGCGAAAGCCTCAACTCCTGCCTTCACCTACACCTGGACTACGGTATGACAATAGTTGATTTGGTTGTGCATTATGAGAACTGTATAGTTCGCCTGCGTGAGAATGAGGCGTACGATGACTGTGAGGCACACCAAAAAGAACCACCGTCGGTTACTGAATATAAGGCACTTGAGGAGCATGCCGCCAAAGTATTCACACCTGCTAATTTTTACATCCTGCAAGATGATTTGCACAAGATGGGTCAGCTGGAGATATTTGAGACGCTCGTGGGAATTGAGCGTCAGACATATATGGTGACATGGAAGGATAACCACAAGTTCATGTACAATGTTGTTTATGAACCAGGTAACTCAGAAGAAACAATAACATGCAGTTGTCTTAGGATGGTTCGAAAAGGCCTGCCATGCAAACACATTCTTTTTGTTCTCCATCATCTGAGCATAACTGAAGTACCAAAGTGTTGAGTCCTTCATCGGTTGTCAAAAAATGCGAGAGATGGTTTGCCTGTGCAGCGGAAGAGTGATCCCTTCTTGTTTAACGAGTATAGTCAAATAAGAGAGAGACCGGTATAGTCAAATAAGCATAAAAACCGCAGAGGCAGCTCATGTTGCAGCAAATGCATCATCAAATCAAAACCGCAGACCAAAGTATTTATGTACAAACGCATCATCAAATCAAAACTCTCGAATGAAATGAACAAAATTAATTTCACTCAAATTTCATTCAACATAGATAAAATATTTTACACACTCGGGCCAACTCAACGATTAAAAGTTCACCACATAAAGTCTACTACTTAGGCTTACGACGACATAAGCAAATTAAATAAAAAAACAAAAAAAACTACTCGTCGTCGCTATCAACGAGGTCAATGACGGCCGGGCCGTCGCCGCCGTCATCGTCGCTGCTGGACCGGTTCGCGAGGTCGTCCCAGTCTATCGGATCGTCCTCGGAATCCTCCACCTCCGCCGCCGCCGGCGCTTGCTGCCAATCCTGATACCACTCCGGCGGCACCTGCTGCCACTCCGGCGGCACCATCGCCGCCTGCTGCGCCGCCTCGGCCGCCTGGATTGCGGCCGCAATCTCGGCGGCCTCCATCGCCTCCGCCGCCGCCGCTGCAGCCTCCGGCGCCCGTAGGGCGACGTGGTACCAGCGTGTCATCCGGATCGCCGTCCTCGCGAGTATGACCTGCCCGCGGCAACTCGATCCCGGCGGCGAGGAGCGGCGGCGGCGCGGGCGCCGTGCGGTACACACCGTGGCCGCCGCCACGCCTCTGCGGCGATCGTCGCGGTGGAGGCGGTGCGCGAAGACGGCCGCTGTGGCCCGTCAGATCGGGGGTCTCGCCGGCCGCGGCAAGGCGGAAGGCCGCCATCACCTCCCAATAGTCCTTCCCGCGGCCTTTGATGTTGTGCCGGCCGCCGCTGTGGTTGCGGAGCTCCTCCTCCGTCGCGCCGGGACCCAGCGTCGCAAAGCCCTCGCGTCGATCTTCCGATTCTTGCGCGGAGACGGCAGCCCGGCGCACGCGGGAGGCGATAGTGGTGGAGCTCCTCCGTCTCCGCCCTCCGATGCTTTCGTCGGCCATCGCCGGGCGTCTGCGGCGGCGCCGCCAGCAATCTTCTTGCCGCCGCCAAGAAAGCCATCGGGTGCGGGAGGTGGTGTCGAGTGGAGGTGCGGAGGTGGCGGAAGAAAGCCATCGGGCGGTGCCGTTTATAGCGGGGAGGAGGAGGCGGGCGGTGGCGCCGTGGTTAACGCCGCCAGCGTTAATCTGGCAGCAATGGCGGCGTTGACCGTCGCGGCGAAGCGAAGCAACACGTCGGGAGGGGCGAGCAGCGGCGGGCGGTTGGGTGGCGGCAACGGCGCTGGCAGGCGAGGAGCCGACAGCGACGGCGAGCCTCGCTGTCGCGCGGCAAGGCAAAGCGAGGCGGCACCGGTGGCGTCCGGCAGCGGCGCGGCGGCGAGGAGGCGGCAGCGGTGGCGTCCGGCAGCTTGCGCGGCGGCGGCGGCGGCGGCGCGCAGACGCGAGGAGGCACGCGATGGAACCGCCTGCATGCATCGCGCCTCGGGCGCCGTGATTGGCGGCCGACACGGCACACGACAGGTGTGGGATTGCGTGGGGCCGGCGGGCGTGGGGGTGGGGCCGGCGCGGCGCCACCGACAACGCGTTGACTGCGAGCGGCCGGTTTAATTTTTTTCCCTTCCGGGCGGGCGGCCGGCCTGTATTCATATACGTATACCTCCGTCTATTTTTTTTTTTTGCGGGCGGGCGGGCCGGCTGGGTAATCTTATGCCCCTCCTACCCTTTGTTATGAAGGGGTATTGGGCAATCTCAGCCCTCCTTGTGTTTACAGGGGGTCTACCAAAGCGGAAGTGTTTTAGTTATAGTTTAATTTTAATATTCTTTAGCTTTGTAAACATACCCGATTTCCTTTTTGATGGTAGAGTACTAACAGTTGCTACTCATGCAGGTCGCCCTCTCTCAAGAGCCTTTGCCTCAAATATTGCGACGACATCACTAACGAAGTATTCATCGAGGTGATGCAGAAGTCGCCTCTGGTAGAGCTGCAGTGTCTTAAGCTCATCGATATCGGACTCACCAATCAAGGACTGACGGCCATCCTCAACAACTGTCCTCGCCTAGAGATTCTTCGTATGTACGATTGCTGCGAGATTGAGATAAACGATGATGAAGTCCTGTGAGCAAAATGTGACAGGATCAAGACTTTCTACTGGAGTAACGGATTGGACAGTGACGATGATTATGGTTATGGGTACAGCTATTATGGCATCCACGACACTTGTTATGATGCTAGTGATTCCAATGACTCCGATTACTCGGTAGTCATCAGAGGATGTGAACATTGAATCCTGGAGTACACCAGAATTGATTTTATCTTGTGGACTGACATGGATGTATCGGACATGCTGGCCCGCTAGTTTCTTAGTTATCAATTTGAATGTCAGTTGATTTACTTTGGACCGTCTATTTAACGGGTTAGGATCCTCTGCTGTAGTGCTGCGTGTAGTATGGTCACTGTCTTGTGGACCCGGTTCCTTGTGTCGTTCGCACTACATCACGGTACAGTATTGCAGAGGATCTTAACCCGTATTTAACAGGTACCTAAAAAAAAGTACTTCCTCTGTAAACTAATATAAGAGTGTTTAGATCATTGAAGTAATGACCTAAACGCTTTTATATTAGTTTAAGAAGGCAGAACCAATCAGTCACTTTCTTTTCTAACCATCATACCAATATGGAAAAAGTCCAAAACAAACCTTCAATTTGTAGGCGAAAGCTAAACCAAACCCCCGAACTCTCAATCCCTGAAATGAGGATACCAAACACTCTAATTCCAGTCTATTTTAAACCTTGACAGGACGTAGCCGGGATTTGCTGAATTGGGCAGGCCCAATGGCGCAGTTACTCGCGCACGCGCACCAATCTGGTTTTTTTAGTTTCTTTCTTTTTCGTTTTCTTTTATTTTTTCATTTTTACACATGTCTAATTTTTCTCAGTATCCAATGTACATTTTTAGCGCACACATTTAATATTTTTGGATAAAATTTTGATATTTTTAAATACATTAAATACATTTTTAATTTAAATGTTTTAAAGACTTTTTGCATACATGGTAATATTTTTTCAAATACATGTTTTACATTTTATTAATGACAATAAACATTTTATAAAACTACACGAACACCTTTTTACATGGTTCAACATTTTTAAATTTGCATACACCTTTTTTAAGGACATGCCACATATATTCTGTTAAGGTCATGACACATTTTTTTACATCATGCAAACATATTTTTACATTGCACACACATTTTTTTGAAAATGCCACAAGCACATTTTTTGAAACTCGTGAGCACTTTAAATTTTGTTTAGGTTGCAAAAAATGTTTATAAAGGTGTTAGCTTTTTCAAAGTTGTTGGTTTTTAAAAAGTATTCAAAATTTTCAAAAAGTGCTTGCACTTTATAAATGTTCAAAGATTTCATATATAAATACGTTTTCAATACTTGTTTGCCCCTAAAAAATATTTTCAAAGTTCGACGCTGTGATTTCTGATTAAATATTTCGGGCCTCTGACTATGCCACTCATAGTCGGTCTACTGTAGTGGCTACCAGGTCCCAAGTTCGACTCCAGGGGCATGTTTTTTTGTTTTGGAATTATTATGTCGCCCGTTAAGAAAAAGAAAGAAAGAATTTTTACGTCGCATGTTAAGGAAAAAAAACTCGGTTCATGTCTAGTGGGCTGGCCCAGTCGAGTCCATTGCCAACAATCTGAAACATTTTTTAAACACATTATTTATGAAGTAATTTACGAAATTCCAAAAACATTTTTATATAAAAATGTGACACAATTTTAAAAATACAAAATATTTTTCAAATCATGTGAAATACTGTTGGAATTGTGAACATTTTTTGACAAATGTGATTTTTTTGAAATTATGAACAGTTTTTTAAAATGCTAATAGAGTTTCAAAATTCAAAATAGTTTTTAAAAAACACAAAAATAATTGAATTTACATTTTTAAATTTTGAACAATTTTAGAAATGTGCGGACATTTTTTAAACCTCATGAATTCTTGTTTTGTTATAGTGGGCCGGCCCAAATACTTGTCCGTGAGAGTAGCTGGTAATCCCGTCCGGGATTGTTGTATTCCCGGCATGCCAAACACGTATAGGGTCTAAAATAGACTGGGATTACAAGTTCAGAGTGTCTATTTCTGGGATTCAAAGTTCAGGGTTTGATTTAGCTTTCGTCTACAACTTCAAGGTTCATTTTAGACTTTGTCTTATCAATATCCACCTGTTCATCTTCTTCCTCCTGTAGGTGCGCTAACCTCCAGCGGCCTACCCAGCACTAACCTCCTTACCCCGCCCCCGCAGCCGGCGTCTATCGCCGCCTCGCCCTCCCATCAAGCCCTCCCCCCACCCCCATCGTCGTGCAGGTCGTCGCCCCAGCTATCCCTGTAAGCCCTGCACTGGTTAACAACTACGGTGATCCCTTTGCACCCTTGCACCCCTAAGTTAAATAGTGGGGTTGTTACTTCTCTGTCAACCTATCCCACACACCCCTAAGATAGATAGTGATGTTGCTTCTTCTCCGAGGAGGTCGGGCCTCCCCATCTCAGGTGCTCGGGAAGAAGAAAAAAATGACTGACAATAAGAAAGAATTCAAACACCTAATGTTCAGCAAATTAGTTTTTCTTTTGCTGCGAAATGTGCCTCCCACGCCTCTCCTTCAGTTCCCTGGTGTCACCTCACATTAGCAAGCGCTCTCAATGCAATTTTCTCAGCGGGAGTTCATAGGTAAAATGATGTGACCGTATCTGCTACATTGACAATGGACATTTCGAAGATAGGCCATGCACAAAAGGAGATATATGTCGTACCAGCTAGGCGTCAGGCGAAAAGTACACCTGCAATTATTCAAGACGACACTTGTGCGACCGACGAAGTTCAGATCCTACCAGCGAAGGAAGTGAAGCCGACATTCAGGACTCCATGCAAATTTTTGACAGTGGGCAAAATTCAACTGAGGTTAAATTGAACTCAGGTTTAATCTTTTTATTTCTAGGTTCAGTATTACGTGCGTGTACTAGCTACACGTTTAGCCAAGTATTTATATTAGTACTAGTTTGTTTTGGCATCTCGTGATCAGCTTGCCGGATATTTAAATTAGTTAGGTTGTGATTAGTTAAGATAAGAGAGAGAGAGTCCGTGTAGATTTTCTTGTTGGAGTCGGTTTGGGTGGGGACGTGCGATGTCTATATAAGAGGCTGGCTTCGGCCGTGTACGGGGATTCTTTTAGTCCGAAACGGCTCCTTGGCGATCGATCGCGAGAGCGATCGATTCCGACCGCGCGTGGCGCACCTCCTGTTCCCTTTCCCTTTCTAGCTCGTTTCCCTTTTTGGAAAAGCCCTCCCGTGCGCAGCCTCCTATTTCCTTTTCCCTTCGCTTGCCTCCCTGGAGCGGTGGTCGCCTTCTTCCACAGATCCCTCATACTCCTCCGCCGCAGCTGCCCTGCTGCTTCCCCCCTCCTCGCCTGGCGGCTCCTCCTATGCCGCAGCTGCCTCGCCGCTTCCTCCCCCCTCCTCGTGGCGGCTCCTCCCTTGAGGCAGCTGCTAATCTGGCGAGGCTCCACGGCCGCACGGGCGACGCGAGGCCCAGGGTGGCAGCGGCAATACGCCGAGGCGCCCGCGCCAAGACGAAGCGCCGCAAGGTCGGGCGGCAGCGGTCAAGACGGCGAGGCGGTGGCTCTCAGCGTCCGTCTGGCCTCCGTGGCAGCAGCCTTCCTTCCGCATCTCCTGCCAACAAGCTTCCTAACGGCGCCCGTGTCACTTCGAGGATGTCCGGTACCACCCCCCCCTCCCCTCTTCCTTCAGATGAATCAATAGCTGATGGCAGCCAGAGTATCTGAGCTCTCGAGCACCAGATTTGACAGGAGCAGCACATGGATGTTGTTTTTGGCAGCTCTGTTTTGATGAAGCCGGCATGGCTAGGTAGTTCTTGCTAGTTTTCAGCATGAGGAGGGAAGAAGATGATTTAAATGTTTTGTAAGGACTAATCCAGTGAGGATGGTGGACAAGAAAATAGAAGGAATGTGTATGTCAAAACTGAAGAAAAGCAGACCACCTTGGTGGCTCTGTTCTCACAAAAGAAGATTTTTTACTGTTTCACACAAAATCAGATTTTTGCCAGCAACTCATCCACCTTGGTCTCATCTTTCGTTGACGGCGGAGCATCAAGTATCAGTATCTCTGCGAAAATCCATTGAAGTATCGGAACCGGCTGTGGATATGGGAAAAAGAAAATCCCTAAATGCATCTCTGAAACAATGGCATTTTTCAGTGAATGAACAAAGACTAGCAGTTCATTTTATTCTGTTGGGGGAATCTATTTTGGACGAAATTCTGAACACTTTTCAAAGAGATAGCAGCTGCCACTATTTCAAGAATGTACTAATTCTCTGAAAATCGCTTTGTTTTTCTGTAGCAAGTTGTCGTATGAATTCTGACTTCTGTTCCCCTGACTGTGCTATAGTCTCTGGTTGTGCCTGTTATCCATGGACATATTTTTAGTAACTTGTGTTCCCCTGACTTGTTTATGAGCAATTTGCTATTTCAATGTGATGTAATTTAGTCTAAATGGTCCATGATTTCTATCCATCTCCTTGTAAACTTATCACTACTGCCGGGTGTGCAGGCTGCATTGCTTTAGTAAGGACCTTCTGTTCACTCATGTTAAGAGTCGAGGATGATTCTGAGTGCACAGCACAGGTATGGTTTCTCACCTTCAGCGACAAAATCCTGGTGTGTCTTTCTGCCTCCATACCGAGAGCTTCTCCTGAACCCATTGTCATAAAAATAAATAATGGCATTTGGATTTTTTTCCACTTTGATAGTGTTAATCGCAAAGGAAGATGATTTATATGTTAGTCTAAGCCAAAGAGCCAACAGATGTGCACGGTTGGGGTCTGCATTGTATATTTTTGTATGGCATCCTGATTCATGGATTCGGATATATTTTGTGGACATGTAACAGAGTTAACAGTTGCTTGTATTCTAGAAAGAGAAAAAAGAACAGACATAATAAATTTGGAAGAGATGAATCACAGCATCCTAATACAACATCACACTGCATCCTCATAATAAGTTTGACATGTGTTTCTCACTTGACAGGCGCAGCAGCAATCCCCAACATGGTCTTGCATTCCATCATGCTTCTCGTTGTCCATGTCTTGCTCTGTTTTCTCTTGACCCACAGCCGGTTCAAAAATAGGATTTTTCGACAGCAACTCATCCGCCTCAGTCTCGTCTTTCGTTGGCGCGGAGCACAACGTAGTATTGCTCGGGGGCGCATCTCTGCGCAAATCCTTACAAGTATCCGAACCGGCTGTGGAGATTGGAAAAGGAAATCCCCAAATGCATCTCTGAAACAATGACATTTTTTCAGTAATGAACTGAGACTAGCAGTTCATTTTTATTCTGTAGGGGGGATCTTTTTGGATGAAATTCTGAACACTATTCAAAGAAATAAGCAGCTGGCATTTGTTCAAGAATATACTAAGTCTGTGAACATTGTTTTGCTTCTCTGTAGCAAGTTATTCTATAAATACTGAACACTATGCAAGGAAATCAGCAGCTGCCATTGTTCAAGAATGTACTAATTCTCTGAATATTGTTTTGTTTTTCTGTAGCAAGTTGTTTCTATAAATACTGAACACTGCAAGGAAATCAGCAGCTTTCATTGTTAAGAGAATGAGCTAATTCTCTGAAAATCCTTTTGTTTTTCTGTAGCAAATTATTTGTATGAATTCTGAACATTTGTGCAAAGAAACTGTTGCTCCTTTGGATCGATGCCGGAGGCGGGACTGACTGACTCACCGATGTTTCTTCATCCGCAACAAGTTCAGATTAACACCGAGGCTCCCTGCCGTTCACAGCGTCTTGCCAAGTACAATACTACAACCAGGCAAGTAGCTCCCCTCGTATGTGGTGCTGAAGCAATGTCGGCTCCTTTTTTGGCCAAAACCTTCTTGCAAATGATTTAATAAATTATTTAATCCCATGGTTCATTATTCCATTTAGTGTAATCTGTCCATTCAAGCATTTATCTTGTTCTTGCTTTGTTTCAGCAGCGTTTTGTTTGTTTAAAAAAAGTCACACTAACAGTTTTTCCTTTTTCTAATTGGAACAGCTTCTGAGGATCGAGGAGGAGCTGGGCGACGCTATGTGTACGCTGGCCTCAAGTTCGCCTGACTTCCGCCAAAGTGTAATCATGTTGTAGTGGCACACAGCACACTGTTCTCCATCGGTGTCGACTCCCAAGTTCTGGTCTGGTCCGTCCGCCCCTTTCGATGCTCCCCATTCATCTGTTTAGCCTCAAAGATTTACAATTTATTGTTCGTTTCAAGCATCAGCAGCAGTTGGCATGACGAGCACTGCACAAGGTCCCTGCTGCTGCTGACTGTCAATGGCTCCCTTCCTGCTGCAGGTAGCATCTTCACTTATTCAGTTCAGACATGCGAGCAAAAATATGTGGTCAGCTGAATTCTAAATAACGATGTCAGTTCAGACATGTTAAGAGAATCAACAGCTTTCATTGTTAAGAGAATGAGCTAATTCTCTGAAAATCGTTTTGTTTTCCTGTAGCAAATTATTGTATGAATTCTGAACATTTGTGCAAAGAAACTGTTGCTGTGAACATTATTCAAACAATAGAGATAGAGCACAGTCTGTATATACATGAGCATTAAGCTAGGAGAATTCTTAGCTAATCCTTGATGAGACATTGTTGTGCTGAATTATCTCTGTTACCCACCATAATTTATTTTTTTATATGAAATATGCATGCTTATATGTGTTGTCCCATTTTTTAGTACTTGTGGTGTCATCTTCAATTTTTTTCTCATAAATTATGATTTTGTTTAGTTATAAATTTTTAAGTTTCTAATCTGGTGCCTCCCACCCTGTCTTAGCGTAACGCGAGTCGAGGCGGACGTCGTCGCGGTAGCGACGACGGACGCCGAGACGAGCACGTGACACCACTGCCACCCTGTCTTAGCGTAACGCGAGTCGAGGCGACGCGTCGCCGCGTAGCGACGACGACGCCGAGACGCAGCACGTGACACCACCGCCACCTGTCTTAGCGTAACGCGAAGTCGAGGCGACGTCGTCGCGTAGCGACGACGGACGCCGAGACGAGCACGTGACACCACTGCCACCCTGTCTTAGCGTAACGCGAGTCGAGGCGGACGTCGTCGCGGTAGCGACGACGGACGCCGAGACGAGCACGTGACACCACTGCCACCCTGTCTATCTTAGGGTAACGCGAAGTCGAGGCGGACGTCGCCGCGTAGCGACGACGGACGCCGAGACGCAGCACGTGACACCACCGCCACCCTGTCTTAGCGACGCGAAGTCGGCGGACGTCGTCGCGGTAGCGACGACGGACGCCGAGACGAGCACGTGACACCACTGCCACCTGTCTATCTTAGGGTAACGCGAGTCGAGGCGGACGTCGTCGCGGTAGCGACGACGGACGCCGAGACGAGCACGTGACACCACTGCCACCCTGTCTATCTTAGGGTAACGCGAAGTCGAGGCGGACGTCGTCGCGGTAGCGACGACGGACGCCAAGACGAGCCCGTGACACCACTGCCACCCTGTCTTAGCGTAACGTGAGTCGAGGCGGACGTCGTCGCGGTAGCGACGACGGACGCCGAGACGAGCACGTGACACCACTGCCACCCTGTCTATCTTAGGGTAACGCGAGTCGAGGCGGACGTCGTCGTGGTAGCGACGACGGACGCCGAGACGAGCACGTGACACCACTGCCACCCTGTCTTACCGAAATGCGAGTCGAGGCAGACGTCGTCGCGGTAGCGGCGACGGACGCCGAGACGAGCACGTGACACCACCGCCACCTGTCTTAAGCGAACGCGAAGTCGGCGGACGACGCCGCGTAGCGACGACGGACGCCGAGACAGCCCGTGACACCACCGCCACCTGTCTTACCGAACGCGAAGTCGGCGGACGTCGCCGCGTAGCGACGATTTAACGCCGAGACGCAGCACGTGACACCACCGCCACCCTGTCTATCTTAGGGTAACGCGAAGTCGGCGGACGTCGTCGCGTAGCGACGACGGACGCCGAGACGCAGCACGTGACACCACCGCCACCTGTCTATCTTAGGGTAACGCGAAGTCGAGGCGACGTCGCCGCGTAGGGACGACGGACGCCGAGACAAGCCCGTGACACCATCGCCACCTGTCTTAGCGTAACGCGAAGTCGGCGGACGCCGCCGCGGTAGCGACGACGACGCCGAGACAAGCACGTGACACCTGTGCCACCTCGTCTTAGCGAACGCGAAGTCGAGGCGGCGTCGCCGCGTAGCGACGACGGACGCCGAGACGAGCAGCGTGACACCACCGCCACCTGTCTTAGCGAACGCGAAGTCGGCCGGACGACGTCGCCGCGTAGCGACGACGGACGCCGAGACGCAGCCTGTGACACCACCGCCACCTCGTCTTAGCGTAACGCGAAGTCGGCGACGACGCCGCGTAGCGACGACGGACGCCGAGACGAGCACGTGACACCACCGCCACCTGTCTTAGCGAACGCGAAGTCGGCGGACGTCGTCGCGTAGCGACGACGGACGCCGAGACGCAGCACGTGAGACCACCGCCACCCTGTCTTACGAAACGCGAAGTCGGCGGACGTCGTCGCGGTAGCGACGACGGACGCCGAGACGAGCACGTGACACCACTGCCACCCTGTCTATCTTAGGGTAACGCAAGTCGAGGCGGACGTCGTCGCGGTAGCGACGACGGACGCCGAGACGAGCACGTGACACCACTGCCACCTGTCTTACCGAAACGCGAGTCGAGGCGACGTCGCCGTGTAGCGGCGACGGACGCCGAGACGAGCACGTGACACCACCGCCACCTGTCTTAGCGAACGCGAAGTCGAGGCGGACGTCGTCGTGTAGCGACGACGGACGCCGAGACGCAGCCCGTGACACCACCGCCACCTGTCTTACCGTAACGCGAAGTCGCGGGCGTCGTCGCCGCCGCGTAGCGACGACGGACGCCGAGACGAGCACGTGACACCGCTGCCACCCTATCTATCTTAAGGTAACGCGAAGTCGGCGGACGTCGCCGCGTAGCGACGACGGATGCCGAGACGAGCACGTGACACCACCGCCACCTGTCTATCTTAGGGTAACGCGAAGTCGAGGCGACGCCGCCACGGTAGCGACGACGGACGCCGAGACGAGCCCGTGACACCACCGCCACCTGTCTTAGCGCAACGCGAAGTCGAGGCGACGCCGCCGCGTAGCGACGACGGACGCCGAGACGAGCACTTGACACCACTCGCCACCTGTCTTAGCGAACGCGAAGTCGAGGCGACGCCGTCGCGTAGCGACGACGGACGCCGAGACGCAGCACGTGAGACCACCGCCACCTGTCTTACGAACGCGAAGTCGAGGCGGACGTCGTCGCGGTAGCGACGACGGACGCCGAGACGAGCACGTGACACCACTGCCACCCTATCTATCTTAGGGTAACGCGAGTCGAGGCGGACGTCGTCGCGGTAGCGACGACGGACGCCGAGACGAGCACGTGACACCACTGCCACCCTGTCTTACCGAAATGCGAGTCGAGGCGGACGTCGTCGCGGTAGCGGCGACGGACGCCGAGACGAGCACGTGACACCACTGCCACCCTGTCTTAGCGAACGCGAAGTCGGCGGACGTCGTCGCGTAGCGACGACGGACGCCGAGACGCAGCACGTGACACCATCGCCACCTGTCTTAGCGTAACGCTAGTCGGCGGACGTCGCCGCGTAGCGACGACGGACGCCGAGACGCAGCACGTGACACCACCGCCACCTGTCTTAGCGAACGCGAAGTCGGCGGGACGCCGTCGCGTAGCGACGACGGACTCCGAGACGAGCCCGTGACACCACTGCCACCTGTCTTAGCGTAACGCGAAGTCGGCGGACGTCGTCGCGTAGCGACGACGGACGCCGAGACGAGCACGTGACACCACCGCCACCTGTCTTAGCGTAACGCGAAGTCGAGGCGACGTCGCTGCCGCTACCGCGACGGACGCCGATATGAGCACGTGACACCACCGCCGCTTCGTTTTAGCGTAACGCGAAGTCGGCGGACGTCGCCGCGTAGCGACGACGACGCCGAGACGCAGCACGTGACACCATCGCCACCTCGTCTTAGCGTAACGCGAAGTCGAGGCGACGTCGCCGCGTAGCGACGACGCCGACGCCGAGACGAGCACGTGACACCACTGCCGCTTCGTCTTAGCGTAACGCGAAGTCGAGGCGACGCGCCATGTAGCGACGACAGACGCCGAGACGCAGCACGTGACACCATCGCCGCTTCGTCTTAGCGTAACGCGAAGTCGAGGCGGACGTCGTCGCGTAGCGACGACGGACGCCAGACGACAGCACGTGACACCACCGCCGCCTGTCATAGCGTAACGCGAAGTCGAGGCGGACGTCGCCGCGTAGCGACGACGGACGCCGAGACGCAGCACGTGACACCACCGCCACCTGTCTTAGCGAACGCGAAGTCGAGGCGACGTCGCCGCGTAGCGACGACGACGCCGAGACGCAGCACGTGAGACCACCGCCACCTGTCTTACCGAACGCGAAGTCGAGCGGACGTCGTCGCGTAGCGACGACGGACGCCGAGACGCAGCACGTGACACCACCGCCACCCTGTCTATCTTAGGGTAACGCGAAGTCGAGGCGGACGTCGCCGCGTAGCGACGATGGACGCCGAGACAGCACGTGACACCACCGCCACCTCGTCTTACCGAAATGCGAAGTCGAGGCGACGTCGCCGTGTAGCGGCGACGACGCCGAGACGAGCACGTGACACCACCGCCACCTGTCTTAGCGAACGCGAAGTCGAGGCGGACGTCGCCGCGTAGCGACGACGGACGCCGAGACGAGCCCGTGACACCACCGCCACCTGTCTTACCGTAACGCGAGTCGAGGCGGACGTCGTCGCGGTAGCGACGACGGACGCCGAGACGAGCACGTGACACCATTGCCACCCTGTCTATCTTAGGGTAACGCGAGTCGAGGCGGACGTCGTCGCGGTAGCGACGACGGATGCCGAGACGAGCACGTGACACCACTGCCACCCTGTCTATCTTAGGGTAACCCGAGTCGAGGCGGACGTCGTCGCGGTAGCGACGACGGACGCCGAGACGAGCCCGTGACACCACTGCCACCCTGTCTTAGCGTAACGCGAGTCGAGGCGGACGTCGTCGCGGTAGCGACGACGGACGCCGAGACGAGCCCGTGACACCACTGCCACCCTGTCTTACCGTAACGCGAGTCGAGGCGGACGCCGCCGCGTAGCGACGACGGACGCCGAGACGAGCACGTGACACCACTGCCACCCTGTCTATCTTAGGGTAACGCGAGTCGAGGCGGACGTCGTCGCGGTAGCGACGACGGATGCCGAGACGAGCACGTGACACCACTGCCACCCTGTCTATCTTAGGGTAACCCGAGTCGAGGCGACGCCGCCACGGTAGCGACGACGGACGCCGAGACGAGCCCGTGACACCACTGCCACCCTGTCTTAGCGTAACGCGAAGTCGGCGGACGCCGCCGCGTAGCGACGACGGACGCCGAGACGCAGCACGTGACACCACCGCCACCTGTCTTAGCGAACGCGAAGTCGAGGCGGACGTCGCCGCGTAGCGACGACGGACGCCGAGACAAGCACGTGACACCACTGCCACCCTGTCTTAGCGAAACGCGAGTCGAGGCGGACGTCGTCGCGGTAGCGACGACGGACGCCGAGACGAGCACGTGACACCACTGCCACCCTATCTATCTTAGGGTAACGCGAAGTCGGGCGACGTCGCCGCGTAGCGACGACGACGCCGAGACGAGCACGTGACACCACCGCCACCTGTCTTACCGAAATGCGAAGTCGAGGCGACGTCGTCGCGTAGCGGCGACGGACGCCGAGACGCAGCACTTGACACCACCGCCACCTGTCTTAGCGAACGCGAAGTCGAGGCGGACGTCGTCGCGGTAGCGACGACGGACGCCGAGACGTGCACGTGACACCACCGCCACCCTGTCTTACCAGAACGCGAAGTCGGCGACGCCGCCGCGTAGCGACGACGGACGCCGAGACGCAGCACGTGACACCACCGCCACCTGTCTATCTTAGGGTAACGCGAAGTCGGCGACGCCGCCGCGTAGCGACGACGGACGCCGAGACGCAGCACGTGACACCACCGCCACCTCGTCTATCTTAGGGTAACGCGAAGTCGAGGCGGACGCCGCCGCGTAGCGACGACGGACGCCGAGACGAGCCCGTGACACCACCGCCACCCTGTCTTAGCGTAACGCGAAGTCGGCGGACGTCGCCGCGTAGCGACGACGGACGCCGAGACGCAGCACGTGACACCACCGCCACCTGTCTTTAGCGAACGCGAAGTCGAGGCGGACGTCGCCGCGTAGCGACGACGGACGCCGAGACGCAGCACGTGACACCACCGCCACCTGTCTTAGCGAACGCGAAGTCGGCGGACGTCGCCATGTAGCGACGACGGACGCCGAGACGAGCCCGTGACACCACCGCCACCTCGTCTTAGCGTAAGGCGAAGTCGAGGCGGACTTCGCCGCGTAGCGACGACGACGCCGAGACGAGCACGTGACACCACCGCCACCTGTCTTAGCGAACGCGAAGTCGAGGCGACGCCGCCGCGTAGCGACGACGACGCCGAGACGCAGCACGTGACACCACCGCCACCTCGTCTTAGCGAAACGCGAAGTCGAGGCGACGTCGCCGCGTAGCGACGACGGATGCCGAGACGAGCCCGTGACACCATCGCCACCTGTCTTAGCGTAACGCGAAGTCGGCGGACGCCGCCGCGTAGCGACGACGGACGCCGAGACGCAGCACGTGACACCATCGCCACCTGTCTTAGCGTAACGCGAAGTCGAGGCGACGCCGCCGCGTAGCGACGATGGACGCCGAGACGAGCACGTGACACCACAGCCACCTGTCTATCTTAGGGTAACGCGAAGTCGGCGACGCCGCCGCGTAGCGACGACGGAGCCGACGACGAGCACGTGACACCACCGCCACCCTGTCTATCTTAGGGTAACGCGAAGTCGAGGCGACGCCGCCGCGTAGCGACGACGACGACGCCAAGACGCAGCCGTGACACCACCGCCACCTCGTCTATCTTAGGGTAACGCGAAGTCGAGGCGACGCCGCCGCGTAGCGACGACGACGCCGAGACGAGCACGTGACACCACCGCCACCCTGTCTTAGCGTATCGCGGAGTCGAGGCGACGTCGCCGCGTAGCGACGACGACGCCGAGACAGCACGTGACACCACCGCCACCTCGTCTATCTTAGGGTAACGCGAAGTCGAGGCGGACGCCGCCGCGTAGCGACGACGGACGCCGAGACGAGCACGTGACACCACTGCCACCCTGTCTATCTTAGGGTAACGCGAAGTCGAGGCGGACTTCGTCGCGGTAGCGACGACGGACGCCAAGACGAGCCCGTGACACCACTGCCACCCTGTCTTAGCGTAACGCGAAGTCGAGGCGACGCCGCCGCGTAGCGACGACGGACGCCGAGACGCAGCACGTGACACCACCGCCACCTGTCTATCTTAGGGTAACGCGAAGTCGAGGCGACGCCGCCGCGTAGCGACGACGGACGCCGAGACGCAGCACGTGACACCACCGCCACCTGTCTTACCGAAATGCGAAGTCGAGGCGACGACGCCGCGTAGCGGCGACGACGCCGAGACGCAGCACGTGACACCACCGCCACCTGTCTTAGCGAACGCGAAGTCGAGGCGACGCCGCCGCGTAGCGACGACGACGCCGACACGCAGCCCGTGACACCACCGCCACCCTGTCTTACCGTAACGCGAAGTCGGCGGACGTCGCCGCGTAGCGACGATTTAACGCCGAGACGAGCACGTGACACCACCGCCACCCTGTCTATCTTAGGGTAACGCGAAGTCGGCGGACGCCGCCGCGTAGCGACGACGGACGCCGAGACGCAGCACGTGACACCACCGCCACCTCGTCTATCTTAGGGTAACGCGAAGTCGAGGCGACGCCGCCGCGTAGCGACGACGGACGCCGAGACAGCCCGTGACACCACCGCCACCTGTCTTAGCGTAACGCGAAGTCGAGGCGGACGTCGCCGCGTAGCGACGACGGACGCCGAGACGCAGCACGTGACACCACCGCCACCCTGTCTTTAGCGAACGCGAAGTCGAGGCGACGCCGCCGCGTAGCGACGACGACGCCGAGACGAGCACGTGACACCACCGCCACCTGTCTTAGCGAACGCGAAGTCGAGGCGGACGCCGCCGCGTAGCGACGACGGACGCCGAGACGCAGCCTGTGACACCACCGCCACCTGTCTTAGCGTAACGCGAAGTCGGCGACGTCGCCGCGTAGCGACGACGACGCCGAGACGAGCACGTGACACCACCGCCACCTGTCTTAGCGAACGCGAAGTCGAGGCAGACGCCGCCGCGTAGCGACGACGGACGCCGAGACGCAGCACGTGACACCACCGCCACCTGTCTTAGCGAACGCGAGTCAAGGCGGACGTCGCCGCGCGTAGCGACGACGACGCCGAGACGCAGCCCGCGACACCACCGCCACCTCGTCTTAGCGTAACGCGAAGTCGGCGGACGCCGCCGCGTAGCGACGACGGACGCCGAGACGCAGCACATGACACCACCGCCACCTGTCTTAGCGTAACGCGAAGTCGAGGCGACGCCGCCGCGTACCGACGACGGACGCCGAGACGAGCACGTGACACCACAGCCACCCTGTCTATCTTAGGGTAACGCGAGTCGAGGCGGACGTCGTCGCGGTAGCGACGACGGACGCCGAGACGAGCACGTGACACCACTGCCACCCTGTCTATCTTAGGGTAACGCGAGTCGAGGCGGACGCCGCCGCGTAGCGACGACGGACGCCAAGACGCAGCCCGCGACACCATCGCCACCTCGTCTTAGCGTAACGCGAAGTCGAGGCGACGCCGCCGCGTAGCGACGACGGACGCCGAGACGAGCACGTGACACCACTGCCACCCTGTCTTAGCGTAACGCGAAGTCGGCGGACGTCGCCGCGTAGCGACGACGGACGCCGAGATGAGCACGTGACACCACTGCCACCCTGTCTTAGCGTAACGCGAAGTCGGCGGACGCCGCCGCGTAGCGACGACGGACGCCGAGACGCAGCACGTGACACCACCGCCACCCTGTCTTAGCGTAACGCGAAGTCGAGGCGACGCCGCCGCGTAGCGACGACGACGCCGAGACGCAGCACGTGACACCACGCCACCTGTCTTTAGCGTAACGCGAAGTCGGCGACGCCGTCGCGGTAGCGACGACGACGCCGAGACGCAGCACGTGACACCACCGCCACCTGTCTTAGCGTAACGCTAGTCGGCGACGCCGCCGCGTAGCGACGACGACGCCGAGACGCAGCACGTGACACCACCGCCACCTGTCTTAGCGAACGCGAAGTCGGCGGACGCCGCCGCGTAGCGACGACGGACGCCGAGACGAGCCCGTGACACCACCGCCACCTGTCTTAGCGTAACGCGAAGTCGAGGCGGACGCCGCCGCGTAGCGACGACGACGCCGAGACGAGCACGTGACACCACCGCCACCCTGTCTTAGCGTAACGCGAAGTCGAGGCGACGCCGCCGCGTACCGACGACGACGACGCCGAGACGTCTTAGCACGTGACACCACAGCCGGACGCCGAGACAGCACGTGACACCACTGCGCCACCTCTATCTTAGGGTAACGCGAAGTCGAGGCGACGCCGCCGCGTAGCGACGACGGACGCCGAGACGAGCACGTGACACCACCGCCACCTCGTCTATCTTAGGGTAACGCGAAGTCGAAGTCGGACGTCGCCGCGGTAGCGACGACGGACGCCAAGACAGCCCGTGACACCACCGCCACCTGTCTTAGCGTAACGCGAAGTCGAAGCGACGCCGCCGCGTAGCGACGACGGACGCCGAGACGCAGCACGTGACACCACCGCCACCTGTCTTAGCGAACGCGAAGTCGAGGCGACGTCGCCGCGTAGCGACGACGGACGCCGAGACGCAGCACGTGACACCATCGCCACCTCGTCTTAGCGAACGCGAAGTCGAGGCGACGCCGCCGCGTAGCGACGACGACGCCGAGACGAGCACGTGACACCACCGCCACCCTGTCTTAGCCAACGCGAAGTCGAGGCGACGCCGCCGCGTAGCGACGACGACGCCGAGACGCAGCACGTGACACCACCGCCACCTGTCTTAGCGAACGCGAAGTCGAGGCGACGCCGCCGCGTAGCGACGACGACGCCGAGACGCAGCACGTGACACCACCGCCACCTGTCTTAGCGAACGCGAAGTCAAGGCGGACGTCGTCGCGGTAGCGACGACGGACGCCGAGACGAGCCCGTGACACCACTGCCACCCTGTCTTAGCGTAACGCGAGTCGAGGCGGACGTCGTCGCGGTAGCGACGACGGACGCCGAGACGAGCACGTGACACCACTGCCACCCTGTCTTAGCGTAACGCGAGTCGAGGCGGACGTCGTCGCGGTACCGACGACGGACGCCGAGACGAGCACGTGACACCACAGCCACCCTGTCTATCTTAGGGTAACGCGAGTCGAGGCGGACGCCGTCGCGTAGCGACGACGGACGCCGAGACGAGCACTTGACACCACCGCCACCTCGTCTATCTTAGGGTAACGCGAAGTCGAGGCGACGCCGCCGCGTAGCGACGACGGACGCCAAGACGAGCCCGTGACACCATCGCCACCCGTCTTAGCGTAACGCGAAGTCGAGGCGACGCCGCCGCGTAGCGACGACGACGCCGAGACGCAGCACGTGACACCACCGCTTCCCGTCTTTAGCGTAACGCGAAGTCGAGGCGACGCCGCCGCGTAGCGACGACGGACGCCGAGACGCAGCCGTGACACCATCGCCACCCTCGTCTTAGCGTAACGCGAAGTCGAGGCGACGTCGCCGCGTAGCGACGACGACGCCGAGACGCAGCACGTGACACCACCGCCACCTGTCTTAGCGTAACGCGAAGTCGGCGGACGCCGCCGCGTAGCGACGACGACGCCGAGACGCAGCACGTGACACCACCGCCACCTGTCTTAGCGTAACGCGAAGTCGAGGCGACGTCGCCGCGTAGCGACGACGGACGCCGAGAAGCACGTGACACCACCGCCACCCTGTCTTAGCGTAACGCGAAGTCGAGGCGGACGTCGTCGCGTAGCGGCGACGACGCCGAGACGCAGCACGTGACACCACTGCCACCTGTCTTAGCGTAACGCGAAGTCGGCGGACGTCGTCGCGTAGCGACGACGGACGCCGAGACGCAGCACGTGACACCACCGCCACCTGTCTTTAGCGTAACGCGAAGTCGGCGGACGTCGCCGCGTAGCGACGACGGACGCCGAGACGCAGCACGTGACACCACCGCCACCTGTCTTTAGCGTAACGCGAAGTCGAGGCGACGCCGCGTCGTAGCGACGACGGACGCCGAGACGCAGCACGTGACACCACCGCCACCTGTCTTAGCGTAACGCTAGTCGAGGCGGACGCCGCCGCGTAGCGACGACGACGCCGAGACGCAGCACGTGACACCACCGCCACCCTGTCTTAGCGAACGCGAAGTCGAGGCGACGTCGCCGCGTAGCGACGACGACGCCGAGACGAGCCTGCGACACCACCGCCACCTCGTCTTAGCGTAACGCGAAGTCGAGGCGGACGTCGCCGCGTAGCGACGACGACGCCGAGACGCAGCACGTGACACCACCGCCACCCTGTCTTAGCGTAACGCGAGTCGAGGCGGACGTCGTCGTCGCTACCGCGACGGACGCCGATATGAGCACGTGACACCACCGCCGCCTGTCTTAGCGTAACGCGAAGTCGGCGGACGTCGCCGCGTAGCGACGACGGACGCCGAGACGCAGCACGTGACACCACCGCCGCCGCCTGTCATAGCGTAACGCGAAGTCGAGGCGACGACGCCGCGTAGCGACGACGGCCGCCGAGACGAGCACGTGACACCACCGCCCGCTGTCGCATAGCGTATCGCGAAGTCGGCGGACGTCGCCGCGTAGCGACGACGGACGCCGAGACAGCACGTGACACCACCGCCACCTCGTCATAGCGTAACGCGAAGTCGAGGCGGACGTTGTCGCGTAGCGACGACGGACGCCGAGACGCAGCACGTGACACCACTGCCACCTGTCTTAGCGTAACGCGAAGTCGAGGAGGACGTCGCCGCGTAGCGACCACGGACGCCGAGACGCAGCACGTGACACCATCGCCACCTGTCTTAGCGTAACGCGAAGTCGAGCGGACGCCGCCGCGTAGCGACGACGACGCCGAGACGCAGCACGTGACACCACCGCCACCTGTCTTAGCGTAACGCGAAGTCGAGGACGTCGTCGCGTAGCGACGACGGACGCCGAGACGCAGCACGTGACACCACTGCCACCCTGTCTTAGCGAACGCGAAGTCGGCGGACGTCGCCGCGTAGCGACGACGACGCCGAGACAGCACGTGACACCACTGCCGCTTCTGTCTTAGCGTAACGCGAAGTCGGCGGACGTCGCCGTGTAGCGACGACAGACGCCGAGACGAGCACGTGACACCACCGCCGCCTCGTCTTAGCGTAACGCGAAGTCGGCGGACGTCGCCGCGTAGCGACGACGACGCCGAGACGAGCACGTGACACCACTGCCGCCCTGTCATAGCGTAACGCGAGTCGAGGCGGACGTCGTCGCGGCAGTGCCACCCTATCAAAAAATGGTTTTCGAAAGATATTCAAAATATCTTTTAAAATTTAATTACACAAAATGTTAAGTAGGGACACAACAAAATGTTTTTGTTTTTAATAAGTTGTCATGTTTTTCAAAAAATAGTCATGATTTCCAGAAAAATCACAAATTAAAAAAGTTGTTCAGAATTTTTTAAAAAATTTCTTACTTTGGTAATTTTGTCATTAATTTGAAAAAATGTTCATAGTAGATCTATTTAACGAGCATTGCCGTTTCAATCAAAAAGCTGTAGATCAATTCAATTGAGCATGCTATTTTTTCTTAATAAAAATATATTTCATGGACAAATTAGATCAAAGGGAAAAGAAGGATATGCTAATGTATTTTTGTGTGCACAAGTAGCAATTAATTTTTGTTGAAAGTCGTAGTTTATTTCAATTAGAAGTGTAATTTCCCGCCCACTATTGTCCCTGAAAAACCGCTGGCCCGGAAAGGGAATAGGCGAAATAGAAAAATACAGGCCCAAAAGGAAAAATATGGAAAGGGAATAGAGCCTAGGGGTTGTATTGGGCCCAGCTGGGCCAAACTCACGAACAGGTAGAGCGCCACAGCCGAATCGATCGCCAAAGGGAATAGGACGCCTTGACCGTTCGCTAAGTTGTCGTCTTGTTGTCGGATCGACCTGGTCGGAAATCGAGCGCCGATCGGGAGGCCTTGGCTGCCGCTGTTAGCCACGCCCCTTTTAGTCAGTGTTTTTTATCTGTCATAGGACATGAATAAGTCGGGGTATCTTCCCGTATGAATTATCACTGGTTGAAAAGTTTAGTTACTTTGTGCGCTCGGCGAGTTAATTGGACTGCTAATCGTCTAATTTGCTGCTGATTTTTGCAAGATCGTCCACGTTCTTTCTCTTTTGGGTGTGCGTGTTGTTTCCGTGGTGATTGCATCTACAAGATTGCGAGCGCCACATCGTTCCTGGTGACATCGTACCGTGAAAGATTGGAAAATTTATTTGTGCCGTCGATTTTCTGTCAACGGTCGCATCAAGTGGTATTCAGAGAAAGGTTGATCACGGTACAATTTTTTTTCCTGCTATTTGATTAAAATTGTTTGAAAGATGGTGAACTCACAGCATGAGAAATCTGATCATGAGGAAGGCAATGAACTTCCGGAGGATCTGGAGATAAGTGATGATTTGCGTATCCATCTGATGTCGATCAAGGGAGCCAACAAGAAGCTTGGGACAAGGGTTGAGGAATTGTCTGCAAATATTGTAGGCGTCGAGGACAGGTTGAACGAGCGTATGACTGCTAGCGACCGACAGCGCACTGATAGTCTACAAGTGGTGACCGAGAGTCTTAATCGGCTCACTACAGCAGTTCAGCGCCTTCAGGCGAGAGATGTGGCACCCCGACAGTCCCGCTCACCACGACGACGTCGTGACCGTGACAACGATGATGCTGGTGATTTTTCTGAGGATTCTGATGCTCACTGAGGCTTACATCACCGACCACGGCATGATGCTGGGGCTCACCGCCATGCTGGGCGGGGTCGTGACTATGGCGGCAATGGTGCCCATGAGGATGATGGCTTGGGTCGAGTCAAGATAACCATACCAGAATTCTCGGGACGTTGTGCCGCCCCGGAGAAATATTTGGAGTGGGAGATGCGCATAAATCAGATTTTTGGTGGTCACAACTACTCCGAAGAGAAGAAGGTTGATGTCTACTATGCAACCTTCTTCTTGTAGACGTTGTTGGGCCTGCAAGTGCACAGGTTTGTAGGACAGTAGCAAATTTCTCTCAAGTGGATGACCTAAGGTTTACAATCCGTGGGAGGCGTAGGATGAAGATGGTCTCTCTCAAACAACCCTACAACCAAATAACAAAGAGTCTCTTGTGTCCCCAACACACCCAATAAAATGGCAAATTGTATAGGTGCACTAGTCCGGCGAAGAGATGGTGATACAAGTGCAAAATAGATAGTAGATATAGGTTTTTGTAATATGAAAATATAAAAAACAGCAAGGTAACTAATGATAAAAGTGAGTGTAAATGGTATTGCAATGATAGGAAACAAGGCCTAGGGTTCATACTTTCACCGGTGCAAGTTCTCTCAACAATAATAACATAGATAGATCATATAACAATCCCTCAACATGCAACAAAGAGTCACTCCAAAGCCACTAATAGCGGAGAACAAACGTAGAGATTATGGTAGGGTACGAAACCACCTCAAAGTTATTCTTTCGGATCAATCTATAAAAGAGTTCGTACTAGAATAACACCTTAAGACACAAATTAACCAAAACCCTAATGTCACCTAGATACTTTATTGTCACCTCAAGTATCCATGGACATGATTATACGATATGCATCACACAATCTCAGATTCATCCAACCAACACAAAGTACTTCAAAGAGTGCCCCAAAGTTTCTACCGGAGAGTCAAGAACTTGTGCCAACCCCTATGCATAGGTTCATGGGCGGAACCCGCAAGTTGGTCACCAAAACATACATCAAGTGGCACATGATATCCCATTGTCACCACAGATAAGCACGACAAGACATACATCAAGTGTTCTCATAAAAGACTCAATCCGATAAGATAACTTCAAAGGGGAAACTCAATTCATCACAAGAGAGTAGAGGGGGAGAAACATCATAAGATCCAACTACAATAGCAAAGCTCGGGATACATCAAGATCGTGCCATAGAGGGAACACGAGAGAGAGAGAGATCAAACACATAGCTACTGGTACATACCCTCAGCCCCGAGGGTGAACTACTCCCTCCTCGTCATGGAGAGCGCCGGGATGATGAAGATGGCCACCGGTGATGGATTCCCCCTCCGGCAGGGTGCCGAAACGGGCTCCCGAGAGGTTTCTGGTGGCTACAGAGGCTTGCGGCGGCAGAACTCCTGATATATCTTGATTTTCGATGGTTTTAGGGTACGTAGGGTTATATAGGCGAAAGAAGTCGGTCAGGGGGTGCTCGAGGGGTCCACGAGACAGGGGGCTGCGCCCTGTAGGGGGGGGGGGCGCCCCCTATCTCTTGGGCTCCTCGAGGGTCTTCTAACTTGATCTCCAAGCCTCCAGGATGATATTCTTCCAAAAAATCACGATGGCGAAGGTTTCATCCCGTTTGGACTCCGTTTGATATTCGTTTTCTTCGAAATACTGAAACAGGCAATAAAACAGCAATATGGGCTGGGCCTCCGATTAATAGGTTAGTCCCAAAAATGATATAAATATGTAAAATAAAGCCCATAAACATCCAAAAGGGGTATTATAATAGCATGGAACAATAAAAAATTATAGATACGTTGGAGACGTATCAAGCATCCCCAAGCTTAATTCCTGCTCATCCTCGAGTAGGTAAATGATAAAAACAGAATTTTTGATGTGGAATGCTACCTAGCATAATTCTCAATGTAATTTTCTTTATTGTGGCATGAATGTTCAGATCCATATGATACAAAATAAAAGTTCACATTAACATGAAAAATAGTAATACTTCAAGCATACTAATCAAAGTAATCATGTCTTCTCAAAATAACATGGCTAAAGAAAGTTATCCCTACAAAATCATATAGTCTGGCTGTTGCTCTATCTTCATCACACAAAGTATTTAATCATGCACAACCCTGATGACAAGCCAAGCAATTGTTTCATACTTTAATAATCTCAAATTTTTTAACTTTCATGCAATACATGAGCGTGAGCCATGAACATAGCACTATATGTGGAATAGAATGGTGGTTGTGGAGAAGACAAAAAGGAGAAGATAGTCTCACATCAACTAGGCGTATCAACGGGCTATGGAGATGCCCATTAATAGATATCAATGTGAGTGAGTAGGGATTGCCATGCAACAGATGCACTAGAGCTATAAATATATGAAAGCTCAACAAAAGAAACTAAGTGGGGTGCATCCAACTTGCTTGCTCACGAAGACCTAGGGCACTTTTGAGGAAGCCCATCATTGGAATATACAAGCCAAGTTCTATAATGAAAAATTCCCACTAGTATATGAAAGTGACAACATATGAGATTCTCTAACATGAAGATCATGGTGCTATTTTGAAGCACAAGTGTGGAAAAAGAGATAGTAGCATTGTCCCTTCTCTCTTTTTCTCTCATTTTATTTTTTTTCTTTTTTTTCTTTGGCCTTTTTTTTCTTTTTGGCCTTTCTCTTTTTTTCTTTCTTTAAAGTCCGAAGTATCATCCCGACTTGTGGGGGAATCATAGTCTTCATCATCCTTTCCTCACTAGGACAATGCTCAAATAATGAAGATCATCACACTTTTATGGATTTACAACTCAAAGCTAGAACAAGATATGACTCTATATGAATGCCTCCGGTGGTGTACCGGGATATGCAATGAATCAAGAGCGACATGTATGAAAATTATGAAGGTGGCTTTGCCACAAATACGGTGTCAACTACATGATCATGCAAAAAGCAATATGACAAAAGTAATGCGTGTCATATGAACGGAACGGTGGAAAGTTGCATGGCAATATATCTCGGAATGGCTATGGAAATGCCATAATAGGTAGGTATGGCGACTGTTTTGAGGAAGGTAAATGGTGGGTGTATGGTACCGGCGAAAGTTGCATGGTACAAGAGAGGCTAGCAATGATGGAAGGGTGAAAGGGGTGCGTATAATCCATGGACTCAACATTAGTCAAAAGAACTCATGCACTTATTACAAAAATTTAGAAGTCATCAAAAACCAAAGCACTACGCGCATGCTCCTAGGGGGATAGATTGGTAGGAAAAGACCATCGCTCGTCCCCGACCGCCACTCATAAGGAAGACAATCAATAAATAAAATTGTGCTCCAACTTCATCACAAAGCGGTTCACCATACATGCATGCTACGGGAATCACAAACTTCAACACAAGCATTCTTTAAATTCATAATCACCCAACTAGCATGACTTTAATATTACTACCTTCATATCTCAAAACAATTATCAAGCATCAAATTGATCATAGCATCCAATTCACTTTCTATGATAGTTTTTATTATACCCAACTTGGATGCTCATCATTCTAGGACCAACTTGTAACCATAGCAAAATACCATGATGTTCTATAAGACTCTCAAAATAATATAAGTGAAGCACGAGAGACTAGCGATTTCTACAAAATATAACCACCGCCGTGCTCTAAAGGATATAAGTGATGCACTAGAGCAAATGACAAACTACTCCGAAAGATATAAGTGAAGTGTGAGTAGTCGAATAATTGTGCAACTATGTGAAGACTCTCTAACATTAAAGAATTTTAGATCTTGGTGTTCTATTCAAACAGAAAGAAAAACGAAATAAAATGACATTGCAGGGATAGCACAACTCATGCGAAGAAGCAAAAACTTAGGCTCAACCGAGACTAACCGATAGTTGTTGAAGAAGAAAGGTGGGATGCCTACCGGGGCATCCCCCCCGCTTAGATGCTTGAGACTTCTTGAAATATTACCTTGGGGTGCCTTGGGCATCCCCAAGCTTGAACTTTTGTGTCTCCTTAATTCTTCTCATATCATGGTTTCTCTTTTTATCAAAAGCTTCATCCACACCAAACTCAACAAAAACTCGTGAGATAGGTTAGTATAAACCAATGCAAAACCTTATCATTTTCTACTGTAACAAATCACTAAAATTATTATTCAAAATTGCATACTAAATGCCTCTGCATATTTAATACTCCTATCATCAAATAGAATCATTAAACAAGCAAACATATGCAAACAATGCAAACATAACAGCAATCTATCAAAACAGTACAGTCTGTAAAGAATGCAAGATTCATCATACTTCCCTAACTCCAATAATTATGAAATAAAATTTCCACCGTATTAAATTTATCAGAGCTCATCATGCAAAAAGTTTCAACATTATATCATGCTCTGAATTTTCTAGGGAATTTTTGCAACAGAGGTAAACTTTCTGTTTTCAAACAGCAACAAGTATACTAGCAAAATAAGCATGGTAAAGGCTATCCTTGACATTTTTATTGAAACTAAAGACGCAAAACATTATTCTAAATAACAGCAAGAAAATACTAACAAAAGAAAATGACGCTCCAAGCAAAACACATATCATGTGACGAATAAAAATATAGCTCCAAGTAAAGTTACCGATGAACGAAGACGAAAGAGGGGATGCCATCCGGGGCATCCCCAAGCTTAGGCTCTGGGCTGTACTTGAATATTACCTTGGGGTGCGTTGGGCATATCCAAGCTTAGTCTCTTGCCACTCCTTATTCCATAGTCCATCGAATCTTTACCCAAAACTTGAAAACTTCACAACACAAAACTCAACAGAAAACTCGTAAGCTCCGTTAGTATAAGAAAATAAAACAACCACTTAGGTACTGTAATAAACTCATTCTAAATTCATATTGGTGTAATATCTACTGTACTCCAACTTATCTATGGTTCATACCCTCCGATACTACTCACAGATTGATCAAAATAAGCAAACAACACATAAAAAACAGAATCTGTCAAAAACAGAACAATCTGTAGAAATCTGTATCAAACGTATACTTATGGAACTCCAAAAATCCTACCAAATTAGGAAGTCCTAAGCAATTCGTGTACCAATCCATATAAAAAAGAATCAGATCAGAAGCACGTTTCTGTGAATTAACAACACTAATTTACTGGGTGCAAAAGTTTCTGATTTTCAGTAGGATCAACACAACATCACCGTAAGCTATCCTAAAGGTCTTACCTGGCACTTTATTGAAACAAAATCTATAAAACATGATTACTACATTAGCATAATCATGTGGACACACAAAAACAGTAAGTATAAATATTGGGTTGTCTCCCAACAAGCGCTTTTCTTTAATGCCTTTCTAGCTAGGCATGATGATGACAATGATGCTCACATAAAAGATAAGAATTGAAACATAACGGGAGCATCATGAAGCATATGACTAGCACATTTAAGCCTAACCCTCTTTCTATGCATAGGGATTTTGTGAGCAAACAACTTATGATAACAATAATCAACTAGCATAGGAAGGTAAAACAAGCATAGCTTCAAGATTTTAAGCACATAGAGAGGAAACTTGACATTATTGCAATTCCTATAAGCATATGTTCCTCCCTCGTAATAATTTTCAGTAGCATCATGAATGAATTAAACAATATAACCAACACCTAAAGCATTCCTTTCATGATCTACAAGCATAGAAAATTTACTACTCTCCACATAAGCAAAATTCTTCTCATGAATAGTAGTGGGAGCAAACTCAACAAAATAATTATCATGTGAGGCATAATCCAATTGAAAACTAAAATCATGATGACAAGTTTCATGGTTATCATTATTCCTAATAGCATACAATTCATCACAATAATCATCATATATAGCAACTTTGTTCTCATAATCAATTGGAACCTCTTCTGAAATAGTGGAATCATTACTAAATAAAGTTGACACTCTTCCAAATCCACTTTCATGTTCAGCACAATAAGATTCAACATCCTCCAAAATAGTGGGAGCACTACTTCCTAAAGTTGACACTCTTCCAAACCCACTTTCATCAATATAATCATCATAAATAGGAGGCATGCTTTCATCATAATAAATTTGCTCATCAAAACTTGACAGACAAAAAATATCATATTCATCAAACATAGCTTCCCCCAAGCTTGTGGCTTTGCATATCATTAGCATCATGAATATTCAAGGAATTCATACTAACAACATTGAAATCATGCTCATCATTCAAAGATTTAGTATCAAGCATTTTAATGTATTCTTCTTCTAGCACTTGAGCACAACTTTCTTTTCCATCATACTCACAAAAGATATTAAAAAGATGAAGCGTATGAGACAAGCTTAACTCCATTTTTTTGTAGTTTTCTTTTATAAAATAAACTAGTGATAAAACAAGAAACTAAAAGACTCAATTGCAAGATCTAAAGATATACCTTCAAGCACTCACCTCCCCGGCAACGGCGCCAGAAAAGAGCTTGATGTCTACTATGCAACCTTCTTCTTGTAGACGTTGTTGGGCCTGCAAGTGCATAGGTTTGTAGGAAAGTAGCAAATTTCCCTCAAGTGGATGACCTAAGGTTTATCAATCCGTGGGAGGCGTAGGATGAAGATGGTCTCTCTCAAACAACCCTGCAATCAAATAACAAAGAGTCTCTTGTGTCCCCAACACACCCAATACAATGGCAAATTATATAGGTGCACTAGTTCAGCGAAGAGATGGTGATACAAGTGCAAAATAAATAGTAGATATAGGTTTTTGTAATCTGAAAATATAAAAAACAGCAAGGTAACTAATGATAAAAGTGAGTGTAGACGGTATTGCAATGATAGGAAACAAGGCCTAGGGTTCATACTTTCACTAGTGCAAGTTCTCTCAACAATAATAACATAGATAGATCATATAACAATCCCTCAACATGCAACAAAGAGTCACTCCAAAGCCACTAATAGCGGAGAACAAATGTAGAGATTATGGTAGGGTACGAAACCACCTCAAAGTTATTCTTTCGGATCAATCTATAAAAGAGTTTATACTAGAATAACACCTTAAGACACAAATCAACAAAAACCCTAATGTCACCTAGATACTCCATTGTCACCTCAAGTATCCATGGGCATGATTATACGATATGCATCACACAATCTCAGATCCAACCAACACAAAGTACTTCAAAGAGTGACCCAAAGTTTCTACCGGAGAGTCAAGAACTGGTGCCAACCCCTATGCATAGGTTCATGGGAGGAACCCGCAAGTTGGTCACCAAAACATACATCAAGTGGCACATGATATCCCATTGTCACCACAGATAAGCACAACAAGACATACATCAAGTGTTCTCATAAAAGACTCAATCCGATAAGATAACTTCAAAGGGAAAACTCAATTCATCACAAGAGAGTAGAGGGGGAGAAACATCATAAGATCCAACTACAATAGCAAATCTCGGGATACATCAAGATCGTGCCATAGAGGGAACATGAGAGAGAACACGAGAGAGAGAGAGAGAGATCAAACACATAGCTACTGGTACATACCCTCAGCCCCGAGGGTGAACTACTCGCTCCTCGTCATGGAGAGCGCCGGGATGATGAAGATGGTCACTGGTGATGGATTCCCCCTCCGGGAGGGTGTCGGAACGTGCTCCCGAGAGGTTTCTGGTGGCTACAGAGGCTTGCCGCGGTGGAACTCCCGATCTATCTTGATTTTCGATGGTTTTAGGGTACGTAGGGTTATATAGGCGAAAGAAGTCGGTCGGGAGGGGGGGGGGGTGCTCGAGCGGTCCACGAGACAGGGGGCCGCACCCTGGGGGGGGGGCGCCCCCTATCTCCTGGGCTCCTCGAGGGTCTTCTGACTTGATCTCCAAGCCTCCAGGATTATATTCTTCCAAAAAATCATGATGGCGAAGGTTTCATTCCGTTTGATATTCCTTTTCTTCAAAATACTGAAACAGACAATAAAACAGCAATATGGGTTGGGCCTCCGGTTAATAGGTTAGTCCCAAAAATGATATAAATATGTAAAATAAAGACCATAGCCATCCAAAAGGGGTAATATAATAGCATGGAACAATAAAAAATTATAGATACGTTGGAGACGTATCAAAGGTTCATGTTGCGTCAATGGAATTTACATAGTATGCTCGTATGGTGGGATAATAAAAACCGTACTCACGAGCGACCAGCGACATGGGCTGACATGAAGCGAATCATGAGGGAACGTTTTGTGCCTGCTTACTACACTCGCCAGCTTCATAATAGACTGCGTTGTCTAGTGCAAGGTACAAAATCAGTTGATGAGTACTATAAAGAGATGCAAGTTTTGATGATCCGTACAGCTGTGTGTGAGTCTGCAGAGGAGACCATGGTATGTTTCTTTGAGGGGTTAGAAGAAAAGATTCGCGACCGTGTTGATTTAATGCAATATAATGATATTCATGAGTTGCTTCATCAAGCGGAGCGTGCTGAACGTTGGGTATTGGAGAAGCAAGCTTCAGAGACTCGTCCAACTTACAACAGTGGGCGACGTGGTTCTTCTCCTATTGATGGTGGGTTTAGTGCTAAACCGACTCCTTATAGGTCAGGAAGCATTGAACAGAGCAAAGTGGTGGCTGCGCCAAAGGAGGTTTCTCAGGTTTCATCTAATGCGACTTCATCTCATCATCGTAATATTATTTGCCACACGTGTGGAGTTCGTGGACACATGAAGCATGAATGTTCCAATCAATGAAGGTTTCTACTTGTTGATACGGAATATATTTCAGAATGTGAAGATGAGACGCCTAAGTTAGTGGATGAAATCGAAAGAGGTCATGGTGATACCATACTATGCTATCCTCAAGATGATCCTGATATGGAGAGTTTGCTAGCACATAAGGTCTAGCGAGATAATAAGACCATTGTTGAACAAGGACAGAGGCGGAGTATTTTTTAAATTGCATGTACCATCAAGGGAGAAGTTTGCAAACTAATAATTGATGGTGGCAGTGCTAGCAACATGATTAGTAAGGATGTGGTGGAGTCTCTTTTGTTGCCAACATGGGAGAACCCGAAACCATACTATATGAAGTGGATAAATGATGTGGGCAACGTGAAGGTAACACATAGGTTGAATGTGCCTTTTCCGTTGATGGCTATGCTGATAAAGTGGAGCGTGATGTTATGCCACTACATGTTTGTCACTTTATTTTGGGGTGTTCGTGGCAGCACGATATTAATGCTCTTCATCATGGACGAACAAATAGGTACACTTTTATGCATAGAGGTGTATTTTATGCTATTCGTCCTAAAGATGCAAAGGATATAAGGTGTACGGTTGAAGTGTTTAAGAAAAAACCGGCAAGGCATAGATCGAAACCGAGGACGGTTTCCCTTCAAGGGAGGGAGGATGATGTGACCGTATCTGCTACATTGGCAACGGACATTTCGAAGGTAGGCCATGCACAAAAGGAGATATATGTCGTACCAGCTAGGCGTCAGGCGAAAAGTACACCTGCAATTATTCAAGACGACACTTGTGCGACCGACGAAGTTCAGATCCTACCAGCGAAAGAAGTGAAGCCGACGTTCAGGACTCCATGCAAATTTTTGACAGTGGGCAAAATTCAACCGAGGTTAAATTGAACTCAGGTTCAATCTTTTTATTTCTAGATTCAGTATTACGTGCGTGTACTAGCTACACGTTTAGCCAAGTATTTATATTAGTACTAGCTTGGGCATCTTGTGATCAGCTTGCCGGATATTTAAATTAGTTAGGTTGTGATTAGTTAAGATAAGAGAGAGAGTCCGTGTAGATTTTCTTGTTGGAGTCGGTTTGGGTGGGGACGTGCGATGCCTATATATAAGAGGCTGACTTCGGCCGTGTACGGGATTCTTTTAGTCAGTGTTTTTTATCTGTCATAGGACATGAATAAGTCGGGTATCTTCCCGTATAAATTATCACTAGTTAAAAAGTTTAGTTACTTTGTGCGCTCGGCGAGTTGATTGGACTGCTAATCGTCTAATTTGCTGCTGATCTTTGCAAGATCGTCCACGTTCTTCCTCTTTTGGGTGTGTGTTGTTTCTGTGGTGATTGCATCTAGAAGATCGTGAGCGCCACATCATTTCTGATGACATCGTAACGTGAAAGATTGGGAAATTTATTTGTGCCGTCGATTTTCTGTCAACGGTCGCATCATAAAATGCCGATGTGGCACATAAATTAAAGAAGAAAGAGAAGTGAAGATATGACTCTTAGCATGCAGCGCAACGTATTTAATGCTTTGATAAAATTTTCTTCCTACTCTCCTTTACTCTTCTCTCCAACTACTCCCTCCTTCGCTTTATAGGGCTTATTTAAAATCAATTCAAGTTAAAGGGCTCATCTCCATCTCATTTTTAGTTTCTGAGGCGCATTACGTCTTTGCATGCAAGAATTAAAAAGGAACACACCAATGCATGTAATGTTCCTACTCATCTAGTGACCAAGCATGTATGCACTGCAATTAATCCAAATTAATGCATGACTTTAGTTTGGATAAGTATTGTAAAGTATGAGATACATTCACCCACTCATAAAGTGCCTTGGTTGATGAGATTTCAGATTTAAGCCTTATAAACCAGAAAGTAGGGAGTAGGCCACAATATAAAGATGCATATGTGACCCATAAACCAATTAAATGCAATATCACTTACTCCCTCCGTCCAGTGAAAAGTTAATGCATTAGAAAGGTGCAAGCCACCATCTCTCTTCTCTTTAATTATCCAACCCCAGTGAGCTAAGTGCATGTAGAAATTAAGGAGACCATGCATAGAATTTTATTGGTCCTGATTACCGTGTGATGAGAGAGAAACATTATTTCCTACTTTAAAGTGCATTGGAAAGATAGAAGCACACTCTTTTGTGGACAAATTTCAAAACCAAATGTATACTCTTCACCGGACGGAGGGAGTACAACACTTAAGAGATAATGCATCGAGGTGATTGTCTCTAAAATATTAATACCATCTAGGATGACGAGTTAAGAGTGAATGCACTGGGAGCGTCCTGCCCTTGCACATGATCCTGCCGCTGACCCTTGCTGCGGGGGTTACAGGTGTGGCGTTGCGGCCTTGCCCGGCTCCGCCTCCTGGTTGTGGCCCTTCAGGCCCCTCCTAATGCTCCACCTTGTACAGGTGCTAAGGCTTTCATGTAGGTAAAAAATCCTGACGTGGCAAGTTATTTAAGAGGAGAGAGATGAGTATGATAACCCTAGAAAGAAACAATGCTAAGCACATGAACCTAGACAAAACACTTAAATGAAGGAAGCCCACCAATGCATGAAGAGTTTTAGTTGCTAACATTAAATGAAGCAATCTTAGCTACAATAAGCTAAGCACCTATGCATTGGGAAGTATAGTTGTTAAGCTATTTAATATGGTTAACACCTCATCTAAGGCTAGTGCTGTAGGGTCAAACCCTAGGAAGGATCTTTTCACACTTGGAGGGGGAAAAGGAGGAAAAACTCAAGAACACCAAGAACATCAAGAACAATTCTCTCAAACAAACCCAAGTATCACATCCACTAGAGTAGCACACATGAGATCCACAAGATTACAAGATCAATACAAGGAGAGTAGCACTTGGTAAATTCTTCCCACTATGTGAGGTCTTGATGATCTTCTCCAAGAGGAGGCCTTGATAATCCTATGGATTCTTCCCAACGTGGGGGCTTGAGCTCCTAAGAGGAGGAGATACAAGGAGCAAAGGCTCACAATGCTTAGTCTAATCTTTGCTAACCCACAAATGACCTAGGAGTTCCACTTATATAGTCTAGGGACGAAATATTAGGGAGAGGGGATACAAAGGACCAAAAAGTCCCTAAAAACGCGTAGCCACGGGGAAGGGTCCGGGCACCCGGGGTGGAACCGACCGGGCACCCGGACCGGTCAGGGAGCTGCGCCAGCGGGGCGGGCACCGGAGGAAGGGCGGGCACCCGGCCAGACAGAGCATCTGGGTGAGGGCGGGCACCAGGTGGTGGCTCAGTGGCGGTGGGCAAGGGCGGGCACCCGGGGCGGTTGGCGGGCACCGGGGCCGGCTGGGCTGAGCCCAGGAGAGGGGCCGGGCACCCGGGGCCGGCTGGGGCGTGGCCCAGGTAGAGGCCGGGCACCCGGGGCTGCCATGGCCGGGCACCCGGGATGTCCAGGGGTTTTTGCCCCTTCTCCTCCTTCTTCCTTCTTCTCGTTCTCTCCTTCCTTCTCTTCTTTCCCTTGCTTCGTGGTCACTTGAGTCTCCGTCTTCTCCTTCTCATTATCATCTTCTTGGTACCTAAGCATGCACAATGTTTCCGATGACGGTAGAATCCAACTCTCATGTGAAACCGAGCGAAACTCGAAGAGGAGAGAATCAACCTCGTTCTCGATGGCGCATGCACGTGCTCGTGTCATTGGTCCACTTGGAGCTTGGGTTGGTGATGGAGTGTCGGTGCGAGTAGTCGAGTCATGCTCCGCATCATCTTCCCCCCCTTGGGAGAGATCCGTCCACGGATCGTGCTCTTCATCACCATGGTACTTGGCCAAGTCTTTGACGTTGAAGATGTCGCTAACGTTGTACTTGTCGCGTGGGATGTCGACCTTGTAGGCGTTGTCATTGTAGTGTGCGATCACCTTGAATGGGCCGTCGGCTCGTGGTAGTAGCTTGGACTTACGTTCATTGCGGAAGCGGTCTTTGCGGAGATGTATCCATACTTGATCACCCGGTTGGAACACCATCGGAGACTTGCTGAGGTTGAGCTTGGCGAAGAGGCGTTGCACTTGGCGCTCGATCGTGGAACGTGTTTCTTCATGCATCTTCTTGAGGTAGGCGGCTCTTGTACTTGTGTCGATGTTTGCTCATTCTTGAAGCGGTAGAGGAAGGATGTCCAAAGGCGACAAAGGGTTGAAGCCGTAGACGACCTCGAAGGGGGACTTGCCGGTTGTAGAGTGTCTTGCGCGGTTGTAGGCGTACTCGGCGATGGGTAGGCACTCCTCCCATTCCTTGATGTTCTTCTTGATCAACACACGTAGGAGAGTCGCAAGCGTTCGGTTGGTGACTTCCGTTTGGCCATCGGTTTGAGGATGATATGCGGTGGAGAATAGTAGCTTGATCCCGAGCTTGGCGCATAGTGTCTTCCAAAAGTAGCTTAAGAACTTGACGTCTCGATCCGACACAATTGTCTTTGGCACACCGTGCAACCTCAAGATTTCCCTACAAAAGAGATTGGCAACATGTGAAGCATCGTCTATCTTATTGCATGGGATAAAATGAGCCATTTTAGAGAAACGGTCCACAACAACAAAAACCGAATCCTTGCCATTTTGAGTTCTAGGTAATCCAAGCACAAAATCCATGCTAATGTCTTCCCAAGGTTGATGTGGGATAGGTAAAGTCATATGTAAACCATGGAATTGTGAGTGTGACTTAGCTTTGCAACATGTAGAACACCGGTTGGTGAAGCGGGAAACATCGCAAAACATCTTGGGCCAATAATAGTTCTTGGAGAGCATGGCGAAAGTCTTGTCGCGTCCAAAGTGTCCCATGAGTCCACCTCCATGAGCCTCTTGCAAAAGGAGCAAACGAAGAGAGGACTTGGGAATGCATAGTTTGTTAGCTCTCATAAGATAACCATCTTTGATATAATATTGTTCCCAAGAAGTATGCGTCACACACTTAGCGTAAGGAGTAGCAAAAGTCACATCACCCTCATACAAATCTTTCATATGATCAAATCCTATGACATTCAATTCAAGTTGAGTAAGTAACATACATTTGCGGGAAAGTGCATCTGCCACCACGTTTTCTTGGCCCTTAATGTACTTAATCACATATGGAAAAGATTCAATGAATTCACTCCATTTAGCATGCCGTTTATTCAACTTGGTTTGACCTTTGAGGTATTTAAGTGTTTCATGATCGGTATGTATAACAAAATCATGTGGTCTAAGGTAATGCTCCCACACATGTAACACACGCACTAATGCAAACAATTCTTTGTCATATATGGGATAGTTAAGTTGAGCACCGGAAAGTTTTTCACTAAAATAAGCAATAGCTAGTTTTTCTTGCATTAAAACTCCACCAATTCCGGTACCACTTGCATCGCAATGAACCTCAAATTTTTTGTCAAAGTTGGGTAAAGCAAGAATCAGAGCATGTGTGAGAAAGATTTGAGCTCATCAAAAGCGGTTGATTGCAAAGGTCCCCCAAACAAAAGGAGTATTCTTCTTGCTCAAAGCGTGCAAAGGAGCGGCAATAGTACTAAAATCTTTCACAAAGCGACGATAAAAACCCGCAAGACCAAGAAAACTTTGCACTTATTGCAAATTGGTGGGTTGGGGCCAATTTTTAATTACTTCAATTTTAGTTTCATCAACATGGACACCCTTGGAGGAGACAACAAAACCCAAGAAAACCACTTTGTCAACACCAAATGTGCGCTTTTTCATGTTGGCATAAAGACTTTCCTTGCGAAGTGTTTGCAAAACAGCCCTAACATGATTAAGATGCTCTTTCATGGTTTTGCTAAACACAAGAATATCATCGAGGTAAACCACAACAAAGACTCCAATATAAGGGCGAAGTACATGATGCATGAGACGCACGAAAATACCGGGAGCTTCCGATATACCCATAGGCATGACTAACCATTCATATAAGCCAAATTTGGTTTTGAAAGCGGTTTTCCATTCATCACCCTCTTGTATGCGGATTTGATAATAGCCACTTTTAAGATCAATTTTTGAGAAAAAGTTGGCTCCACTAAGTTCACTTGGAGCTTGCGTTGGTGATGGAGTGTCGGTGCGAGTAGTCGAGGGATGCTCCGCATCATCTAGCCATAGTGGGAGTAACTTAGGTAGTAACATAACGCACCTCAAGACATATATGCTTATGTGGCATGAAGTTAATGAGGAGAGAGGTGCTTGTGGTAACATAATATGTTACCGTAACATAATGCACCTCAATGCAAAATGAGTCAACTACATAATAAATGAAAGATTGCATAACACTACACTTATATTACTACCCACTATGATGGTAGTAACATAGACTAGTAACATATGCATGTTACTAGTCTAAGTTACTACCCACTATGACTAGCCTAAGCATCGATGCATTGGCAGCAGCCTCAAGCCTTCACATCTGCCTAGCTTGGTTGGTGGCCGTTGTCGTGTTTTGGGAGGTTATTTGAACCTAATCAGGGAGATGGATGGCAAAAATGATTTCAATGTGGATCTCCAACTCATGGAGAGATTTACTAACTTCATTGATGCATTCCACCTTAGAGAGTTGCGGAGGGAAATATGAAGGATTTTGTACATGGACAAATAAGCAGCTACAAACAGTGATTGTCAATTTGGATGGGACTGCAGCTAATACAGTCACCTCGAGCACACCCGAGGTGGAAAAGCCGCTCCTTGCCCTCGCGCCGTTCCCCCAGTGGGTGGCTCAAGCGGCGGCGCCAGATCCAGCCGCGAGCGACCTCCCCTCCCTCCCCCTCCCCCACCGCCGGCCGGAGCCGCCAGGGCGAAGTCCCTCGCGGTGGCTGGCGGCTGGGGCTTTCCTCTCCTTGTCTCGGTTGTGGGGGTTGCGGGGCCTCCATCCCAGGCAGCGGCGTCGGGCGTGCACGGGGCCCGGTGGTGTGGTGGCATTCCCTCCGGTCGACGGCGTGCGGCGGTGAGGTGTGTGCTGGGCCGCGTGGCGGCTGTGCCCCGTGGTGGTGGCTGGGGTTCGACTTTGGGCCTACGGCGGCTGCGGGTGGTGTCCTTCCTTCCCTGTCGTGGGCGCACGACGGTGCTCCTCGGGCAGCAGCAGTTCCGGCCACGTAGCTCTGGATGGTGTGGAGGCGGCGCCCTCCCGGCCCAGATCTGAGCCCTTTGGGGCCCCATCTGGGTCTGGGCGGGCCTGGCTCGGCTCTCCTGCGATGGCTCCGGTGGACGGAGGTACAGCTCGTGCGAGGGTTGCGGAGATGGCGGCGCGCCCACTGCAACGCGGTGACGGGAGCTTCACGAGTCCTATCGAGCTCGGCCGGGTTTTTGTGCCTGGTTTGCTACTCTTGTTGCGTTCGGTCGGTGACCGCCGATGGCGGTGGAGGTTGTCCCCTCTCGCGCGGCTGCTGACGCTGTCGCTCCTCGTTCCCGGCTGCTTCCTCTCGGACCCGTTGGTCCAGCTTCAGACTCCATGGTGAGACGGCGATGGTGGCTCCAAGATCGTGGTGGCGCATGTTGGTGGGCGGCAAGGGTGGTGGAGCGCGGCGGATCGGTCGGGGTGGTGGGTGTGCGGCGGACGGGAGACACCCCTGTCGGCTTGGCCGGCACCGACGCGGCGACGCCCGTGGGCGCCGTCTTTCCTTCATGAAGGGCGTCGGGTATCCCCCACCCATGCCTCTCCGCCTACCGGGGGAAACCCTATGACCTGTCTGGCAGCAGCGTCATCATCGTCACGTTCCTTCCTAAAGGTGTTGGTTGGTATGTGGCGGTCCGAAGTGCTAGGAGTGCGGTGGAAATCTTCGGTGGGCGCAGCGGCTGTGGATCATCATCGTTTTCGTTGATCCAAGTCTGCTGTCATTATTTTCTTTTTCTTTATTTTCTATTTTTTTTGGGAGTGCTTGTGCTGTCTGTCCCAGCAATAGATTCTCAGATGTATCGGGTGGTTGCTATATCTATATAGCGGGGCAAAAGCCTATTTCGAGAAGGTCAATTTGGATATAGTGTGAGTTTTAATAGCTGCGAAACTATATTTTCTATAATATGGTTAGAGCCCAAGCGACTCTGTGGTCGCCGACCGGCGCAGCCTCCGGCGCCTCTAGCTGGCTCCTCCATCGGCTCCCACGAGTCTCCAAGGTGGCTTCACCCGGCGGTGGCCCTGCCACTGCTGCATCGTTGCAGCCGGTGACGGTGGCTTCAGCTGGATCTAGACACCGGTGACGGTAGTGATGTGTGCAGAGTGTTATGTTTGATGTTGCTCCACGTTCTTCAGTTGTTTACAATCATGATCAGCCACATCGTCTAGCTACATTAATTGAAACTTGATTTTTCGTTATGTGCCTTTCCCATAGGGCCATGCTATGGCTCTGTCATTCATTCTTCTTTCTCGTGACCCTGTTCATTCCATTTGACACAACATGCCGGGCAGAGCTTGCTAACTTTGATGGGTGGAGTCCCTTGTTCCTGCGTACACTCCCTCTAAAATTTGTCCCTCAAATAGATGTATCTAGCACCAAATTAGTGCTAGATACATCCATTTGAGGAACAAGATTGGGATGAGCTTTTTCGGACGGAGGGAGTACATGGTAAAGGCGCACATATAGTGTCTCAGAAGTAGTTTTAAGGCAGGAGACGAGTCCCAGAGAGCAGACTGTAAAAAGTAAATCAATTTTTGTGGCCAATCCTGAATTACTGATCATCTTCTTTGTAAAGGTAATAACCATTATATATTCATGTATGAGCTGGTTTGTATATTGGCTCTTACGCATTAGTCGCCTGGCTGTCTGTACATTTTACTTGTATCAAGCATTTGTGCCTTGTATATTGTACATGGATGGAGGCGTAAACCCCTCGCATCACCCCTGCGAGCGACCGAGGGGGCGAACCCTAGCCGCCACTCCTAGTCTGCTGCCTCCAGCTCCCTTCCTCAGCGCCACCGGCGTGCGCCGCCGATCCGGTCGGCTTAGGCGGTGGCGGGGATCCCCTTCTCCTCGCACGATGGCGGCCAGTGCGGGATGACGACTTCAGCGACGGCATCTTGCGGACCCATGAAACAACGGATCCGGGCGGCGGTGCTTGGCGGCGCGGGTGGATCGGTTGGCTGTGGCGTGCCGGTCAGCTGGACGTGGCTAGAAGATGGAGGTGGGCCTGGGCGTGGCCGGTGGTGATGGCAGCGGCGGCATCCAGCCCGGATCCGGTCTTGGCGGTGGCGATGGAGACGGCTGACCCGGATCCGACCATGGTGGTGGCGTCCTCCGTCGGGGATGACGGGCCAGGTGGTGGGTCCTTGTGGAGGCGCCGATAGCGGTGCATCTTCGGATCCCATGTGTGGGCTCATCGCAGGACGCGCGTGGCGGCCAGAGCTTCCTCCGACGTCGACGACGCTTGATGCATGCAGGATCGCGGTGGCAGTTTGTAACGCCCCGAGACCGACGCTCCAGAAGACTTTCAGCTACTCCGAGTTTTGTCATGTGATTTGTTTTGTTTGTTGCTTTCATCTTTGCATCATGTGCATTGCATCATGTCATCATGCCATCATCTCATAAATCTTTTGCATCTCAACTAAATAAATCGTATGGATCTTCGATCCATTTAAATCGAGGGAAGGATGACTTCTCTTTATAACATACCCTCCCGATATTTAAGGAGCTATATTAAACCATTCCATTGGCTTGGAATCACCCACAAACACATATGCACCGTTCTTCAAATTTCCTTTTATCCTTCTCAACTTCCCCTTCTTCCTTTGGGGCCTTTTAGTAAAAATTGAGTGGCAATTTTACTTTACCCATAAATGTCCCAAATCTGCCCATAAATCACATATATTGTGTAGGGTCACCTCCTATAATTTCAACCCATTTGGAGTTCATTTGAATGAGTTTCAAAATTCGAACTTACCGAGTTAAATCCAACGTGTGTGGATTTTACTTCCTCCAAAAATTGTCAGGCCATTTTTGTCCAATTCCTCATATTTTTATGACTCTGGAAAAGTTGTCCTCCTGCCCAAATTCTTCGTCTAACCTTCTCTTCTCTCTTTTCTTTCTCTTTATTTCTCTGTTATTTAGAGAAAAGAAAATTGGAGGCAGAGAGAGGAGAGCCAGCCCACCTGGGCCTCCCAGCTACCGCAGCTCGGCCCAGCCACCCACGCAGCCAGACCGGCCCGTCTGCGCCTAAGCCCAACGGCGCCCCCACCAGCTCTAACCCTAGCCCGACCATCCTCCCGATCCATCTACTCCTCGTTCCCCTCGCTTGCGCCGCCAGGAAGAACCTGCGCTCGATCCCCTCTCCTTTTCCTCGATCCCCATCTCCCTGCGCCCGATCCCCTCGCCTCCACATGCCCCTCCGTCGTCTGCTTCCGGTGCCTCCGACCCTCCTCTGCATCGTCTCCCCGTCACCATGGCTCGGAGCCCGCCGCCGCCGCCGGATCAGGCTGCGCTGCTGGGGCCCTCCCCTGCCGCCGCCTCGGCCTCTGAGCTCCTCTGCCCGGGAACCAGGAGCTCCTCGTCCTCGCCGTCCTTCACTCTTCGTCGCCCTTGCCATCTCCGGCGCCTGCTGGGAAAGTGCCACCGTCGGAGCTCCAACCCGCCGGCCGACGAGGCCGCGCCAAGCTGGCGCCTCCTCTCCGCCTTCGCGCCAGCAGGAGCCACCACCCGCCTGCCTCCTTGACCTCCAGGCCACTCGTCGCGCCCTTCTCTTTGCTGAGGCAGCCACCGGCGCCCCGAGCGTCTGCCTTTGCCATGGCCTTCCTCCTCCCGTGCCTGCAGCGACGCTGCCCTGCTGCAGCTGCTCTTCCTGCGCGCTGCCTTCCTCCCTAAGCCCCGTGGCGTGGTCCTTCTCCGGCAACTAGCGCCCCTCCATGGACGACCACCACTGCCTGTGCACGCCTCTGGATTTGTCCAAGTCCGATGATGTTTTTGTACAACTACGCACGGATACACCAAGACCGTCCCGGATAATGTCAAGTACCACGACAATCATGTCCCCTCAAGTTCGTCTACGGAATGAGTACCACTACGCCCGTATACCATGGATGCACCAAGTTCCACTACGAGATGTACCACTACCGTCACCAAGATCGCGAGTACCTCTACCGTCGCCACGTGAACAACGACTTCCACTACGCCGTGTACGACTACTTCCACGACGTCCGTGAACCACTACCGTCGACCTGGACTGAAGGAAATATGCCCTAGAGGCAATAATAAAGTTATTATATATTTCCTCATATCATGATAAATGTTTATTATTCATGCTAGAATTGTATTAACCGGAAACATAATACATGTGTGAATACATAGACAAAGCAGTGTCACTAGTATGCCTCTACTTGACTAGCTTGTTAATCAAAGATGGTTATGTTTCCTAACCATGAACAAGGAGTTGTTATTTGATTAACAAGGTCACATCATTAGTTGAATGATCTGATTGACATGACCCATTCCGTTAGCTTAGCACACGATCGTTTAGTATGTTGCTATTGCTTCCTTCATGACTTATACATGTTCCTATAACTATGAGATTATGCAACTCCGTTTGCGGAGGAACACTTTGGGTACTACCAAAGCGTCACAACGAATCGGGTGATTATAAAGGAGTACTACAGGTGTCTCCAAAGGCAGATGTTGGGTTGGCGATTTGAGATTAGGATTTGTCACTCCGAATGTCGGAGAGGTATCTCTGGGCCCTCTCGGTAATGCACATCACTTAAGCCTTGCAAGCATTGTAACTAATGAGTTAGTTGCGAGATGATGTATTACGGAACGAGTAAAGAGACTTGCGGTAACGAGATTGAACTAGGTATTGGATACCGACGATCGAATCTCGGGCAAGTAACATACCGATGACAAAGGGAACAACGTATGTTGTTATGCGATCGACCGATAAAGATCTTCGTAGAATATGTAGGAACCAATATGGGCATCCAGGTCCCGCTATTGGTTATTGACCGGAGACGTGTCTCGGTCATGTCTACATTGTTCTCGAACCGTAGGGTCCGCACGCTTAAGGTTTCGATGACGGTTATATTATGAGTTTATGTATTTTGATGTACCGAAGGAGTTCGGAGTCCCGGATGTGATCACGGAGATGACGAGGAGTCTCGAAATGGTCAAGACATAAAGATTGATATATTGGACGGCTATATTCGGACACGGAAAGGTTCGGAAGTTTCGGAGAAAATCGGAGTGCCGGAGGGTTACCGGAACCCCGGAAGTAATGGGCCTTATTGGACCGAGAGCGGAGAGAGGGCCGCACCAGAGGTGGCACGCGCCCTGGGAGTCCGAATAGGACAAGGAGGGGGGCCCCTTCCTCTCTCCTCTCCTCTCCTTCCTTCCCCTTCCTCCTTCCTAGTTGGACTAGGAAAGGGAGTCCTACTCCCACTAGGAGGAGGACTTCCCCCCCTGGCGCGCCTCCTAGGGCGGCCGGCCCTCCCCCTTGCTCCTTTATATACGGGGGCAGGGGGCACCCTAGGACACACAAGTTGATCCTTGAGATCGTTCCTTAGCCGTGTGCGGTGCCCCCCTCCACCATATTCCACCTCGGTAATATCGTAGCGGTGCTTAGGCGAAGCCTGCGTCGATAGAACATCAAGATCGCCACCACGCCGTCGTCTTGTGGAACTCTCTCCGGAGCTTTCTGGATCGGAGCCCGAGGCGTCATCGAGCTGTACGTGTGTCAAGAACTCGGAGGCGCCGGAGTAACGGCGCTGGGATCGGTTGGATCGCGAGGAGAACGTACGACTACTTCCTCTACGTTGTGATCGCTTCCGCTTTGGTCTACAAGGGTATGTATACAACACTCTCCCCTCTCATTGCTATGCATCACCATGATCTTGCGTGTGCGTAGGAAATTTTTTGAAATTACTACGTTCCCCAACAGTGGTATCAGAGCCTAGGTTTTATGCGTTGATGTTATATGCACGAGTAGAACACAAGTGAGTTGTGGACGATATAAGTCATACTGCCTACCAGCATGTCATACTTTGGTTCAGCGGTATTGTGAGATGAAGCGGCCCGGACCGACATTACGCGTACGCTTACGCGAGACTGGTTTCACCGCTGCGAGCACTCGTTGCTTAAAGGTGACTGGCGGGTGTCTGTCTCTCTCACTTTAGTTGAATCGAGTGTGGCTATGTCCGGTCCTTGTGAAGGTTAAAACGGAGTCTATTTGACAAACTATCGTTGTGGTTTTGATGCGTAGGTAAGAACGGTTCTTGCTAAAGCCCGTAGCAGCCACGTAAAATTTGCAACAATAAAGTAGAGGACGTCTAACTTGTTTTTGCAGGGCATGTTGTGATGTGATATGGTCAAGACGTGATGCTATATATTATTGTATGAGATGATCATGTTTTGTAACCGAAGTTATCGGCAATCGGCTGGAGCCATATGGTTGTCGCTTTATTGTATGAAATGCAACGCATACTGTAATTGCTTTACTTTATCACTAAGCGGTAGCGATAGTCGTAGAAGCAATAGATGGCGTAAACGATAACGATGCTACGATGGAGATCAAGGTGTCGCGCCGGTGACGATGGTGATCACGACGGTGCTTCGGAGATGGAGATCACAAGCACAAGATGATGATGGCCATATCATATCACTTATATTGATTCCATGTGATGTTTATCCTTTATGCATCTTATCTTGCTTTGATTGACGGTAGCATTTTAAGATGATCTCTCACTAAAATTATCAAGTAGTGTTCTCCCGAGTATGCACCGTTGCCAAAGTTAAATCGTGCCCGGACACCACGTGATGATCGGGTGTGATAAGCTCTCGTCCATCTACAACGGGTGCAAGCCAGTTTTGCACACGCGAATACTCGAGTTAAACTTGACGAGCCTAGCATATGCGAGATATGGCCTCGGAACATGGAGACCGAAAGGTCGGCGTGAATCATATAGTAGATATGATCAACATAAGATGTTCACCATTGAAAACTACTCCATCTCACGTGATGATCGGTTATGGTTTAGTTGATTTGGATCACGTGGTCACTTAGATGACTAGAGAGATGTCTATCTATGTGGGAGTTCTTAAGTAATATGATTAATTGAACTTAAATTTATCATGAACTTAGTCCTGGTAGTATTTTGCAAATTATGTTGTAGATCAATAGCTTGCGTTGTTGCTTTCATATGTTTATTTTAATATGTTCCTAGAAAATTGTGTTGAAAAATGTTAGTAGCAATGATGCGGATTGGATCCGCGATCCGAGGTTTATCCTCATTGCTGCGCAGAAGAATTATGTCCTTGATGCACCGCTAGGTGCAGACCTATTGCGGGAGCGGATGCGCACGTTATGAGCGTTTGGCTAGCTCAATATGATGACTACTTGATAGTTTTGTGCACCATGCTTTATGGCTTAGAATCGGGACTTCAAAGATGTTTTGAACATCATGGACCATATGAAATGTTCCAGAATTGAAGTTAATATTTCAAGCAAATACCGAGTTGAGAGATATGAAGTCTCCAACAAGTTCTATAGCTAAAAGATGGAGGAGAATCGCTCAACTAGTGAGCATGTGCTCAGATTGTGCGGATACTACAATCGCTTGAATCAAGTGGGAGTTAATCTTCCGAGATAAGATAGTGATTGACAGAATTCTCTAGTCACCATCACCAAGTTAGTAGAACTTCATGATGAACTATAGTATGCAAGGGATGATGAAAATGATTCTGAGTTTTTCATGATGATGAAATCGATGAAGGTAGAAATCAAGAAAGAACATCAAGTGTTGATGGTTAACAAGATCACTAGTTTCAAGAAAGGGCAAAGGGATAGAAGGAACTTCAAGAAGAACGGCAAGCAAGTTGTTGCTCAAGTGAAGAAGCCCAAGTCGGACCTAAGCACGAGACTAAGTGCTTCTACCGCAAAGGGACTGGTTATTGAAGCAGAACTACCCCAAGTATTTGGCGGATAAGAAGGATGGCAAAGTAAACAAAAGTATATTTGATATACATGTTATTGATATGTACTTTACTAGTGTTTATAGCAACCCTCGGTATTTGGTACTGGTTGGGTTGCTAAGAGTAGTAGCTCAAAGCGGAGTTGCGAATAAGCGAAACTAGTTAAGGGTGAAGTGACGATGTGTGTTGAAAGTAGTTTCAAGATTGATATGATCATCATCGCACACTCCCTATACTTTCGGGATTAGTGTTGAACCTAAATAAATGTTATTTGGTGTTTGCGTTGAGCATGAATATGATTTGATCATGTTTATTGCAATACGGTTATTCATTTAAGTAAGAGAATAAACTGTTGTTCATTTACATGAATAAAACCTTATATGGTTACACACCCAATGAAAATGGTTCATTGGATCTCGATCGTAGTGATACACATATTCATAATATTGAAACCAAAAATGCAAAGTTAATAATGATAATGCAACTTATTTGTGGCATCGCAGTTTAGGTCATATTGGTGTAAAGCGCATGAAGAAACTCCATGCTGATGGGATTTTGGAATCACTTGATTGTGAATCACTTGATGCTTGCGAACCGTGCCTTTTGGGCAAGATGACTAAAACTCCGTTCTCGGAACAATGGAACAAGCTCTTGACTTATTGGAAATAATACATACCGATGTATGCGATCCAATGAGTGTTGATGCTCGTGGCAAGTATCGTTATTTTCGACCTTCACAAGATGATTTGAGCAGATATGGGTATATCTACTTGATGAAACATAAGTCTGAAATAGTTGAAAGGTTCAAAGAATTTGAGTGAAGTGGAAAAATCATCGTAACAAGAAAATAAAGTTTCTGCGATCGATCGCGGAGATGAATATTTGAGTTACGAGTTTGGTCTTCAATTAAAACAATGTGGAATAGTTTCACAGCTCACGCCACCTGGAACACCACAATGTTATGGTGTGTCCAAACATCGTAACCGCACTTTATTGGATATAGTGCAATCTATGATGTTTCTTATTGATTTACCAATATCGTTTTGGGATCATGCATTAGAGACAGCTACATTCACGTTAAATAGGGCACCATCTAAATCCGTTGAGACAACACTATATGAACTGTGGTTTAGCAAGAAACCAAAGTTGTCGTTTCTTAAAGTTTGGGGCTGCAATGCTTATGTGAAAATGTTTGATCCTGATAAGCTCAAACCCAAATCGGAGAAGTGCGTCTTCATAGAATACCCAAAGGAAATTATTGGTACACCTTCTATCACAGATCCGAAGGCAAAACATTTGTTGCTAATAAATGGATCCTTTCTAGAGAAGGAGTTTCTCTCGAAAGAAGTGAGTGGGAGGAAAGTAGAACTTGAAGAGGTAACTGTACCTGTTCCCTTATTGGAAAGTAGTTCATCACAGAAATCTGTTCTTGTGACTACTATACCAATTAGTGAGGAAGCTAATGATGATGATCATGTAACTTCAGATCAAGTTACTACCGAACCACGTAGGTAAAACAGAGTGAGATCCGCACCAAAGTAGTACGGTAATCTTGTTCTGGAGGTTGTGTTACTTGACCATGACAAACCTACGAACTATGAGGAAGCGATGATGAGCCCAGATTCCGCAAAATGGTTTGAGGCCATGAAATCTGAGATATGATCCATGTATGAGAACAAAGTATGGACTTTGATGGATTTGCCCGATGATCGGCAAACCATAGAAAATAAATGGATCTTCAAGAGGAAGACGGACATTGATAGTAGTGTTACTATCTACAAAGCTAGACTTGTCGAAAAAGGTTTTTGACAGAGTTCAAGATGTTGAATACAATGAGATTTTCTCACTCGTATCGATGCTTAAAAGTCTGTCCGAATCATGTTAGCAATTGCCGCATTTTATGAAATTTGGCAAATGGATGTAAAAACTGCATTCCTAAATGGATTTCTGGAGGAAGAGTTGTATATGATGCAACCAGAAGGTTTTATCGATCCAAAGGGAACTAACAAAGTGTGCAAGCTCCAGCGATCCATTTATGGACTGGTGCAAGCCTCTCAGAGTTGGAATATACGCTTTGATGAGTTGATCAAAGTATATAGTTTATACAGACTTGTAGTGAAGCCTGTATTTACAAGAAAGTGAGTGGGAGCACTACATCATTTCTGATAAGTATATGTGAATGACATATTGTAGATCGGAAATAATGTAGAATTATTTTGCAAAGCATAAAGGAGTGTTTGAAAGGAGTTTTTTCAAAAAAAGACCTCGGTGAAGCTGCTTACATATTGAGCATCAGGATCTATAGAGATAGATCAAGACGCTTGATAAGTTTTTCAATGAGTACATACCTTGACAAGATTTTGAAGTAGTTCAAAATGGAGCATCAAAGAAAGAGTTCTTGCACGTGTTACAAGGTGTGAAATTGAGTAAGACTCAAAACCCGACCACGACGAGAAGATAGAAAGAGAATGAAAGTCATTCCTATGCCTTGACCATAGGTTCTATAAAGTATGCCATGCTGTGTACCAGATCTATTGTATACCCCGCCTTGAGTTTGGCAAGGAGTACAATAGTGATCTAGGAGTAGATCATGGACAGCGCTCAAAATTATCCTTAGTGGAATAAGGATATGTTTCTCGATTATGGAAGTGACAAAAGGTTAGGCCGTAAAGGGTTACGTCGATGCAAGTTTTGACACGATCCGGATGACTCTAAGTCTCGATCTAGATACATATTGAAAGTGGGAGCAATTAGCTAGAGTAGCTTCGCGTGCGAGCATTGTAGACATAGAAAAATTGCAAAATACATAACGGATCTGAATGTGAAAGACCCGTTGACTAAGACTCTCTCACAAGCAAAACATGATCACACCTTAGTACTCTTTGGGTGTTAATCACATAGCGATGTGAACTAGATTACTGAATCTAGTAAACCCTTTGGGTGTTGGTCACATGGCGATGTGAACTATGGGTGTTAATCACATGATGATGTGAACTATCGATGTTAATCACATGGTGATGTGATCTAGATTATTGACTCTAGTGCAAGTGGGAGCTGAAGGAAATATGCCCTAGAGGCAATAATAAAGTTATTATATATTTCCTCATATCATGATAAATGTTTATTATTCATGCTAGAATTGTATTAACCGGAAACATAATACATGTGTGAATATATAGACAAACAGAGTGTCACTAGTATGCCTCTACTTGACTAGCTTGTTAATCAAAGATGGTTATGTTTCCTAACCATGAACAAGGAGTTGTTATTTGATTAACAAGGTCACATCATTAGTTGAATGATCGATTGACATGACCCATTCCGTTAGCTTAGCACACGATTGTTTAGTATGTTGCTATTGCTTCCTTCATGACTTATACATGTTCCTATAACTATGAGATTATGCAACTCCGTTTGCGGAGGAACACTTTGGGTACTACCAAATGTCACAACGAATCGGGTGATTATAAAGGAGTACTACAGGTGTCTCCAAAGGCGGATGTTGGGTTGGCGTATTTCGAGATTAGGATTTGTCACTCCGAATGTCGGAGAGGTATCTCTGGCCCTCTCGGTAATGCACATCACTTAAGCCTTGCAAGCATTGTAACTAATGAGTTAGTTGCGAGATGATGTATTACGGAACAAGTAAAGAGACTTGCGTAACGAGATTGAACTAGGTATTGGATACCGACGATCGAATCTCGGGCAAGTAACATACCGATGACAAAGGGAACAACGTATGTTGTTATGCGGTCGACCGATAAAGATCTTCGTAGAATATGTAGGAACCAATATGGGCATCAGGTCCCGCTATTGGTTATTGACCGGAGACGTGTCTCGGTCATGTCTACATTGTTCTCGAACCGTAGGGTCCGCACGCTTAAGGTTTCGATGACGGTTATATTATGAGTTTGTGTATTTTGATGTACCGAAGGAGTTCGAGTCCGGATGTGATCACGGACATGACGAGGAGTCTCGAAATGGTCGAGACATAAAGATTGATATATTGGACGGCTATATTCGGACACGGAAAGGTTCGGAAGTTTCGGAGAAAATCGGAGTGCCGGAGGGGTTACGGAACCCCGGGAAGTAATGGGCCTTATTGGGCGAGAGGGGAGAGAGGGCCGCACCAAGAGGTGGCATGCACCCTGTGGGAGTCCGAATAGGACAAGGGGGGGGCGCGCCCCCTCCCTCTCTCCTCTCCTCTCCTTCCTTCCCCTTCCTCCTTCCTAGTTGGACTAGGAAAGGGAGTCCTACTCCCACTAGGAGGAGGACTCCCTCCCTGACGCGCCTCCTAGGGCCGGCCGCCCTCCCCTTGCTCCTTTATATACGGGGCAGGGGGCACCCTAGACACACAAGTTGATCCTTGAGATCGTTCCTTAGCCGTGTGCGGTGCCCCCTCCACAATATTCCACCTCGGTAATATCGTGGCGGTGCTTAGGCGAAGCCTGCGTCGGTAGAACATCAAGATCGCCACCACGCCGTCGTCTTGTGGAACTCTCTCCCGAGCTTTGCTGGATCGGAGCCCGAGGGCGCCACCGAGCTGTACGTGTGTCAAGAACTCGAGGCGCCGGAGTAACGGCGCTGGGATCGGTTGGATCACGAGGAGAACGTACGACTACTTCCTCTATGTTGTGATCGCTTCCGCTTCGGTCTACAAGGGTATGTAGACAACACTCTCCCCTCTCATTGCTATGCATCACCATGATCTTGCGTGTGCGTAGGAATTTTTTTGAAATTACTACGTTCCCCAACATGGACATCTACGAAAACGAGTACAACTACTTCCCTCGACGTTTTTGAGCCGCCCCGAAATGCACGCTTCAAAGGTATAACCCCGAGACGACCTTCCGAGAACGAATGTGGGTTGTATGAGATGCCCGTGTTTGCACCGTGCCCGTTTGTTTCGTGCACGTTCCTCCTCGTTACCATGCCGTCAACCCGTGGGAACCCGGAATCCGGGAGCACCCCACCATCCTTGCATGACACGCTCACGCCCACTTCCTTTTGCACCGGTATCTCCATGAGCTACCGGAACCGATATGTTGCCGTGGCATCATTTTCGGATATGTTGCCGTGGCATCATTTTCGGATATGTTGCCGTGGCACCATTTCTGTTTCACCGCCGTGGCACCTTTTTCCTTCCGCCATGGCGACAAATGCCTCGTATCATGCTCATGTCAACATTTTCATAAAAAATGCATAAAACTTGCATATGTCATCCGCATCATGATAACAACAATTAAAAATGTTTAAACTTGTTGTTGCATTAAATTGCTAAATGCATATGGAGATTTACCGGATTTGTTGTTTTTATATCCGGCCCCATTTAAATTGTTTAGATGGTGTAGTTTAATTATGCTTCACCTCTTGCCATGTTAACCAATATTTAATATTGTTGGGTATATAACCGAGAGAGAACTAAATAATTCGATGTGGTGTTTCGTCAATATGCAACTCCGTTGCATATTGAGCTCCACTTAATTTGTAAGATAGTTTTGTGCATTTTGCCATGCCATGTTTCATTAAACCGGACATGCATCATACTTGTTTGCGCATCATGCCATGTTTATGTGATGGTTGTTTACTATGTTGTTTGTTTCTTTCAGGTTTGCTTCTCTCGTTAGCTTCGGTTTCGTTCCGGAGTTGTGAGGATCCGTTCGACTTCGTCCGTTTGTCTTCTTCTTGGAATCGTTCTTCTTCCTTGCGGGATTTCAGGCAAGATGATCATACCCTCGAAATCACTACTATCTTTGCTATGCTAGTTTGCTCGCTCTTTTGCTATGCCTATGCTACGATGCCTACCATTTGCTTGTCAGCCTCCCAAATTGCCATGTCAAACCTCTAACCCACCATGTCCTAGCAAACCGTTGATTGGCTATGTTACCGCTTTGCTCAGCCCCTCTTATAGCATTGTTAGTTGCAGGTGAAGATTGAAGTTTGTTCCTTGTCTGAACATGGAGATGTTGTTCCTTGTTGGAACATGTTTACTTGTTGGGATATCACAATATATCTTATTTAATTAATGCATCTATATACTTGGTAAAGGGTGGAAGGCTCGGCCTTATGCAGTGTTTTGTTCCACTCTTGCCGCCCTAGTTTCCGTCATATCGGTGTTATGTTCCCGGATTTTGCGTTCCTTACGGTTGGGCTATAATGGGAACCCCTTGACGATTCGCCTTAAGTAAAGCTCCTCCAGCAATGCCCAACATTGGTTTTACCATTTGCACTAACAAGCTACCACCTTCCCTTGGGTTCTGCAGACTCAAGGGTCATCTTTATTCTAACCCCGGGCGGTGCTCCTCTCGAGTGTTGGTCGAACCGAGCTACTGCTGGGCCACCTCGGGAAACTTGAGGTTGGTTTTACTCGTAGCTAGACTCATCTGAGTGTGCCCTGAGAAAGAGATATGTGCAGCTCCTATCGGGATTTGTCGGCACATTCGGCGGTGTTGCTGGTTTAGTTTTACCCTATCGAAATGTCTTGTTGTACCGGGATACCGAGTCTGATCGGAGTGTCTCGGGTGGAGGTCTATTCCTCCGTTGACCGTGAGAGCTTGTCATGGGCTAAGTTGGGACACCCCTGCAGGGATTTAAACTTTCGAGAGCCGTGCCTGCGGTTATGTGGCAGATGGGAATTTGTTAATGTCCGGTTGTAGAAAACCCGAAGTTGACCTTAATTAAAATACATCAACCGTGTGTGTAACCGTGATGGTCTCTTTCCGCGGAGTCCGGAAGTGAACACTGATGTTGGAGTTATGCTTGACGAGGTTGCTATAGGATCACTTCTTGATCATACTTTTATCGACCGTACTTTGCCTTCTCTTCTCGCTCTCATTTGCGTATGTTAGCCACCATATATGCTAGTCGCTTGCTGCAGCTCCACCTCATGCCTTTACCTTACCCATAAGCTTAAATAGTCTTGATCTCACGGGTGTGAGATTGCTGAGTCCTCGTGACTCACGGATACTTCAAAACCAGTTTGCGGTGCCTATGAAACCGGCGGGTGACCCAACCAAGCTCAAGGAGGAGCTCGATGAAGATCTTGCCCTTGTGTTGTTTCGTTCTAGTTGATCATAGTGGAGCCCAGTTGGGGTCGATCGGGGACCTTTATGCATTTGGGGTTCTTCTTTTATTTTGGTTCCGTAGTCGGACCTTGATTGTATCTGGATGATGTAATGTTTTATTCATGTAATTGTGTGAAGTGGCGATTGTAAGCCAACTATGTATCTCTTTCCCTTATGTATTACATGGGTTGTGTGAAGATTACCTCACTTGCGACATTGCTTTCAATGCGGTTATGCCTCTAAGTCGTGCTTCGACACGTGGGAGATATAGCCGCATCGAGGGCGTTATACAGTTGCCGTTGTATGGGCGACTACAGCGGCTGGCACGACAGTGGGTGCTCCCTGTAGTGCCCGGAATCGGGGCGGCGGCCCTCTTCATCAACGGCGACGGACTCTGGGGTCTTGTGGGTGACTCGGAGTCCGGATCTTGAGATGATGACGACCTCCTGAGGCTTGTGGCGGTATGGGATGTGCCTTCCATCAACAGATCGGGTTCGATGCGTCTCGGCTGGTGACACATGAACTTCTCTCGGAGTTGTAGGGCTGTGCTTGTCCTCGGCAGGTGAAGCCATCGATGGATCTGCTACCGGCGGATGCTACGCACGACGTCTTATACGGAGACGTCAAGTCATGACTGCTACCGGTAGGTGATGCGCGGCGGCTCCGGCGGAGGTGTCAATTTTAGCCTATTGTTGTTGGATTGAAGGTGATGCGATAGTAGCGGGAGGCATGCGGTATGTGACATCTTTGTCTTCTGTTGCCTCCTCCAGAGGTATCCAGCTACCGAGGCATCGATAGACGGATAAAGGCGGATGGTACAGACAGGTTCAACGACGAGCTTATGCACTCCAGTGGAAACACAAGATCTCTGCTGGGCTATGTCGTCGCACGTCTGCGTCGTGTCCTTGCTAAAGGTGATGGATTGAAGCTTTGCTTTGGGATTGAGAATCCAAAGTTCAACCTTGTGGTGGACTCGCCATCATCGATGCACGTGCGGCGATTCCTGCTTGAAGCGGTAGCCTAGGAGTTGTGTATTTTTCGTTTATGTTTGTGTCTTGTATTATAGGGATAGTGGTTATCTGGGGGAGTTACTAGGTATATGGCCTCGGGGTTTGTTTTTTCCTTTTTTTTGGTCCATGGTGTTCGGCTGCTGGATTTTGCTCTATTAATAATATATGGCTGTATGCATCGTCCTGATGCAGAGGCCGGGGTTATCCTTCTTTTCAAAAAAAAGAAAGAAAATACATGGATTTGCATGAATATGTGCTGTTTCAAACTTAAAATGAAGCTAATTGAATTTATTTATGGTTATTCTCCCGAAGAAAAATCCAAACCAAAAATCAGTTAAGTATATCACCGGGAGTAAAATCTTGTGGTCGTCTTAGCTAAATTATTTACTGCTTTGGTTGTCTACGAGATTTGTATTAAGATATTCGTAACATCCTGCACCCTCAATCGGATCGGAGAAAGGAGCATATGCTAGCGAACTTGGACGGATCGGAGAAAGGAGCACATGCCCACCACAAACTTTTTTCAGCTCAACATTTCACATTTCAGAGCCATGCATGCATGATCAAATGAAATCAAAATAAGCACATAGAAATAATTTAAATTACCGCATTTGAATATTCAGGACAAATTTAGAACAGTAGTAGTGGTAGTAGCTATTGGATGATCAACACAATACTATGACCCTCTTTTTATCTAGGCTTGGATACTATGGACGAATTACGAACTACAGGTTTATTAGAACTTCAGAGGTTCAGCAAAGCAAACTTGGAGAGAAGCTCATTGACAATGATGGCTGACTCCAAGTCTGGACATATAAAATCGGCCAACTTCTCTTCACACATCGATTTGAGCTTTTCGAGATTGTATCTTTCCGCAGCTTCAAGGAACTCCAGCAGCCGGGTTGCATATGTTTCATCTTCGTCATCAGCTGCTTCCGTGTCGATAAAGTCGGGCAATGCATCAGTGTAGATGAAAGTAAGCAAGCCCCTGAAGATGTCTGGTTTGATGCCACTTATCTTGACAACACTCGATTCATTCATGGCACCAGAGAGTTGTGCCTTGAAGATGGCGGATCGGGCTACAAGCAGGCACCGATGCGCAGCAAACTCCTCGCCGCCAACCTCAAATGTAATGTCAGCACACTCCTTGCTCAGAAGGAGATCACCAAGATGGCTTTGCAAGTCAGGCGGTGGCAATTTCGTGAATGGACGGGCGGTGGAGCAGGCACTCCGCCCCTTGTTGTTTGCATCCGGCTTGCAGATGACAAGGTCACACCGGAGGATGAAGCTGTCGTCCTTGAGATGCCTTGATCTTTCGAAATCCTCCTTTCTCATGAATTCATACTGACCATCAAGACGTTCATCCAAGTAAACTGGTTGGCTTTGGCGGATGTGCTTTGGCACCCGCAACTCGGGCTGGTCAATGAAACTGAAAACATACTGAACGCTAACGCTCGGCTCGATATCGTCGTCAAGGATAAGGACAAGTGATATAAATTCTTCATCTTCAAAACCATTAGGGTGGTAGTCGATGGTCCAGTGACGGCCTCCAACAATGAAAGGATGAGACCGGATCCAGTCGTCCTTGGGAGTTTTCTCCTTGGTGCGCGAGTAGCCTTGGACAACGAGCAAGTAATACCCGCTGTCCGCGCCGGCGTCGACGACAGATTCGGTGGCGGCGCACAACTTGCCGTCAGCGATGAGAGATGCGCCAGCGAAAGCCATGCCCGACATAGCTCGAATAGTAGAGCTGCGAGAAACATTAATAGGATATAATTGATGTGGTGCAACATTGGTTGACATCGTGTGGAAAGAACGATGAGCGAAATCTACATGTACTTACTGATCGAACGACGGAGGATTCGTTGATCACTAGCACACGCGCACGGCAAATTTTTGCCTAGGGCACTTGGCCCTCAATTTATTTCTGTCAAGCAAATTCACGGTGCAATCTCACGCCATACAGTGCATGTATATATAGACGCTGGGAGCCCTGGGTAGCAATCATAGCCGGACACTTACCAAAATAGACTAGGACTCGATTACAAAACCAACACGGCCGGACTACTTCCTAATCTAGCATAACTTTTCAAATCTGACCATCTGGCAAAGACCGATCACGTCAAGACCTATATATATACAGACTCCTACACGTGCACCTAATCAGGCCATGATGCCATGATCAGCATGAGCTGACTTGACTTCAAAGAAAGAGAAACAGACCATGGCTAAACTGATGAGAATTAAAATAAAACAACAGTTGGGTTAATTAACAACTTAACATAGGCATGGGGCATGTGAATTTGGAGAGCGGCACGTATAAATCTAACACCAAATACATCCGAAGAAGATGAATGTATACTCTGAAAGAGGTGTATTTTTTTTTAATGTACTCTGAAAGAAGTGTAAGTAACGGCAATCGTCCTGAGTCCTGACACAACATAAGGAACATAGTGGAGTGGCCACACCAGCCCGTGAACACATGACACTGATTACCGACTTAGAATGAGCTGAGTGTCTCGCTTTGTAGTTGGCTTTCATAGAGTGATGTAAATAATACACCACATTGAGTATCACATAACCCTTATGACTGATGGCTTTCATAGTAGCTATCAGACGACGGTGGATACAATATTATCACCCTCTTATATAGGTTTGGAACTTGGAGATAAGCTCCTTGAGAACAGAGGGGCTGCAGGTCCTGATTATTTTCTCCAATCCACCAGCCGTGAAAACTGTGTGCAAACTTGTGTGAGTTTCGATGAAGTCCCAGCAGGCTGCCTTCAACCAGGGGCAGCGTCTCCGCTCAGCCACGACAATAATGTCTGCCACCGTGTCTGCGCGGATCATATCACCCAACTTCTCTTCGCAGATCGACTTCAACCATTGGAGATCATATCTTTCCGCAGCTTCAAGGAGCTGCCGTAGCCAGTCTTCTTCCTTTTCATCCTCTTTTGTATCATTTGTCTTATCGGCAATCTCAAATTTGGGCATTTCTTCAGTGTAGATGAAAGTTAGCAAGCCCCTGAAGACGTTTGCTTTCATGTCATCTATCTTGATGACAGTTGGCGTCGTAGCGCCCTCATTCATGGCGCCAACGAGCTGTGCCTTGAAGGCGGTGGATCGGGCTGCAAGCACGGACTGGTGCGCAACAAACTTGTCGCCGCCAACCTCAAACGTAACATCAGCACCCTCCTTGCTCGACAGGAGATCACCAAAGGCTTCAACACCAAGCTTCCCCTTAGCGGCTCTCAATTTCTTAGCACACACACCATTAGCACCAGAGCAGTTGCCGCTTGCCTGTCCGGCTACCACTGTGCGGCTCCTCTTTTGCCGTCCAGAAGACTTATCAACCAAACGCTTGATTTTCTGAAGCAACTCAATTATCCATCCAGGATAAAGCTTAAGGATACGAAGGCACTCATTTATTAGACAAAACATGTCATAATCAACTTTTTCTCGTGCATCATCTGCTGCAGCATCCGCAGCCTCTATCTTCTGCACCACATCAACTGGCAACCGCTTGATGGAGGGATGCCATTCTTCCACGGCGATAGGGGTCAGAATCTTCGCCATAACTTCTGCATAGAGCTTGTCATCCTCGATAATTCGACCGATATCCGGAACCAGCTTGTCGCATGTCTCACGCACCGTCTTGGCTGCATGCTTTAATATTGCATCGCATCGATCCAATGAACCAACATACGCTATGAAGTTTTTATCAATTGCTTCTGCAGAAATACTGATTCCAAATCTATTCACGCAATCTTTAAACCCTTGGCATAACGGGAGAAGGTACTCGCGTGTGCTGTTGTGTTTTTCTTTGCGCACAAAATATGGCATCATATTCCTCAACCCCCACATCAGTTCGTGGATAACGTCCTTCTCGTCGTAGCAATCGACTCCCAGATTGGACTTGATGATGGCAGCCCTGAGTTTTTCATCCTCGACAACCAGCTGTGGTATGTGTTTGCAGTGCCTCCTGATTGAATAAGCGAGCCTCTCCCCAGGACCATCGACGCCCATCACAGCAGACTTGTCATCAACCTTGATGTACTCGAGGAATAAGATAATCTCCGTGGCAACGTTATCCATGATAAACCACGTCCACAGCTTCTGCGGCCCGGAACATATCCTACCATTAACACTGAATAAAGCAAAACCTGTGGGAGTGTCCAGTAGCGCCACCGCGGCTTGATCCAGTGTCATCTCTGGTCCTCCGGCGGCGGCGGGCGTCTTAGGCGTGGAAGATGAACACGGATCGACGCGGATCTGGAGCACTGGTGTCCAGCTGCGCGATCAAGGCAGATGGGCGTGCTCACCCTCGCCCAGTCGCCATCGCGGCCTTACCCGTCTCCTTGGACGGGACGGTTAGGGTTTGGGGCGGCCGGATGCCTGGTTGTGCTATGTTTCACTTAATTTCGGTAAAGCTATTCAGCAAACGTTCGCTGGGGGCGGCTTTCGCGAACGCTTTTTACGGCATTTTATGTTTCCTAAACGCTGTCCGGTGCGCGCTCGCTATCAAACGCGCTGGAACGGCCGCACCACAGCCGTCCATCTCGCGCGACCACACGACACGTTGGCGTGGTGGACCGACCAAGGGGTGACGGTGGGTTTGTCGTTTTTCCCCTTCGAAATTTGGGAAGGCTCGCCCCATCCTCCTGTTCCCGGCCCCCGTTCCCCATTCCCCTCTACACTCCACGGCGACTAGTGCAACGTAAATTGCCACAAAATCCCTAGGGCTTCACGGCGGCGCGGGCGGAGAGCCAGCGACGAGTTAATTCAAAGCAGCGATGGATTCCGCAGCAGTTCGACGAGGGGCGAGGGCGCGACGCTGCCGGAGAAGGGGACAAGGAAGCGGCGATGGGGGGGGGCGGAGCTGGTGGTTCTGCTGAGGCGGCGATTTAACCGGAGACGCGAGTTCTTGCTGCTTCGACGACCGAGGTCAGTTTCTCATCGATTCCCATCCTCCCGCACATCTAGTGGTTTGCTGCGGTTTAAATCGCCGACGCTCTCGTCATCAACGACCCCAGGAGAGGCTCCGGAAGGGAGGAGGAGGTATTTTGTGGCTTGATCCCTTTTTCTTGGCTGATGATTTTGTGTAGATGCTCCGGACCTATTTCTCGTGCCATTGGGCAGCGGCATCATCTGCCCCCTCATGTTCGGATGCATCACTGCTGAAGTAGGATTCATCGACGCATGCATTTTTTTCATACAATTCCCATCCTCCCGCACATCTAGTGGTTTGCTGCGGTTTAAATCGCCGACGCCCTCGTCATCAACGACCCAGGAGAGGCTCCGGAAGGGAGGGAGGGAGGATTTTGTGGCTTGATCTGGCTAAAGATTTTGTGTAGGTACTCGGACCTATTTCTCGTGCCATTGGGCTGCGGCATCATCTGCCCCTCATGTTCGGATGCATCGGCTGCTGAAGTAGGATTCATCGAACGCAGACATTTTTTCATCGATTCCCATCCTCCCCGACATCTGGTGGTTTGCTGCGGTTTAAATCGCCGACGCCCTCGTCATCAACGACCCAGGAGAGGCTCCGGAAGGGAGGGAGGAGGATTTTGTGGCTTGATCCCTTTTTCTTGGCTGATGATTTTGTGTAGGTGCTCCGACCTATTTCTCGTGCCATTGGGCTGCGGCATCATCTGCCCCCTCATGTTCGGATGCATCAGCTGCTGAAGTAGGATTCATCGAGCGCAGCATTTTTTCATCGATTCCCATCCTCCCGCACATCTAGTTGTTTGCTGCGGTTTTGTCGCCGACGCCCTCGTCATCCAACGACCCGCAGGAGAGGCTCCCGGAAGGGAGGGAGGGAGGGATTTTGTGGCTTGATCCCTTTTCTTTGGTGATGATTTTGTGCAGGTGCTCGGACCAATTTCTCGTGCCATTGGGCTGCGGCATCATCTGCCCCCTCATGTTCGGATGCATCATTGCTGAAGTAGGATTCATCCAAAACGCAGGCATTTTTTTCATCGATTCCCATCCTCCCGCACATCTAGTGGTTTGCTGCGGTTTAAATCGCCGACGCCCTCGTCATCAACGACCCATAGGAGAGGCTCCTGAAGGGAGGAGGGAGGATTTTGTGGCTTGATCCCTTTTTCTGGTGATGATTTTGTGTAGGTGCTCCAAACCTATTTCTCGTGCCATTGGGCTGCGGCATCATCTGCCCCCTCATGTTCAGATGCATCATTTGCTGAAGTAGGATTCATCGAGCAGAGCATTTTTTCATCGATTCCCATCCTTCCCGCACATCTAGTGGTTTGCTGCGGTTTCGTCGCCGACGCCCTCGTCATCCAACGACCCGCAGGAGAGGCTCCCGGAAGGGAGGGAGGGAGGGATTTTGTGGCTTGAACCCTTTTTTACTGGCTGATGATTTTGTGTAGGTGCTCGAGACAAATTTCTCGTGCCATTGGGCTGCGGCATCATCTGCCCCCCTCATGTTCAGATGCATCTGCTGCTGAAGTAGGATTCATCCAAAACGCAGGCATTTTTTCATACGATTCCCATCCTCCCCGCACATCTAGTGGTTTGCTGCGGTTTAAATCGCCGACGCCCTCGTCATCAACGACCAGGAGAGGCTCCCGGAAGGGAGGGAGGGAGGGATTTTGTGGCTTTATCCCTTTTTTACTGGCTGATGATTTTGTGTAGGTGCTCCAGACCAATTTCTCGTGCCATTGGGCTGCGGCATCATCTGCCCCCCTCATGTTCGGATGCATCACTCTGAAGTAGGATTCATCGAACGCAGCATTTTTTCATCGATTCCCATCCTCCTGCACATCTAGTGGTTTGCTGCGGTTTAAATCGCCGACGCCCTCGTCATCAACGACCCCAGGAGAGGCTCCGGAAGGGAGGGAGGGAGGAGGAGGATTTTGTGGCTTCATTCCTTTTTTACTGGCTGATGATTTTTTGTAGGTGCTCCAGACCTATTTCTTGTGCCATTGGGCTGCGGCATCATCTGCCCCCCTCATGTTCAGATGCATCAGTTGCTGAAATAGGATTCATCGAGCGCAGCATTTTTTTCATCGATTCCCATCCTCCCGCACATCTAGTGGTTTGCTGCGGTTTAAATGCCGACGCCTCGTCATCCAACGACCAAGAGAGGCTCCGGAAGGGAGGGAGGAGGATTTTGTGGCTTGATCCCTTTTTCTTGGCTGATGATTTTGTGTAGGTGCTCTAGACCTATTTCTCGTGCCATTGGGCTGCGGCATCATCTGCCCCTCATGTTCGGATGCATCATTGCTGAAGTAGGATTCATCGAAGCAGGAATTTTTCATCGATTCCCATCCTCCCGCACATCTAGTGGTTTGCTGTGGTTTAAATCGCCGCGCCTCGTCATCAACGACCACAGGAGAGCCTCCCGGACGGGAGGGAGGAGGATTTTGTGGCTTGATCCCTTTTTACTAGCTGATGATTTTGTGTAGGTGCTCCAGACCTATTTCTCGTGCCATTGGGCTGCGGCATCATCTGCCCCCTCATGTTCGGATGCATCATTTGCTGAAGTAGGATTCATCGTAACGCAGCATTTTTCATCGATTCCCATCATCCCGCACATCTAGTGGTTTGCTGTGGTTTCGTCGCCGACGCCCTCGTCATCCAACGACCCGCAGGAGAGCCTCCCGGAAGGGAGGGTGGGAGGGATTTTGTGGCTTGATCCCTTTTTTACTGGGTGATGATTTTGTGTAGGTGCTCCAGACCTATTTCTCGTGCCATTGGGCTGCGGCATCATCTGCCCCTCTCATGTTCAGATGCATCAGCTGCTGAAGTAGGATTTATCCAGAACGCATGCATTTTTTTCATATGATTCCCATCCTCCCCGCACATCTAGTGGTTTGCTGCGGTTTCGTCGCCGACGCCCTCGTCATCCAACGACTCGCAGGAGAGGATCCCGGAAGGGAGGGAGGGAGGGATTTTGTGGCTTGATCCCTTTTTTACTAGCTGATGATTTTGTGTAGGTGCTCCAGACCTATTTCTCGTGCCATTGGGCTGTGGCATCATCTGCCCCCCTCATGTTCAGATGCATCAACTGCTGAAGTAGGATTTATCCGAGCGCAGCATTTTTTCATCGATTCCTTCCTCCCGCACATCTAGTGGTTTGCTGCGGTTTCGTCGCCGACGCCCTCGTCATCCAACGACCCGCAGGAGAGGCTCCCGGAAGGGAGGGAGGGAGGGAGGGATTTTGTGGCTTGATCCCTTTTTTACTGGCTGATGATTTTGTGTAGGTGCTCCAGACCTATTTCTCGTGCCATTGGGCTGCGGCATCATCTGCCCCCCTCATGTTCAGATGCATCAGCTGCTGAAGTAGGATTCATCCAGAACGCAGTCATTTTTTTCATATGATTCCCATCCTCCCCGCACATCTAGTGGTTTGCTGCGGTTTCGTCACCGACGCCCTCGTCATCGAATGACCCGCAGGAGAGGCTCCCGGAAGGGAGGGTGGGAGGGATTTTGTGGCTTGATTCCTTTTTTGCTGGCTGATGATTATGTGTAGGTGCTCCAGACCAATTTCTCGTGCCATTGGGCTGCCGCATCATCTGCCCCCCTCATGTTCAGATGCATCAGCTGCTGAAGTAGGATTCATCCAGAACGCAGGCATTTTTTTTTCATACGATTCCCATCCTCCCCGCACGTCTAGTGGTTTGCTGCGGTTTCATCGCCGACGCCCTCGTCATCCAACGACCCAGGAGAGGCTCCGGAAGGGAGGGAGGAGGATTTTGTGGCTTGATCCCTTTTTACTTGCGATGATTTTGTGTATTTGCTCCAAACCTATTTCTCGTGCCATTGGGCTGCGGCATCATCTGCCCCCTCATGTTCGGATGCATCAACTGCTGAAGTAGGATTCATCGAACGCAGCATTTTTCATCGATTCCCATCCTCCCGCACATCTAGTGGTTTGCTGCGATTTAAATCGCCGACGCCCTCGTCATCCAACGACCAGGAGAGGCTCCGGAAGGGAGGGAGGAGGATTTTGTGGCTTGATCCCTTTTTCTTGGCTGATGATTTTGTGTAGGTGCTCGGACCTATTTCTCGTGCCATTGGGCTGCGGCATCATCTGCCCCCCTCATGTTCGGATGCATCACTGCTGAAGTAGGATTCATCGAACGCAGCATTTTTTCATCGATTCCCATCCTCCTGCACATCTAGTGGTTTGCTGCGGTTTCATCGCCGACGCCCTCGTCATCCAACGACCCAGGAGAGGCTCCCGGAAGGGAGGGAGGGAAGGATTTTGTGGCTTGATTCCTTTTTTACTGGCTGATGATTTTGTGTAGGTGCTCCAGACCTATTTCTCGTGCCATTGGGTTGTGGCATCATCTGCCCCCCTCATGTTCAGCTGCTGAAGTAGGATTCATCCAGAACGCAGGCATTTTTTCATCGATTCCCATCCTCCCGCACATCTAGTGGTTTGCTGCGGTTTAAATCGCCGACGCCCTCGTCATCAACGACCAGGAGAGGCTCCGGAAGGGAGGGAGGGAAGGATTTTGTGGCTTGATCCCTTTTTTACTGGCTGATGATTTTGTGTAGGTGCTCCAGACCTATTTCTCGTGGCATTGGGCTGCGGCATCATCTGCCCCCCTCATGTTCAGATGCATCAGCTCCTGAAGTAGGATTCATCCAGAACGCAGGCATTTTTTTCCAGACGTAGGAAATATTGTGTTTTTTGTAGGCAATCAGACATAGATTTGTATGCAATAAACACAGTGTTTTAGTAGGGAATTAGACTAGATAACAGGCAATTCTGTGTGTTCTTTTGTAGGCAATCAGATATGTGATAAGTAGGCAAATGGCATCCTAGCAGTAGAAGAAGCTTGTCAGTAGTATCAGTTAAAAAATGCTGCCACATGTGATGATTATGTTTCTGGGTGAAATGAAATGATGCGGGTGTAATCAGTTTAGGGGAATAATCAGTATGAAATGCAGGCAAGCATATAGAGACATATAGGCAATCAGATAGAGATATGTAGGCAACTGTCATTTAGAGAATAGGCAATACTGTGTGTGTTTATTATTTTTATTTTCGAGTTTATTTGATGATGACCAACCAGGCTTCAACTTCATCTCTGTCCTGGTGTTTTGTACTAGGATGTAGGAATGGCAGACTAAGTTACTGTCTGGTTTGCAAGGATGGATGGGATGGTGCCGACGGATAAATTTGCAGGTCTTAGCATTCAATATGAAATAAGACCAAATTAAGCCTGCTTAACTGAATCAACTTTTTTAATCAAATGAAGGACGGGATGGTGCCAACGGATAAATGTGTTGCCTCTGTTTTCGGGGAAAAAAACAGTGTACAATTGGAGTGGAAACTTCATGTGTCCTGATATGTGTGGATACCTTCTGCTTCGAGAAACTTTTTCGATCTACATATGTGTGCATACCTTCATCATTTTCATTTTTGCTGCTTGCTTTTTTCCGCATTGTATCATCCCAGTTGCTTCATTTTATTTTGCTACCCCTAATCAACATCATCATACAACTGAAAACTGACATTCATGAGAATTTTAGTGAATTCACAATGCTTTTTGATGGGTAGTTAGCATGTTAAAAGGCAAAGCATATACATGAGTATTAGTCATGTTCATCTCTTTTTGTGATCTATATATCTTGACAATGCATGTAGAATAAAAGGAGGGACAATTCTATGTGTCCTTTTTTCTGCGGTCGTAGGTGCGATCCCAAAACTGAAGTGGATCCCATATGTATCCCACATTTCTTTTAGTCTTTTCTATGTAGGCAAGGTTTTGCCTCCAGTAGTCGGCAAGGGGTTTTCAACACCAGTTTCTTCTAACTCGTTTTTTTCTTTTTTCACATGCAGGCAAGAAAAAAGTGAAAAACTAGGAGGGGGAGGGCATCATTTCTTCGGTATCCCTGGACTGGCAGTATTAAGATGGAGGACTACGGACATGAGCACATCGGCGAGGTACAGTCCACACACACCATATTTCTTTTGTTTCTCGTCTCTGATATGTGTTTTCCCCAACATTGCCACGACTTCCCGATACCAGCTTGCGCAGTTCGGGCAGAGGCATGGGACAACAAACACATAGGGAAAGTCGCAAAAGCAGATAAAAAGCCAGAGGGTGGATACGGCAAGCTTCGCATGAGATTTTCTTCCTTTTCTTGAACTAGTTTTTAGTAGGCATCAACATCTTCTCATACCCTCTTAATCTGTTATTTGTTGTTTTTGTTGTGTTTTTCATTCACCACTACAGACCAGAGGAAGCCAATATACACGCGGAACAGGGGTGGCCTTTTGTTTGGTTACGCGTAGGTCGACTTTGGTTTTTCATCCCCTAGTGCCGCGTGACCCAACGAACGAAGTCGCCCAGAACCAGATGAACACCCACACCAAGTCGCCTAACCCAAAGAACACACTCGCCTACCCCCTCGTGACCTAGTGTCGCCTCACCTGACGAACCAAGTCGCCCAACCGCAGAAGAACACCCACATTAAGTCGCCTAACCTAAAGGACGTGCTCGCCTACCTACCTCGATGACCTAGTTTCGCCTCACCCGACGAACCAGGTTGCCCAAAACCAGGCGAACACCCACACCAAGTCGCCTAACCCAAAGAACACACTAGCCTACCTACCTCGATGACCTAGTGTCGCCTCACCCGACGAACCAGGTCACCCAAAAGGAGAAGAAGACCCACACCAAGTCGCCTAACCCGAAGAACACGCTCGCCTACCTACCTCGATGACCTAGTGTTGCCTCACCCGATGAACCATGTCGCCCAAAAGCAGAAGAACACCCACACCAAGTCGCCTAACCCGAAGGATGCACTTGCCTACCTACCTTGATGACCTAGTGTCGCCTCACCCGACGAATTCGGTCGCCCAAAAGTAGAAGAACACCCACACCAAGTCGCCTAACCTGAAGGATGACACTTGCCTACCCCTTCGGTGACCTAGTGTCGCCTCACCCGATGAACCATGTCGCCTAAAAGCAGAAGAACACCCACACCAAGTCGCCTAACCCGAAGAACACACTCGCCTACCTACCTTGGTCCTAGTGTCACCTCACCCGAGGAACAAGGTTGCCCAGAACCAAACGAACACCCACACCAAGTCTCCTGAAGAACACACTCGCTTACCCCAACGGTGACCCAGTGTCACCTCACCGACGAACGAAGTCACCCAGAAGCAGACGGACACCCACACCAAGTCACCTAATCCGAAGAACACACTCGCCTACCTACCTCGGTGACCTAGTGTCGCCTCACCTGACGAACCAAGTCGCCTAGAACCAGACGAACACCCACACCAAGTCGCCTAACCCAAAGAACACACTCGCCTACCTACCTCAGTGACCTAGTGTCGCCTCACCCGACAAATCAAGTCGCCCAAAACCAGATAAACACCCACACCAGGTCGCCTAACCTGAAGAGCAAACTCGCCTACCTAACTCGGTGACCTAGTGTCACCTCACCCGACGAACGAAGTCGCTTAGCACCAGACGAACACCAACACCAAGTCGTCTAACCCGAAGAACACACTCGCCTACCCCCTCGGTGACCTAGTGTCGCCTCACCCGATGAACAAAGTCGCCCAAAACCAGACGAACACCCACACCAGGTCGCCTAACCCGAAGAACACACTCGCCTACCTACCTCGGTGACCTAGTGTCGCCTCACTTGACGAACCAAGTCGCCCAAAACCAGACGAACACCAACACCAAGTCGCCTAACTCGAAGAACACACATGCCTACCTACCTCGGTGACCTAGTGTCGCCTCACCCGACGAACCAAGTCGCCCAAAACCAGACAAACACCAACACCAAGTCGCCTAACTCGAAGAACACACTCGCCTACCTACCTCGGTGACCTAGTGTCACCTCACCCGACGAACCAAGTCGCCCAAAACCAGACGAACACCCACACCAAGTCGCCTAACCCGAAGAACACACTCGCCTACCTACCTCGGTGACCTAGTATCGCCTCACCCGATGAACCAAGTCGCCCAAAACCAGACGAACACCCACACCAAGTCGCCTAACCCGAAGAACACACTCTCCTACCTACCTCGGTGACCTAGTGTCGCCTCACCCGACGAACCAAGTCTCCCAAAACCAGACGAACACCCACACCAAGTCGCCTAACCCGAAGAACACACTCGCCTACCTACCTCGGTGACCTAGTGTCGCCTCACCCGACGAACCAAGTCGCCCAAAACCAGACGAACACCCACACCAGCACATTTGTGCATGCGGTCCTCCTGTACGTGTTGGCTTTCATAGAGAATCAAAGGCGGAGAGCGTAGGCTTTATAGTGTGTCTTAGCACTTCAAGCGTGTCAAATTCCATGCCGATATAAGGTCTTGTGGGCTAGATCACACCTCATTCTCATCAAAACCTAACAAGCCAGCGTGACCTGTGCGACCTTGCCCACCATTGCGGCAGAGTTAAAGCCGGGCTGAACATGGCAGGGGCGGGCACAATAGTTTCAGCAGTTGTCGTCGCATCAGACGCACCAGTAGCAGCAGCCGCCGCAACACGAAACCCCGCACCAGCGACATCTTTGACAGGAGCAGAACACAAATCCGGCGACTCATCCACTCCCTCGATAGAGATAGGGACCTTTTCAGGTTGGACTTGTGTGCTGTACAGGGGACCACCATCACAATCAACAAAGTCGTCGGGGAGCTCATTGAGATCAAGGCCGACCATCTGCACATTTTGGAAGACAAAATAGGGGAAGGAATTAATACCGCAAGCGACATAATGTGAACAAAACAGCAGCATTTTTCCTCTCTTTTTTCTATCATGGAATTAATATCAATGAGCAGAGGGCATTTTTCTTTCAGAATCACTGCTAGGTTCAGATACCTGGCTTTTTTTGCTGTGTTTGTAAGAAAGTATACTTTTACTTTTTTAGCTCGTCTCTTTTTTGATTTTGTAAGAAACTGGTCTTTTTTTCTTACTTATACCCTACTTATTATTGCCCAGTTTGTAAGAAGCTGGACCTTTTGTAAGCAACTACAGAAGTTTATTATACCCAGATTGTTAACATTTTTTTTGGTACAAACAAACAACCATGATTCTACAATTAATTAGTTCTCTCTTTCTTATTTTTTTGCAGAAGCAAGGTGCAAGACAATAGGCAAGAAATAATTCAAGAACCGGCAACTTTTATGCAGTATCATGGTTGTACAGGAGGCAAGGACAGGGACCAGATTTGGGGCAAGATTCAAGTGAGGTTTTCGCAACACTTGGGTACAGGAGGCAAGTATGCAAGTAGTAGAGCATGGGGTACGTACGTGCAGAGGGGAAGTTCAACTAGCTCTAGTAGAACTGAAAAGAATTGGAATGGACCTTTTACCTTTGTTATTCTTCACCAAGAGAAACTTGCCCAGTTGTGGCAAATTTTTTGCCCACGTTTTCTTCAGATTGTTGCCTGGTCAGCACAAATAGTTGCAGACAAGGTTGTCTCTTCACGAATTTTCCACGGCTGGAGGAAGAAGAGAGCTGCCTTGAGGTATCTGGGGACGTAGGGTTTCCCTCGTGGTGGGTGGGGTGGGAGATCACGTGAGGAGAGGTTCGCTGTTTCTTTTCTGTTTTCTTTTCGTAGGAGACGCCGGGCATGCGAGGGAGGATGGCAACTTTCCTTGTTTGGCACGTGGGGGGACTGAAGCGGTGGAATCTTTCCTAAAATGCCGGCCGCGAGATCCTTACGTATAGCGCGTGGGTGCTGCGTAGCATCGTCCTTTATGTTTTACAGGAACATGGCAATTCCTTCACGCGAACACGGCAAAGTTCACATCAAAATCCCTTTGTCTGCAAACTTTGTCAGGTGTTTCGAAGAAATTGTCATGTGTGTTAGAAGAAGCTGCCATAAAAACGTTCACAAATGCCATGCTCTCAGCGAATGTTCACTGGCTATCATGGTCCAATTAATTATGGATGTAACACTCATTACCGTTTATAAGCATGTCATTTGTCAAATTAAAAAAAAAGGATGGACACAACTATAATAATTATATTTTCTGTTCAAAGTTAAATAAATGAAGGATCTATTTAAAGGAGAAATTTGTATTTGTGAAAATGTTCTGTACATTTGTATATAACCTTCAAAAAACTATGGAAAATTACGACTATTATCTTATATTTGTTTGATTTAATTGTAAGCTTATATACACTTAAATGCTAATAAATTAAGGATCTATTTAAATGAGGGATTTATAATTGTACTTTGAAGGCGATAAAAGGAAAGGCTAGGTACATTTCAAAAACAAATGGAGGCTGAATATTATCATCCCATGAATATTTGTTCTTTGGTTCATTCGTTTCTTCGCACTACTTTTGACTCTCATCATCATTAGTTAGCCACTGTTAGATGCGCTAACTCGGAAATCCATTTCGGCTCCTGGGAAGACATGCTCCTGCATGCAAAAATAACTTTTGAAATATGAAAACACAAATTTTTTATGTATTCGTAGTCACTTCCAAATGCTACATGCAAAGTTCTAGGGAAAAAGGTTAACATTTTCGCTTGCGCAAAATTGAACATCAAATGTTACCCCAAAATGTCACCCAAATTTTTATATTTTTGGCCGACGAAAAACTACTTCTCTGTTTCGGATGAAATTTGTCAAGCATGCTTATGACACTAACAGAAACATCCCAAAAATAATTAGATTTTTGAACATGGTACAGATGCAAGCGCTCATACATACGCGCACACTCATCCCTATGAACGCGCACAGACACCCTACCCCTATGAGCACCTCTGATAGAGTGAGCCGGCATATCATCTTGAGATTTACGAAGTCACCGTAGGCGCCTTGTCGTCGACGGAACGTCTCCTTCCACTGAAAGCGCATTGCCAAAAATCCTGAACTAAATCCAGAAATAATGCGAGCACCGGGACTTACCCTGGTGGGCTGGGATACCACTATCCCTCTAGCCCTGGTGTGTTAAAAAAAATCAGATTTTTCTGAGTTTTTTAATAAATTTTTCGAGTTACTCTTCACCCAGGAGCAAAGCCAAAACTCGCCCCGGATAACTCTTGTTCTAACTTCAGGAAGCTACATCACAAGAGACTCATCACCATTGCTTAGAGCAGCTATAGCAGACTCATATCCTATAATTTCAAGACCTATTCGTTATCCCAAAAAGCCTATATTTAAAATAATAATTCTTCTAGCATATCCCCTAAACTTAATTCTCCGATAAAATTGCCAAATGATCCAAGCGTTCGCTCAAACAATTGAAAAGACATCACATATCAAAACAAACATAAAAAATTCAAATGCATCACATCAGTATTTAACGCCGTCAAATGGGCCTGTCGCCGCCATCGTCGGCGAGCGTCAAGGCGGAGCCGCCGTTCCCACCACGACACCGCATGAAGCGTGGGCCTGTGTCGCCGCAACGGCGGGTCAAGGACGAGTCAGCGTCACCCCTGCCGCAGCGCAAACATGTCATCCAGATCGGATGACGCGTCAAGGACGAGTCCACGTCGCCCCCGCCCAACCGAGGCAACCACATCGGCGGACGCCGGGTCAAGGACGAGACGGCGCCCCACCTAGCATACCCGGTACACTGCCATGACGGGCCTGCCTTGCCACCCTGTCATCCCTGCCGCACCATCAAGGAGGAGCAGCCTCCCGCGACCAGGAAGACGTGGGGCTGCATCCTCCACTACCTCCAAGGTGGTAGCGGCGATGGTACGTGGGGCTCCAGGGTCGTTGTCTCTGACAAGGAGCACATGGCGAGGTAGCTGGCACGGTACGCCCGTCACAACGCCCGCCGATGCTCCGTATTTGCCAAAACAGACGTGACGACGGATTGGGTCCTCAACGACCCCAACCTCTCCGCCCAGTGAGCCCTCGACCGCTCTGTCACCATCACGGAGACGGACGCCATGTGCCGCCGCCGCCTTGACGACGAGCTAGCCATGATCGGCGAGGAGGGTCGCTTACCGACTGCTCCGCCAACGCCAGCCGCGGCAAGGCCACAGCCAAGGCTCCACCGGCGCCGTCAGCAGTGGCCAGGGCGGCCCTCCACACCGCGCAATAGGAGTCAGGGCGGCTCTTCCGGGAGCGGCAAGCAGCCACCGAGCAAGGCTGCTGCGGTCCTCCAATGTCGTTCCACCGCTGGAGGGACGACAATGACGACGATGGCACGGAGGCCATACAGGGCAGGGCGGCCACGCCTACAAGGCGTCGTCCATTGTGGGTTTTAGAGTTTTTCTTTCTAGTTTTTAGTTAAACAGTCCAAATATTGACCTTTTCATGTTAATTATGACCGAACTTGAATGAAATCCACCGTGTTTTCATGAATTTCGTCCGTTTAGTCAAATAGTTGTTGAAATGTATGCGGGTAGCGTTGAATGGCTGCCTCGGGCAAATGTGTCCACGGGTTGGTCCCCCTGTCCGCGAACGGAATGCGGGTGACATTTACGGGTCAGCGTTGGAGATGCCCTAAAGGCGCACATAGTGTCTCACAAGTAGCTTAATGCAGGAAATAAGTGCCAGCTGTAGCTATATATAGAAGAATATGTTTTTGTCGTCAATCCTGAATTACTGATGATGCCCTTTGTAAAATTAATAGCCATTATATACTCATGTAAACCAGCATGCGAGCTGTATATTGATTCCTCCGTATTAGCCACCTGACTGTCTGCGGATATTACGTGTATTGAGCATTTGTGACATGTACAGTGTACATGGATTGCATGGTCATGTACTACTAGGATGAAGCTAATTGAGTTTAGTCATGACTCTTTTCATGAAAACAATCCAAAACCAAAAACAGTGTATGTACATAGGATGTCGACAATCATCTGGAATAAAATGTGTGTTGGTGCTTTGGTTGTCCACGAGATTTGTCTAGGATTTTCGTATCATCATGCATCCTCAGATCGGAGAAGTGAGCATATGTGCTAGCAAATTTGGACGGGTCGGAAGCAGGTTATTCATGGATGAACCCAACACAAAAAATTTCAGCTCCACATGTCAACCCGAAGCCATGCGTGATCAAATGAAAGCAGCATAAGTCATAACAACATAGAATATATATTAGCTTGCAGCATTTCAATATTCAGACAAAGTTAGAACTGTAGTAGACAAACCCGAAGCCATTTCAACATATCAACACAATACTATGCATGGCCATCTTTTACATCAGTGAATATTAACCTAATTAGAAGGGAAATATATATACGAATTACAAAGAATGCTTTTAGAGCTTCAGAGTTTCAGCAAACCAAACTTGGAGAGCAGCCGCTTGAGAAGGGAGGGACTGCGGGTCCTTGTTATCTGCCCCAGGCCACCAGCCGCGAAAGCTGCGTGTAAACTTGGGTCGGCTCTGATGAACTCCAAGCAGGCCTTCTTCAACCCAGAGCACTGTCTCTGCTCAGCCACGAAAATGATGTCTGCCACAGTTTTTGCGCATATGAAACTGGCCAACTTCTCTTCACAGATCGATTTGAGCCTCTGGAGATCATATCTTTCCGCAGCTTCAAGGAACTGCAGCAGCCGAGTTGCATATATAATTTCATCCTTGTCATCGTCTGCTTCCATGTCGACAAATTCGGGCACTGCATCAGTGTAGATGAAAGTAAGCAGGCCCTCAAAGACGTCGGCTTTGATGTCGCTTATCTTGATGACACTCGATTTATCCTTGGCACCAATGAGCTGTGCCTTGAAGACGGTGGATCGGGCTGCAAGCACGCACCGGTGAGCAGCAAACTTGTCGCCGCCAACCTCAAACGTAATATCAGCACCCTCCTTGCTCACGAGGAGATCGCCAAAATGGCTCTGCAAGTCGGACGGTGGTGACAGTTTGATGAACGGAAGAGCGGTGGTGCCAGCGCCCTGCTCCTTGGTATTCCCATCCGACTTGAGGACAACAAGGTCGCACCGAAGGATGAAGCGGTCGTGCTTGAGATGCATTGATCTTTCAAAAACCTCCCTTTTCATGAATCTAAACTGGCCATGAACATCATGGCGTTCATGGAAGAAGACCGGTTCGCTTTGGCGGATGTGCTTTGACACCCGCAACTCAGGCTGGTCGATGAAACTGAGGACATACTGAACCTTCACGCTCTGCTTGATGTCGTCGTCAAGGACAAGCAAAACCGATATAAATTCTTCATCTTCCGAGTTATCGCCATTAGGGCTGTAGTCGATGGTCCAGCGACGACCACCAACAATGAATGAACGAGACTCGATCCACTCGCCGTTGGGAGTCGTCTCCTTGGTGCGCGAGTAGCCATCAACAATGAGCAGGTGGTACCCGCTGTCGGCACCAGAGTCGACGGCCGAATTGGTGGAGGCGCACAGCATGCCGTCGGTGACGAGAGATGCGCCAGCGAAAGCCATGCCCGACAAAACTCGAATAGTAGACGCCCGCGACAAACTTTGGCCGTCTACTTTATTTTCTACTATCACAATCAAAATCAAAAATCAGATTCACGGTACAGTCTCACGCCATAGTGCAGGTATATATACACGCACGGTCGCACGGACACCTAAACGAAACAGACTAGGACCCGATCAATTACAAAACTAACACGGACTACCTTCTTTTTTTGACATCCCGAACACGGACTAGTTTTCTTTTTTTTTTTGAGACAAACACGGACTAGCTTGGTAACAGACGCCAATTAACTGCCGATCGATCGCTAGGTGAGGTGGTCGCAGCGAACTAAACGTTCCCCAGGGAGGGCACCCTTCGCTGGGAACGGCACATCCCAGCGAACACATTCCCTCGCCTACAAAAATTGAGAGCAACGATCAGCATCATTTGGCCTGCTCTCGGCGGCCGCCACGTCTCGCGCTCTGGACGCTCCCTACGAATTTTATTATTTTTTTAATTTTTCCGTATGCGTTTTCGGCTTTTTAACGTTTTTTCGGTCTTTTTCGACATTTCTGTTTTTCACCGGTCTTTCTGAACTTTTGGAACAAAAAAATTCAAAAAAAATTCTTTGCGCGAAAAACGCGCTATTTTTTTCCGCGAGAGTTACGGTTTTGCTTTCGTGAGAAGCACGGTTTTGCTTTTGCGAGAGTCACGGACGTGACTCTCGGAAATGGGACAAAAAACGCATTTTCTATTTTTTTTCTTCCACGAGTGACACGGTTTTTTTTCGAGAGAGGCACGGTTGTGCTTTTGGCACGGTCGTGCCTCTTGGAAACCGAAAAAAACGTATTTTTTGTTTTTTTCATTCCGAAAGAGGCATGGTTGTGCTTTCACGAGAGGCACGGCCGTGCCTCTCGGAAATGGAAAAAACACATTTTCTGTTTTTTTCCTTTTACAAGAGGCACGGTTTTGCTTCTGCGAGAGGCGTGGTTGTACTTTCGGCAGAGGCACGGCCGTGCCTCCTCGGAAACAAAAAAAAAACGCGTTTTCTCTTTTTTTTTCTTTCTCGAGAGGCACGGTATTGCTTCCGCGAGAGGCACGGTTATGATTCCACGAAAGGGAAAAACCCTGTGCTCCTGGTTCGGTTTTTTCGTCTGGTTTTTTCCGTGAAAAAAAGTTCATCAAAACCTATCAACATGGGATCTAGTTTTGAAGATCTCGACGCGAGGAATCCAACGGTGAAAACGGTTCGAGGTTTGAATACACAGTTTAAGAGATAGAATATTTTAAATAAATGAATCTACGAAAAAAGGAAAACTCTCAGGTTGCGACAAATGACGCACATGCACAACATCACTTGTCGCAATCTGGGAAGTGAGAGTGATCTTTGCAACGGGTACTCCTTAACTAGTGATTTCGACAAAAACTTGCTGCTCTCGTTCCTGTCTAGTTGGGCAAGAAAAACCCAGTATTACCCAAAACGGCCTAGTTTATACAAATTTGTCATATATTTATTTTTATCATTATCTTTACCTACTAATAAAGCACGCATTGCTTTTGTCCGTTCACCATCACAGACATTTTGTGAAAAAATCCTTATGTTTTTTCTTTATTAAACCCGCAGTCCCTGTTTTAATCGACCTGGAACATTTTGTTTCTTAAAAAGAATAATCGCCAAGCGGCGGGCTCGCTGCTCCATGGCGTTTCAGAAAAAGGTCAGCGAGGTGGTGTTTCATAAAAAGGCCAGCAAGGTGGTCTTGGAGAGGAGCTGCAGCAGCGGCTCTGACATGATGAGGCAGCAACAACAGCATGACGAGGGCGAACGGCTCGCTGAGGCAGAAAAAATGGCAGCAAAGGGAGAGTCCATGGAGCTCGGGCAGGGCTTGGTGCGAACAGGAGGTCGAAGTTGAGAAGACCATCGGGACCGGGCTCGGCGGCAAGTAGAGTGCAGCCGGCGGAGCAGCGGTGAAGGTGGCGGTGAAGGTCGCGAGCCGCAAAGCGGGAAGGAGGAGAGCAGCATGGCAGCGAGCGATCTCCGATTGCTGCTCACCGGAGGAAGGCGGCAGCGGCACGCGACCGCATGGTGCGTGTGCGTGCTTTCGCACATGGGAGGTCGGCGCATTCATCCGGTGGCTAGGAGCGGCGAGGTGTCGCAACAGAGGTAGAGAGGAGAAGTGGAGGCAGGCGATGAAGGGCTTGTGCGGAGGGGCCGTGTGCTCGCTGGCGTCGGCCGATGGCGCTGGCGGCGGGTCGGCGCTGCACCAGGAGATCAGGTTGCGAGAGCTCCTCTCGTGATGTGATGCGTGCGTGTGTGGGTTTTTTGTGAAAGACTATAAGGAGGCCCCTACAGTATAATTGGTGCAACAAATCCAAATTGCAAGTACCATGCCTTGGACCTGGATGGGTGGGAATGCATCAACCCCTTCCCACCACTAGGCTATGTCTTAGTCTGCATGTGTGGGTTGCGGCGCCGAGGGGATCGAGAGGGAGAGAGATGAGTGGGAATCAGGGTAGCTAGGTGATAGGGATTAGGTGGGCTGCGGGGATGGCTGGGCCGGCCTGGCGGGCTGCTGCTCCTCTCTCTCTTATTCTCTTTTATTTCAATTTATTAAATAGAGAGAGAGGGCAAAAAGGAGAGAGGGTTAGGAATGGTTTTGGTAAGGGGCTATTTCCTCCGGACTCACAAAAATGTGTTTGATCCAGGAAAAATAGAAACACGCATAATTGAAAGGTTTAAATTCAAACTCATTTGAATTTAATTAAATGGAGTTTGAACTAGCGGTTGGATTTAGGATTTCCCACAATTGATGAAAAATTCCATGTTGATTGCACTTTGTGCAATCTAAATATTAGATCAATCTGAGTATAGCTATGGAGAAGCCTCTAGGTTGCCACGTTTACATGTATGAGCGCCCGACTTGGCCAATGTTCAACCCGTAGCAACACACGGGCCTTTTTGCTAGTCTATCTATAACTTAAAAATGTCTTATGCACACAAAGAAAGTCGTTGTGATGTTGTGTACCTAAAAACTTCCATACACAGAGAAAAAAATACCACTATATGCTAAAAATGCCATGTTTTTTTAACAATAATTGACATGCTCTAATATAATAAAAAGGCCACGATCCATATAAAAAAGCCACACTTTTAACATAAAAAATGAAATGCTATTTAAAAAAATGAAAATACCATGCTTGTACAAAAAAAATGTCATTTTATGGGCCTGCTCCTATATTGTAAAAGAATGCCATGTTATTGATAAAACATAATGTTTATTGATAATAAAAATGGCATGCTCTTACTAGAAAAAATGCCATGATTTACAAGGAATAAAAATGCCATGCTCTTACTAATAAATTTGACATGATCTACAAAGAATAAAAATGTTATGGTCTATGTAAAATGCCAACCTTTTTCAAATAAAAAAGCCTGCTCTTTAAAATAAAATAGCCATGATTGTACAAAGGAAAAAGCATGTTCTGCAAAAAAAAAACCATACTTTTAAAATAGAAGTGCCATGCTCTATGAAACAAACGCCATGCTCTACAAAAAAGGTGCCAAGCTCTTTAAGATAACCATAGTGCTAGGAATAAGACCGATTTCTCGGTAGATTCCCGATACATCGCTTCTCAGAGCAATAAATCGGCCCAAACGACAAACGATGAAGATAAGGCATAATTTTATCGGTCAGCCCGCGAGTAGCGATAAATCGAACGATAAATCGCTGAATCAGATGATTTCTTGAACAATGCTAACTATTAAAAATGACATGCTAAATGTAATAAAAATGCCATGGTATGAACAATAGAAATGCCATGCCACATAAGATAATGCCATGGTCTAATTATTAAAAATGCCATGATATATGTGGTAAAAATGCTATGGTCTAAATTCATTAAAAAAAATGGCACGCTACATAAGATGAAAATGCCATGTTCTAATTCATAAAAAATGCCATGCTATGGGCCTGTTCGGGAGCCCTCCAACTCTGAACTCCATCAATTCCCGATCCAGATCTCACTCGACTGCTCCAACTCCTGGCTTTACGGGGGAGATGATGGGGATTCCGTGCATGCAAATTTGGTGGAGTCATGGAGCTGGAAACCTCCAGCTCTACGAAAACTGAGAAGTGGGAGTTGTCTACAATTACACCGAGCGTGTGACCGTGAAGTGAAACTTCTCATACCGGTTCAATTCCCTAGGAGAAACCATCGCATCACGCATCCCCTCCCGACCAGGCCTACGGCCTAGCAATTCTTTCCCACACTACTTGGAATGTCAGCCTACTCTGGACAGGCCACATAGGGGTGTTTTGATGGGCTTTTGGCTTGCTTCCTCGTGCGAGAGAGAAGTGATCTTGCTGAATGGATCGCTAGCTCCCGGTTCGATCGTGGGAAGCTGGAATAGGATTCCTCGCGTTGGAGTTGAGGATTTTCGGCCATGGAGGGTTTCCGAACACGCCCTACATATCATGAAAATGTCGTGGTAAGAAAAATATATATAATTTCCATGCTACATATGATAGACCTACCGCAATCTAATAAATAAAACTGCTATGGTAATTCGGTAACACAAAGGCAGAAATTAAGGGGTTTATTGTTCAAGAGGACATTGTTATACAAAAAAACATGGCAAAGTTCTCAAAAAATGCCATGGAACACATTATTAAACTACCATTGGAAGACATGTTTAAAAATAGCTATGGAGCCTATGGCAGTTTCTCTCTTCCTACAAACATTTCAAAAATTAAAAGATACTAGCAAAACTTATCATGTCAGGAATCTGTGAGTGAACTAACAACTTCTTAAATTGCCATCGTTCATGAATTGTTAATACAGAAAAAATGACATGCCCTAAATCTAGGAAAATTGCCACAAAATGCAAAATTAGGGGGTTTTGTTCCAGGGTAATTTGTTAGACAGAACACATGGCGAAGTTCTTAAAAAAGCCATGGGACACATTATTAAACTGCCATGGGAAGACATGGCCCTATAAATTGAGTGTCCATCGGAACATATCACTTACAGAAAAATGGCATGTGACCACAACCTAAAATTATGTAATAAAAATGCCATCATAAAAATATATCACTTACACTAATATAAGAAAAAACAAAATCTACGAAATTCCATGGGGCTGAAAAATGCCATGGCGAAAAAGTAAACTTAATGCCATGGCAGATTATAGGTTTTGTTCCATCACAAACATATCATTACAACAAAACCAAACGGCCTGTAGAAACTACCATCATAGTATAAGCAAAAAGATATCAGTTATACTGCAAGAAAAGAAGTCCTACAAAAGGCCATAGCGATAAAAAAATGCCATGGAAGTTTATGCATGAGCTGGTATAATTCAAGTATGATTATAAATGCAATGTGACCAAACTGCAAAAATTATGTAAAAAAATGACCTACAAAACTGCCATAATCAATTATACTGAAAAATGCCCATGTTGAACGAGAAAAATAATACCATTTCACTCTAAAGAAGGACTCGTCATGACGCTATATTTGAGCTGCTATCGCAAAAATATATCGCTTTTACAGAAAAATGCCATGTGACCAAAACTCCACATAACTACCGTCGCACTACACGAAATTCCTAGGTGTCAAGGCAAACAATTCAGAAAACATTGCCAAAATTTCCTACACATTCCTAAAATTAATACCACGTCACACTACAATGTACACACTGCCAAAACGCCTGAGCTTAAAATTCAGATAATAAGGCAAACAATTAATAAAACACGTCGCACTACACACTACAAAACATCTAAGCATGCAATTCAGCTACACACTGCCAAAACATCTCAACATTAGTACCACATCTTCACCATTTAGATACAAGACATGACAATTGTTAGCTGCAGCATGGCATTTTGCTAGGAGAGAAGATTTTGTACCATGAGCACGGCGTGACCGTTGACGAATACCATGAAGCATTGGGTCGAAGAAGAAAGGAGACCTGGGCGCCCCCCGCCCCCCTCCCATGTGAAAAACTTTGTCAGCCGAGTTCAGCTCTCGACAAACCATAGGACATGGCACACACCGGCTGTTACTGAGCGCCTGGCCTAAAGTAGTCGGCAGAAAGATAAAACTCGGTTTATGTGAAGTAAGCCAAGAGCTCCCTTGACGCCACCCAACAAATACGTGCCACCTGGCACGGTCTTTTGCGGTTGATGGCCTGTGACGTATAGTCCAACTTTTCTGAGATTCAACACGCACATACTCGGCAAGCTATTTACGAACATACTTCTTTCCCTTGACAGTATATATTTGCCGAGCTCCCTGTGTCACATACTCGGCAATCATTTTTACAAACGCATATTTTTCTAACAATATATGTTTGCCAAGATTCCTTTATCAATAACTCGACATAGTTCTTTAGGTGTACCCAAGTCTTTCCATGTGTCCCTTTTTGCCGAGTGTCGCTGTTCTTGACAAAGATATGAGGTTACCAGTGGAGCCCAGGCGCCGCTTCTGCCAAGATCTGCACTCGACAAAAGCCAGCATCGTGGAGTGCAGAACTTGGCAAAAAGTGACATCACAACACTTCATGTACATATTTTGCCCTAAGTCACATTAATCAACAAAATGCACAAAACACACACACTCTCTCTCTCTCTTTCACACACACACATACAGAGAGAGAGAGAGAATAATGTTTTGTTACTGTCAGTACCTATAACCACTTGGAGCTACCAAAGGCTACTCCAGAAGCTGCAGCAGAGACCTTTCTCCAGTAACTCAGATGAATGGCACATTCTGGGAGCTACCAAAGGCTAGTTGTCCATCAAAATGTATCACCATATGAGTGGACCCAGTCTGGTTCACCCGATCTTCAAGCAGATTTGGCACACAAATTGTAGACTGAGACACAAGATCTTTATCTGGCTGATCCTTCATGACAGGATCAACACAAGAAATCTTCTCAACAGAAAGAGTATGCATCTTAATGATTACAGTTGTGCACTCTGCTCAGACAACACGGATGAAACTCTGCTCCACCTCTTCTGGAATTGTCCTTTTGCTCTCTAATGTTGGGAATCTATCATCCCTTCCAAACCTAGAGGCATATCCGTCTTTGATGACTTCCAACTAGCCATGGCACAACTTCCTCTAGATATTGCACCTGATATTGTATCGATGGGCTGTTGGGGTATTTGGTCGATCAGTAACGATAAGATCTTTCGAGCAGCAACACCTCACATCCAGGGATGGAAATTCTACCTCCAAGACGGACTTTGGGCAACACAGATTAAAGCAAAGCAATCTAAAGAGGTCAAGATTAGATCCTGGGTTTTACAGAACATTTAGTTAGTTTCCATGTATCATAAAACTGGTATTGGGTGAACACCTATGTGTACTTGGTTTGTTTGTATATAATTTATTAATATAATATACCGTAGAACTATTGTTCTACGGTTTCATGGTAAAAAAAAACCTACAACGACTTGATGCGATTTCCCTGAACCAGATAAACAGATAAGAGAGAAAATAAACAGCCGGCCCATGCAACACCCCCACTACTTCTCTTCCTCGATCTGATCCACACCATACCATGGGCCGCCGGCCTCCCCGGTGACCCACGTTCCAGCTCCAGTGACGGGCCGCGCACCCGCCTCACACCTCCGACGGCCCGCCAAGCCCCGTCTCCCACCTCCAGCGGTGCACACTAGCCCCTGCCTCCCACATCCTGGCGATGCACCTCACCCCCTGATGACCTGCAATTTATTTACTTTTGCAATTTATATATCTCCTACTATTAGACTTAATCCTTACAATTAACGAGTACAAGGGGATTGACAACCCTATTGCCTGCGTTAGATGCAAGTATTTGCTCTTGTCTGTGTAGGCTAAAGGTCGTTTGTAGGAATCTCCTAGTGGTTCGATGAACCTTGATTCTTTACTGGGAGAAATACTTTCTGCTACTATATTACTTCACCCTTACTCTTCAGGAAAATCCCAACGCATTTCACAAATAGCAGTGTGCACCCCCTAATCCAGGACACCGTCATCATACACTAGTAGAAAACCACCCATTAGTCCCGGTTCGTAAGGGCCTTTAGTCCCGGTTCGCGAACCGGGACTAATGAGTCGTTACTAATACCTCAACCCATTAGTCCCGGTTCAAACACGAACCGGGACCAATGTGCCTCCACATGGCCCTGTGCGCCGAGCCCAGTCAGGGGGCCTTTGGTCCTGGTTGGTGGCTCCAACCTGGACCAAAAGGCATCCACATGTCTGCATTCCAGTGGCTGGGGTTTTTGTTTTTTGAAAGGAGGGGGGTTGGGGGTTTTGGGGGGTTAATTTAGGTGTTTCGTATATTGTGTTAGCTAGCTAATTAATAGAGAGTAGTATATATACATAAGTGTTCGAGAGAACCATTCAGTACAGAAGTTCGTCATGCATACCGAGAGAAGTGATCGATCGACCTCTACTTCTCCGAGAGATTGGTCGAACAACAAGTTTTACTGGCTACATACATGTACAATCTATATAAGACCTCTTAATTACAAACCACTAGCATTTGAAATGAAGTTCCACATGGTATTCTCCAGCTTTACTAATGACGTGTTCAAGAAAGAATTCCGCCAACTCCTCTTGAATTGCTTTCATGCGATCTGGTGGCAGGAGTTCATCCCGCATCTGCCACGTCTAATTAATTTGAAGAAGGGGGTTAATTAATACATATATATGAATGAAACTCAATAGAAATGATGGTGTAATAAAATGAAATTGTGAATATTATTGCTTACGCACTTCATATTGTCTTCTAGAGTAGCCCCGCTTGTTTTTCAAAGTCGCGTTGTGGATGAACTCGCACACGTAGTATCCACAGAAATCATTCCCTTCCTCCTGCCACAAGCACTTTACGAGAAATAGAGGTCAATCAAACTGATAATGAAGCATTATATAAATGGCATTGATGAAAGTATAGCTATACAATCAACGGGAGATGCGCGCCAGTAGTACTTACTTTCGGGTATACATATTGCAGCTCCTTCGGCAGTCCCGGAGCTTGTGTGGTGAACTGTTTCCAAACCCTGCAAGACAAAGAAAATAATTATTATTACTTGAGATATCAGGAAATGAACAAAAAGTTGCCGATATGGTGCGATAATGATCGATTGAACTTACTTGCTGAGCATTTCAGTCATGTCCGCATAGGTGCTGGGATCTTTCCGTCTGGAGTCTAAGACGGTTACTAGTCCATGCTCAAGCTTAATCTCCAAAAGAATATAGTGGTACCTGCACACGCATGCATAACTCATCAGTTACATTAACCTCGCTCGAGTAATAAGGGAACCCGAATATGTACACGACAGTAACACTCACGGGCCGTTGTAAGGAAAGAGTATGGTATCTTTGTTTTGATTTTTGATTAATGATTGTAGCAAGTTGTCCTCGGCCTCTTCGACGTTCTTTTCAACAAGAAATACATCTATGACATTTGTGTTAATGAACCCAATATCATAGATTTCATTTTTTTTGCACTCGACGATCTTCAATCTGCATAATATATCGATGATAATTAATTATAAATACATGCAATGAAAGAGCCGAGCTATATATACAGACTAATGACAGAAATAGTACTTACAGGCAGTAGCAAAAGACCATTAATTTATCGAGGGCCTTTTGATTGAAGAACTCGAAGAACTCCTCAAATGGAATAGCCAACACATCATTTGAAACGAGGTCGTGCTCCTCTTTAATTTTCAGATACAAAGTGTTTGTCCCCTCAGACTCTCTGCAGGTTTTCATGTACCAACTATGGAATCTTCGCATCATTGTTGTCAGAGACTTTTCATCTTTGACGAGAGGCTTCCCGTACTAGTATCTGAATAAGTCGACCTCCATGAAATCAGGAAGTACATCGTCAGGCAGGTAATCTTCAAGATTGCCATAACCGGCCACCGTCCCCGGAGGATTAGACACATTGAGCGGGGGGCACGATTGCTGTGCTTGTTCGCCGAGCTGGGCAATTTTTTTCCCCTTTGCTCGTTGTTCTTTTGACCTTTTATCACTGACAGTAGTTCCCGACCGCTAGGCTTGGAGATATGTCTGTTCAGTAATGCGCTCATAGTTGGTTCTCAGCGGAGACTTTGGTGGTTTCCTCAGGGCATCGAGAGTGCGCTTTGCTTTCACCGGATCTACCTTCTCCTCCGGAGGTGGATGTATCTTTGCTTTCACCCCTTCAAAGAACTCCTTCACTTGGGCCTGCACGATCGTATTGTTTTCCTCCTTGGTCCCCTCGTACGGTAACTTCTCTACAGGCTTTAGAGGTGGACCGTATCTGTATTGCCTCTCTCTTCTTGTGCTGCTAGACGCTAGAGCAGACGGAGCGGCTGCGGCGTCTGTCTTCTTTCGTGCTTGCTTACGAGGCGGAGGAGAAGTACTACGACGCGTCGGAGCAGCCGGGGCGGTGGCGGGTCTCTTCCACCCTTGCTGGCGAGGCGGAGAAGGAGGAGGTCGAGTGCCGCCACGCGCCGGAGAAGGAGGCGGAGTGCCGCCACACGTGCCCTGATCGTCACTCATCGGAGGAGTTGGCGGTGGAGGAGGCGGAGTGCCGCCACGCGTACCCTGATTGTCACTCGCCGGAGGAGGAGGCGGTGGAGGAGGCGGAGTGCCCTGACTCGCCGGAGGAGGAGGAGGAGGTGGAGGCGTCCAGTTCAGAAGGTCGATGAGCTCCTTCCGCCATAGGCAAGGAGTCTTCAGAGCAGAACCCAGCCTAGTCTCCCCTTCACCGGTAGGGTGCTCAAGCGCGAGGTCCTCAAATCCTCCGTTATTTCATCCACCATCACCTTAGCAAATCATACGGAATCGGTGGCGGTGATAAGTTGTGCGGGTCCACTAGGATAAACTTGGCCAACAACCGCCTTGACCTTCAAATTCATGCATCGCGCCATAATGTGGCAATTTTGAGACTCCATGATACCATCCACGGATAGCTAGCAGAGCCGTCAAGACATGCTCCGGCTGAAGCAGCTCGGTGGAAGCAACGCTGCTTCTCCGCTGAGATGGCGGGGTAGCCGGGAAGCTTCGCATGTCGTTTGTTGCGATCTGCTGCTTCTCGTTCCTCTTCTCGATCCTCTAGCCCCATTACCCTTCCAAGCAGCGCTGCATTTGGTCTGCTCCGGTTTCTTCCTCCTCTCGTGGGTTTTGTAACCCCTGCGTCCGGAAAACCAACCTTCCACGAAGGGAGCTGGCGTGCCTCGTGTCATCCCAGTGCTGCTCGGGATTCCCAAGGGCCATTGTGAGCTCGTCCTTCTCCTGTTTGGAAGGAGCGTCCCTCGCTGCTTGCTGCATCGATATAGTGTCGAAGGTTCTTGATTGGTGTTTGCGGTTTCTCGTCCGTCCATTGACACCGCCATTATAGGTCCAAGGTTCCATAAGCCCCGAAGAACCAAGTCCGGCAACGGTCTGGCCAGTGCATTGTCTCTGGTTCGATCTTTTTTTCAAGCAGATCATGCTCAGCCTTGGACCACTTAGGCTTTGAGGTAGCCACCTGACCCCGGCGATGGTGAAGCGTCTTCTTTGCAGCATTTTTCTTGTTTGTCTCCGACATCTTCTTACTCTTTTCCGATGTCTTGTGGGCCACAAATGCGGGCCAGTGATGTTTGATCTTCTCATATTTGCCGATGAATTTTGGTGTCTCTTTTTTCTTGACAAACTGGTTCAGCTCTTTCCTCCACCTCCTCATTAGGCCTGCCATCTTCTTAAGAGCACAAGACTTGATTAATTGCTCTTTAACTGGCTTCTCCGGATCCTACTCTGGCGGTAGGGTGAAATTTGCCTTCACTCGGTCCAAAGATCTTCTTTTCGCATATCATTGACATAAGACACCTCAGCGTCTTCATCCTTAGCGAGCTTATACCATTCTTTGGATCTTGATCGGGATCTGTCCCTAACAAGAACCCCTTGACCGAGCGAAAATGCCTTCTTTATCCGGATGGGTTCAATCGGTTCGCCGTCGAGCGCGATTTCTATGATCTCAAACTTTTCATCCGAGCTCAACTTTTTCTTCGGGCCTCGTCTCCTTACCGAAGTTGTGCTCGATCCGGAGGGCTCGAAATTATAAGGAAGAAAGATGACAGTAATTAATATGTGTACATATACCAAAACAATGGATGCATCAATCAACTTGTCAGCACGGGCTTAACTAATATATATATATACCTGGCTGGACTCGGTTCGGTGACCGGAGCAGTCAGCACGGTCTCCTTCTTCTTGTACCTCCATTGTGTCACCGGAGCCATCATGAACATAGTCCTCCTCTTGTACCGGCATTAATGGGTCGAAGCCATCATAACCATAGCCCTCTTCTTCATCCAGCTGACCAACGGTGTCGATGAGAAATGACGCAACATCATCACTTCCATTTGCGATTATTTCCCCCAACATCGCTTCTGTTTCTTCGTCTCGGGAGTGCTCCATAGTTTCTGCAAATATTAACAATAGGTCAATTATTATTCAAACATGGTACATAGTGGCAAACGTAGAACTAGCTAGCTAATCACAATAAGGAATCATGTTAGTGGCCTCGACGCTGCTTCTCTAGGGTTTGGGGTCGCCTCGACACAAAGCTTCAAGGGTTTGGGGTGGCCTCGACGATAACGCTCTTTTAACTTGATAAATTTGGGTGGCCTCGAGAGAGTTAATTTGTCGGGTAGGGGCGCGGCGGGAGGGGGTACGTAGGAAACCTGCAACATCGTTTTCTCTCTAGGGTTTGGGTGTCCTCGAGAGTTTTGGTCGAGCGAGAGGGCCGAGGGGGGTGCTGCAGTTGTATCTAGAGGGGGTTATATCGACAACGACGCGATATATGGGAAAATAATGTGATCGGGGAGGGGGTATCGGTACCACCCCCTCGTGTTGAAGTTTCTTCTTTCTCCTTTCCTTTCTTTCTTCTTCTCCTCTTCTTTTTCTTCTTCTCCCTCCAGAAAGGAAAATAATTAAGGAAAAGGAAGAAAAGAGGAAGAAGGAAGAAGGAAGAAGAAGAAGTAAAAGAAAAAAAAGAGGAGAAGAAGAAAGGAATAGAGGAGAAGAAGAAAAAAATAGAATTTCTTCTTTCTCCTCTATTCCTTTCTTCTTCTCCTCTTCTTTTTCTTCTTTTTTCCTTTTCTTATTTATTTCTCCTCTTCTTTCCTCTCCTCTTTTTCTCCTTTCTTCCTCTTCTTATTTTCTTTTTTCCTCTCATTCTTTTAGTATTGCTTGTTTTAAAAAAAATGTTCAAATAGAAAATTTCGAAAAAAACAGAGGTTTTGCCTAATGCATTGTTCAAATGAATATACAAACATTTGCATATTCTACAATAATTAATATCAACAAAAAAATCTATGAACAGAAAAAAAACCTAACTTTTCTAAAATCTATCTTTTGCATATATGAAAACATTAATACACATATGAACCATAAATACATATATCAACAAAAACATAATCTGAACAATTTTATATATATACACATACATACACATATACATTATACATATACATATACATTATATATATATACACATATACATTATACACATATACATTTTATATATATATATATATATATATATATATATATATATATATATATATATATATATATATATATATGACAAATGTTTCCTACAAGCAGTGGTAGTTACCACCACTTGCGTTTTGTATGTTGTATGTAGTATCTGTCGGAACCGAGAGTATATATGCGTGTAGTATGTAGTATATAACAATGATTAGGTTGTATATATACTAATTTTAGGTAGTATGTACCATTTTTTGAGTATGCTCATTTTTACGTACAAATATGTACGTATTTTACAAATATAACAAAAACTATGGGCTCATATGCAATTTTTTCATGTAACTTGCTTTGAAATATCTTAGATATAGTATATGAACATATTTAAAATAATAAAATAGTATATATAGTACCACATGGTAGTATATGAGACATGTGGGGTAACTACCACCGGGTGGTAGGATGGATTTTCCCTACATACACATAGCCACATACATATATATATATGGGGTAACTACCACCGGGTAATAAAATAGTATATATATATGAACAAAAAAACTAAACTAATAAAAATGAAAAAAAGCAGAGCCGCATATATATATATATAGCCACATACATACACATATATATATACATTGAAAAAAAAATTAAACTAATAAAAATGAAAAAAAATAGAGGCAGTGTGTGTGGCTCCACAGAGGTGTGCGCCATGGCGGCGGCGGCGACGGCGAGGCTCGAGGCGCTGGGCGCTGGGAGGGCGACGGCGACGGAGGAGCTCAAGGGCGACGACGGCAAGGCGCTGGCTCGGGAGGACGACGGGCTCGGGGAGGCAGCGCGGGCTCGGGGAGGCCGGCGGCGACGACGACGACGACGGCGCTGGCCCCCCCTTTAGTCCCGGTTGGTGCCACCAACCGGGACCAAAACCCTGTGCTTTGCGCAGCCGGGGCCAAAGTTTAGTCCCACCTCGCTAGTTGAGAGGGGCTTGATGGTTTTAAGCCCCACCGCGCTCCCTCTTGAACTCCTCAGATCTGCTGGCTTATGGGCCTACTTGCTACTGCTTTGCTCGATGGGCCTTCTGGGCCTTCTGTGGGCTTGAATCCTAGCCCAATGTAGGGATTCAAGTCGTATTCAGCCGTGGGGGCCCGAAGAGGGGCTTTTTTTTTGTTTTTGTTTTCTTTACTTATTGTTGCTATTTTTATTTTTTCCATTTTTTGTTTTGTTTTCTGCATTATTTATTTTCTTTTGTTTTTGCTTTATTTTTTAATTCTTTTTGCTTTTAGTTTTAGGAAAATTATAAACTTTCTGTTAGTGCCATTACTTTTCAAATTTGAAAACACTTTTTTTGTTTTCTTTCTTGCTTTATTTATTTTATTTTGTTTCTACTTACAACAAAATACTTATTGTTGTTTTTTTGTTTTGTTTTCTGCATTATTTATTTTCTTTTGTTTTTTGCTTTATTTTTTAATTCTTTTTGCTTTTAGTTTTAGGAAAATTATAAACTTTATGTTAGTGCCATTACTTTTCAAATTTGAAAACACTTTTTTTGTTTTCTTTCTTGCTTTATTTATTTTATTTTATTTCTACTTACAACAAAATACTTATTGTTGTTTTTTTGTTTTGTTTTCTGCATTATTTATTTTCTTTTGTTTTTTGCTTTATTTTTTAATTCTTTTTGCTTTTAGTTTTAGGAAAATTATAAATTTCCACTTTTTTTGTTTTTTGTTTTCTTTCTTACTTTATTTATTTTATTTTGTTTCTACTTACAACAAAATACTTATTGTTGCTATTTTAATTATTACGAGGGCCGAACCATAAGACACTAAAGCATTTCAAATGAACTCTGAAAAAGTTGAAAGTTGGCATGGTATCATAAATTGACCCACACATAGCATGTGCATGTACAAAACAAACAATGGTATCATACTAAATCGATTACAAAGTTGGCATGGTATCATCATAATAGTTATGGAGAAAGTCTTCACTTTTTCTTCGCTTGTGTCATTTGCTTATTGCTTGTAGTAACCATGGATAATCTTCATCGTTTATCGGGATCTTTGGGGTCAGCCTTGACTTTAAGGGAGGAATTTCATGAAACTTTTCATAATCTTGAGACATGTCATCTTGTCCTCCACTCCCACGATGTCCCTTTTTCCCGAAAGAACTATGTGGCGCTTTGGCTCATCGTATCATGTATTTGCTTCTGATCTTTTCTCTTTCTCGGTCTGCTGGACATGTCCTTCACATAGATAACTGTGCCACATCATTGGCTAGGACGAGCGGTTCGTCGGTGTACCCAAGATTTTTCAGATCCTTGTTGTCATTCCGTCATGTGGGTCTACAAGACTACCCGCCTCTGACAGATTGACCCATTTGCACTTAAACAAAGGGACCTTAAAATCATGTCCGTAGTCAAGTTCCCATATGTCCACTATGTAACCATAATATGTGTCCTTTCCCTCTCGGTTGTTGCATCAAAGCGGACACCGCTGTTTTGGTTGGTGCTCTTTTGATCTTGGTCAATCGTGTAAAATGTATTCCCATTTATCTCGTATCCTTTCCAAATCAATACAGTCAAAGATGGTCCCCTGGATAACAAGTACAGCTCATCACAAACAGTGTTGTCACCTCTGATACGTGCTTCCAACCAACTGCTGAAAGTCTGATGTGTTCACATGTAATCCGATCGTCGCCTTTGCTCCGGGTGTTTGAAGCGCAGATGTTCTTGTGTTCATCGACGTCGGGTCACCAAGGTAGAGTTCGTAGAAGCGTGTAGTGGGCTTGAGACCAAGAATATCCGTCCCTGCATATTATTAAGTCCTTTCCAAGCGTGCCTTTTCCAGTCAGTCTCCCCTCATACCGCGATTTAGGGAGACCTATCTTCTTAAGGCCAGGAATGAAGTCAACACAAAACCCGATGACATCCTCTGTTTGATGGCCCATGGAGATGCTTCCTTCTGGCCTAGCGCGGTTACGGACATATTTCTTTAGGACTCCCATGAACCTCTCAAAGGGATACATATTGTGTAGAAATACGGGGCCCAGAATGACAATCTCGTCAACTAGATGAACTAGGACGTGCGTCATGATATTGAAGAAGGATGGTGGGAACACCAGCTCGAAACTGACAAGACATTGCACCACATCACTCCTTAGCCTTGGTATGATTTCTGGATCGATCACCTTTTGAGATATTGCATTGAGGAATGCACATAGCTTCACAATGGCTAATCGGACGTTTTCGGTAGAAGCCCCTCAATGCAACCGAAGCGATTGCGTCATAATCACGTGGCGATCATGAGACTTTAGGTTCGAAACTTTTTCTCTGCCATATTTATTATTCCTTTTATATTTGACGAGAAGCCGGTCGGGACCTTCATACTACTAAGGCATTCAAAGAAGATTTCCTTCTCTTCTTTGGTAAGAGCATAGTGGCGGGACCTTCATCTTGCTTTGGAGGCATGCCGTCTTTTTCGTGCAAACGTTGCAGGTCCTCCCGTGCCTCAGCTGTATCTTTTGTCTTCCCATACACGCCCAAGAAGCCTAGCAGGTTCACACAAAGGTTCTTCGTCACGTGCATCACATCGATCGAAGAGCGGACCTCTAGATCTTTCAAGTAGGGTAGGTCCCAAAATATAGATTTCTTCTTCCACATGGGTGCGTGTCCCCCAGCGTCACTCGGAACAGCTAGTCCGCGGGGACCCTTTCCAAAGATTACATGTAAATCATTGACCATAGCAAGTACGTGATCACCAGTACGCATGGCGGGCTTCTTCCGGTGATCTTCCTTGCCTTTGAAATGCTTGCCTTTCTTTCGACATTGATGGTTGGTCGGAAGAAATCGGCGATGGCCCTGTACACATTCTTCCCGCAGCTTGCGGTATATACTATCGGTGTCAAGTAAGCGGTGCGTGCATCGTTGTATCCCTTGTTTGTCGTCTCCGAAGGTTCTTGAGAGCGGGCCAATCGTTGATGGTCACGAACAGCAACGCCTTTAGGTTAAATTCCTCCTGTTTGTGCTCATCCCACGTCGTACACCGTTTCCATTCCACAGCTGTAAAAGTTCTTCAACTAATGGCCTTAGGTACACATCAATGTCATTGCCGGGTTGCTTAGGGCCTTGGATGAGAACGGCATCATAATGAACTTCCGCTTCATGCACATCCAAGGAGGAAGGTTATACATACATAGAGTCACGGGCCATGTCTGTGATTGCTGCTCTGCTCCCGAAAGGATTAATGCCATCCGCGCTTAAAGAAACCATCGTTCGTTGGCTCACTTGCAAACTCATCCCGATATTTCTCTCGATTTTTCTCCATCTGCGACCCATCGGCGGGTGCTCTCAACTTCCCGTCTTTCTTACGGTCCTCACTGTGCCATCGCATCAACTTGGCATGCTCTCCGTTTCTAAACAGACGTTTCAACCGTAGTATTATAGGATCATACCACATCACCTTCGCAGAACCCTCTTCTGGGGGCTCGCCGTCAACATCACCAGGGTCATCTCGTCGATCTTATACCGTAATGCACCGCATACCGGGCATCGTTCAGATCCTTATACGCACCATGTAGAGGATGCGATCATTAGGGCATGCATGTATCTTCGCACCTCCAATCCTAGAGGGCATCGACCTTCTTTGCTACGTATGTCTTGTCGGGCAATTCGTTATCCTTTGGAAGCTTCTTCTTCAATATTTTAAGTAGCTTCTCAAATCCTTTGTCGACACTGAGCATTCTCGCCTTCCATTGCAGCAATTCCGAAGACGGTACCGAGCTTTGTGTTGCCATCTTCGCAATTGGGGTACAACCCTTTTTTGTGGTCCTCTAGCATGCGATCGAACTTCAGCTTCTCCTTTTGACTTTCGCATTGCGTCCTTGCATCGACAATGACCCGGCGGAGATCATCATCATCGGGCACATCGTCTGGTTCCTCTTGATCTTTAGCAGCTTCGCCTGTTGCAGCATCATCGTGCACATCGTCTGGTTCCTCTTGATCTTCTGGAGCATCACCGTATTCAGGGGGCACATAGTTGTCATCGTTCTCTTCTTCTTCGCCGTCTTCCATCATAACCCCTATTTCTTCGTGCCTCGTCCAAACATTATAGTGTGGCATGAACCCTTGTAAAGCAGGTGAGTGTGGAGGATTTTCCGGTCAGAGTAAGACTTCGTATTCCCACATATAGGGCATGGACAACACATAAAACCATTCTGCTTGTTTGCCTCAGCCACTTCGAGAAAATTATGCACGCCCTTAATGTATTAGGAGGTGTGTCTTGAACCGTACATCCATTGCCGGTTCATCTGTGTGCATTATATATAATTAAGTGTGTCAAAAATCATTACAGAACATCATGAATAGATAATTAAGTGACCAAATTAATAGAAGTTCATCATCACATTAAAACCAAAGTACATACATAGTTCTCATCTAACAACATAAAGCTCTGCAGAGCATCTAAATTAATTAAACCATACACTGAAACTATGTAAAACATTTCAATGCGAAAACAAATGCGATCATAATCGCAACCAATGTAACAACTGATCCAACGGCATAATGATACCAAGCCTCGGTATGAATGGCATATTTTCTAATCTTTCTAATCTTCAAGCGCATTGCATCCATCTTGATCTTGTGATCATCGACGACATCCGCAACATGCAACTCCAATATCATCTTCTCCTCCTCAATTTTTCTAATTTTTTCCTTTAACAAATTGTTTTCTTCTTCAACTAAATTTAACCTCTCGACAATAGGGTCGGTTGGAATTTCCGTTCAACAACCTCCTAGATGAATAAAATCTATGTCACGTTGGTCGGCATAATTGTCATAAACAATAAATGAACCAATAGTTATGAAAAGATAATATATACCACATCCGAATCATAGACAGGATGAGGGCCGACGGGGGCGGATACCAAAACCATCGCACTATATAAGATGCAATAATAAAAGTAAGAAAATTATACAAGTATATATCTATCTAAACATACAAATAAGAATATTTTTCCTTTCGGAAAGAAGATAAGAACAAGAGGCTCACCACGGTGGTGCCGGCGATGAGATCGGTGCGGGTGATCGACGGCGTTGAAGACGGGACAGGCGTGACGAACCGCTAAACCTAGACAAATATGGAGGAAATGGAGCTTGGCGGTCGAGCTTGGAGAGGAGAAACCTTAAGTAGTGTGGCTCGGGCATTCCATCGAACACCTTGTGTGCATAGGAGGTGAGCTAGAGCACCACCAAGCCCTCTCCCCTCGGCCGGAAAAAAGCAGAGCGGTGTGCTCTGCTCATGCTTGAGGGGTATATATAGGCACCACCATTGGTCCCGGTTAGTCGCCTGAACCGGGATTAAAGTTTTCGCCGGTCCCGGTTCATGCCACCAACCGGGACCAATGTGAATGGGCCAGAGTGCGGCCCATTGGTCCCGGTTCGCCCCACCAACCGGGACCAAAAGGTCCAGACGAACCGGGACCAATGGCCCACGTGGCCTGGCCGGCCCCCGGGGCTCACGAACCGGGTCAAATGCTCCCATTGGTCCCGGTTCTGGATTGAACCGGGACTAATGGGCTGGACCTACCTGGACCATTGCCCCCTTTTCTACTAGTGATAGGTCCTTAAAAAATACTCACCAGTGTGCACCCCCGAAAGTAGGCAAAAAGGTTGATGAAGATGGCCTCCCCAATGATTCCCCCATCCGCCAAAGTACCAGAATGGGGCTCCAAATGGGACCATGTCGAAACAGAGGCTTGCGGTGGTTATAAAATTATTTCGGGTCTTGCTCTGAGGATTTTCGAATATATGTTCATTCATAGGCCAGAGATTAAGGAAAACGGAGAAGCAAGGGCCCACAAGCCTGTGTGGCGCACCCTATACCCCGTGGCTTGTGGCCCCCTCGTGGGTCTTCTGGCTACCTCCCGAAGCTTCTAGAGTTTCTTATGCTCTAGAAAAATTCATCAAAAAGTTTCATCATGTTAGGACCTTTGTGGTATCAATTTTCTGTAAAACAAAAAATAAGCAGAACATAGCAACTGGCACAAGGCCTGGATTCATATGTTAGTCCAGAAAAATGATATAAAATGATGGCCAAAATATGTAAAAATGATAATATAATAGCATTTAACAATCAAAATTTATAGATATGTTTGAGACGTATCAGTACCTTATCATGATGATGATTTTTTCCGTCAAATTTTGCTAAGCAAATGGCATGCCGATTTTTCCGTAGTATTTTAATCTTTTATTTATGAACGCAGCAATTGGATGAGTGTGTGGATGAGATCCGCGAGTGCCCCGACTGTTCCAACAAGGGGGGGGGGGTATGTGCGACGATCCTCGTCTGGAAAACAATAGGTGCTTCTCCCTCACGCTTAAAGAGGGCTACAAATATTATATGGTAATTTGTTTTAATAATTTTTGCACATATTTCCTTCTTAATTAAGCATGTATTAAGGCTTACATTAACGTGTAATTTCTGTTTTTATAAATCAACTAGTGCATCCCCTCTTATGCAAGCCTTTTGTCTTTGGTAAGCTCGATTTCGAAGACTTGATGGATGAGATGGCTGAGAGGACTGCTACCTCAAAAGCAAACTTGGTTCATTTTCCAAGCTACAATCTAGAATCACGTAGACCACACATACTTTTGTCTTAATTGGAGAGGATAGGCCTCGGATTTAAGCCTGGTATCAATATAACCTTTGATATTGGTACCTTTCCTTGAAATGATCAAGACATTTGAGTGGATTTTGACATGATTCCAGTTCTTCCTCTGTGTGAGTTTCTTAAACAATTGTTTCAAATAATCTTCTTCTTCTACTTAATGTATGACTAACCCCATTAAACATTCTTCTTCTTCTATTTACCGTCACTTTCTTATTTATGACTCACCTCTGTTTGGTGGTGCAGGAGGAGAAACTGAAGCGGCCGCTCTCACACATGGAGGCGTGGGAGATCGACCATACGCGGAAGGACTCCAAGCCTGGCGAGCCCAAGTACTACGGCAAGAAGACCGCACAGAGGAAGAAGGCCTACTCCGATGGGTATCTGAGGTTACATCCTGACACACCTGACCCCATGCGGCGGATCTGGACGATAGGGTGGTGGTGGGCATGGGGCCCAAGGAGCACGGTCGGGAGGCGGTTCTCGATGTTGTGATCACTCCTACTATCTCCTACACACAGCTCCGTCGGATCGACCCGAGCCTGAGCCAGCGCACGAGCACGCCAATGACCAGTGCACCGTCACAGTCCCTCTTTCAGGAGCGACAATATGTAAGTATTTTCCCTCTTATCTTCATTGCTAGACTTTATTTTCCGCATTTAGTAGTTTTATGAGTTCCATCATGTCATACCGTAGGCCTACCTGGAGTACACACGCCAGGAGACCATGGCGTGGCACGAGAGCCTTTATGCCTACCATCAGCAGAGGGATCGCTATATGCAGCACGCTTTTCAGGAAATGGCGGCCGATAGGTGTCCTCAATGGCCAACAGCATAGGGTCCTCCAGCACAACCAACACTGCTGACCTTTGAGGAGTTTGTGGCACAGGACGCTGGCCCCTCGCCGGTTAGTTCATCCCCAATCTATTCACCCAAAGCATATAATGCCTATCAACACAGTCATATATCCCATTAATATGTCTTTTCAACATCCAGGGAACCGGTGGATCAACCGTTGGCAGTGGTCTTCGCCGCACTCCCGAGTCACGGAGCCCGACCACTCCGATCCACGGAGGCGGAGGTGGAGGCGGTCTTGGCGGTAGCGCTGCCGCTAGCAGTGATGACCTGGGCTTCGGCGGTCTTGCGGTGACGACCTCCATGGTGCTTGACGTCCTGGCGCTTAAGCCTTTCGGTTACTTGTGTGCTTATGCTTATGTTTCTTTCGATGACTTGTATGTGGTGATGATGATCCTTTAGATGACTTGTGTGTGGTGATGATGATCCTTTAGATGACTTGTGTGTGGTGATGATGATCCTTTCGGTTACTTTTGATGGTCCTTTGTGATGATGCTTATGCATATATTGTTGTGACGGTGCCGGATTGTAGGATCGAAAGTATGTCTAGAGGGGGGGTGATAAGACTACTTGACAAAATAAAAGTTTAGCCTTTTGATTAGGACAAGTTTTTAGCAAGTTCACAATGATGATCAAGTCAAGTATCACCCTACACATGCAATTCTAGAGTAATGGCAGCGGAAAGTAAATTGCACATGTAGTAAAGGAGAGGTGGAGAAGAGCAAACGCAATTTGGAGACACGGAGATTTTTCTCGTGGTTCCGATAGGTGGTGCTATCGTCAATCCACGTTGATGGAGACTTCAACCCACGGAGGGTAACGGCTGCGAGAGTCCACGGAGGGCTCCACCCACGAAGGGTCCACGAAGAAGCAACCTTGTCTATGCCATCATGGCATACGCCCACGGAGGACTAGCCTTACTCGGGGTAGATCTTCACGAAGTAGGCGATCTCCTTGCCCTTACAAACTTCTTGGTTCAACTCCACATCTCGACGGAGGCTCCCAAGCGACACCTAACCAATCTAGGAGGCACCACCCTCCAAAAGGTAATAGATGGTGTTGGTGATGATGAACTCCTTGCTCTTGTGCTTCAAATGATAATCTCCCCAACACTCAACTCTCCTCACTGATTTGGCTGTGGTGGAAGAAAGGATTGAGTGGAAAGCAACTTGGGAAGGCTAGAAATCAAGTTTCATATGGTGGGAGTGGAGCAACTTGATCTCAACACAAGGGTAGGTAGTTTTCTTCTCGAAATGTAAGGTAGGAGTGGTAGTTCTTTCGATGGCTCTCTCCACGAATGAAGAGGAGGTGGAGGGTATTTATAGCCTCCACACAAAATCCAACCGTTACACACATTTGACCAATCTCGGTCGGACCGAAGTTGACAACTCGGTGAGACCGAAAGTTCAAATCTTGTGAGCGTTGGGATTTTCGGTGGGACGAAAATACAATCTCGGTTAGTCCGATTCTTCCAAAGACTAGGGTTTGCCAATCTCGGTGGGACCGACTTTATCATCTCGGTGACACCGATATGATGATGTATGTTCTGAAGCTTGGCAACACTAGTTTGGTGAGACCGAGTTTGGAATCGGAAAATCCGAAATTTCTAGGGTTTGGGTATATGGCTGAGGTGGTTCATCTCGGTGTGGTGAGTTTATGGAATCGGTGGGACCGAGATTACTTATGAGTATATGTTGGAATGAAAGATTGCTGATAGTTTGGGAAATAAATCACTAAGCACTTTGAGCAACCAGATCATCATCATAACCTCATCCCTTTTAATAGTATTGGCTTTCCTATGGACTCAATGTGATCTTGGATCACTAAACCAAAAATAGAGTCTTGAGCTTTTGCCAATGTTTTCCTTAGCATTTTGAGGGGTCCACATCTTGATCATTGCCATACCCATATCTTTGAACTTTCTGAAATGTTCTCAAGAAACAATTAGTTCAATGATATATATGTTGTTATTAATTACCAAAACCACCCGGGGATTAGTTGCACTTTCAATCTCCCCCTTTTTGGTAATTGATGACAACATATAGATCAAAGCTTCGACAAATGATATAATCAATGAATAATATCGTCGCTTTGAGAAGTATGTGATAAGCAAGAGCTCCCCCTAATTTTGTGCATTATTTAAGATTTGCGTTTGAATGCAAATGCACAATTGATTAGGATCATGGGTCACTCTTCCATGTCACATACATCTTGGTGGAGCGCACAAAATGATAAGAATGAATAGCATGCACCCAATCACCAAGACATGAGTAAATGATCATACAAGATGTGAATAACATATGGTAAGCATTAAGCACACATTAAGGCATGGTATGATCAAGCACTCATCAAAGTAGAGCAAACGTAGTATCAAACACACGGAATGTCTCAAAAATCTCAAAAGTATCTCAAAGAAACCGCAAATGAAAGAGCAAAAGCGAGCACTCTCTCTCTCGAAGTCCTATGATCTATACAATTTCTCCCCCTTTGGCAACAAGTTACCAAAAAGTTCGAAAGGTATAGAGCTAAACGTCACTAGGGACTCTGCTGGCGGCTCCTGTCTGGGTTGATGGAGTTGAGATAGCTGCATCTGCAAAGGCTTCGGCTGAAGTCTGTGGAGCTGGAGGAGTGGACACTGGAGCTGGAGCTGGAACTGATGGAGCTGTGGGAGGTGCTGATGCAGTAGCCCTGGTGTCTGTCACTGGAATAGCAGCTGATCTGGGTCTTGTGGGAACCGGAGCAGGCTGCTCATAGTCATCCTGGACAAGGTCATCCTGCATCTCCTTCATGAGCTCTTCCTTCTCCCTCTTAGCTTCCTCGATATCTGCCTCAAGCTTGTTGACAGTGACTTGCACTTGATCGACTTGACATCGAGCATGGAACTTGTCTTCAACTATCCTTTCAAGACTCTCCTGAGGCGCACTATCTTTGGCCAGCGTAGTTCAATCCTCTGGGTAGCTTCAAGGAGCTGCTCTCCAACGCTCTTGGGTTTAGCTGCTGCTGCTGCTGCTTCCTTCTCAGCATTAGCTTGTTTGGCAGCTTCAGACTTTGCTTGACCTTCAACAGACGTGGGATCATCCTCAGTCATCACAACTTCATTGTCCTCATGCTCGTGCTGCAGTGGCAAGTGGGGTCTATCCAACAAGTAGGTGCCCGTGCCAAACTTGGCATTGATTAGCATCTGAATGTGCGGGGCAAAACCACATGACCTCTTCTGGTCTGCTGCAGTCCTCTTGATAGTCTCAACTATCAGGTCCATCACCTTGAAAGGTGCCTTCTGATCTAGAATATGCAGCATGTTGATAGAATAGCCTCTTATCATGCGATGATCTCCAGACTTGGGCATCAGGGTATGCCTCAGAATTGTGTTCGTGGTAGGGAGACCTGCCTGAAGATGATACACTGAGCCGAGCTTCCAGATCTCAACATCCTTAGCTGGTACCTCATTGTACATATTTCTCATAGACTCATGGTTTTTCTTGGGAATTCCATAGACATCAACATCATCATCTCTCTGCACTGGAGCATTCAGCAGTGCAGCCCACTCTTCAACTGTTGAAGAAAATCTCTGACCTTCAATCATCCATACAATCCTGCCATCTGGATAGAAATGTGCTGTGGCATAGAATTGCATGATCATCTCATCATTCCAAGCTGTCAGTTTCTGACCAACGAACTCAGCAACACCACATGCAGTAAAGCTCTCATGCACATGTGGAAAGTAGTCTCTGTGCTCTTCACTGTCAATGTATGCCCAGTCAACATAGCGAGTGTCAGCAACAATGGGCTTCTTGTCCATAAGCACTGTCTCATAGAAATCTTGCTGCTCCCTGGTGTGGAACCTTGGATCAACAGCAGTCCTTCTTCTCACAGCATATGGATCAGCTTGTCTCCATAGCCTGAGACCTTTATCCTTTCTTTCCTTCATGTTTTCAGCTCGAGGATGAGCATCATTGTGAATAGGCAGCTTCTGACGGAGTTTCAGCAACACAGGTGCCTCATCATCTGACTCAGCTGGTGGCACATTCTCTTTCTTCTTCTCTGAAGTAGGAATGTTTCTCACTGTTTTCTTGGGCTTGGCAGCAGGCTTGGCTTGAGCTGCCTTTGCTGGAGCTGATGGCTTAGTCTTTGAAGGTGCTCCTGCCCTGATGGCATCTCCCATCAACTTAGGCTTCTGAGGAGGCTAGGGTGCTTCCTCATCAGAATCATCATCAGCTGCTTCATCATGCACAATCCTCTTCCTCTTGGAAGTTTTCTTTATCTTGCTCGAGGTTTCTTCTTCCATGCTCAGCTTCTTAGCAACTGTGGACTTCTTCACCTTGCTGGTGCCTTTCTTGGTTTGTTGCCCTTGATGCTCTTTGGCAACCACTTTCCTCTTAGGCTTAGATGTGATCTCTTCCTCAGCTATGAAATCAGAATCCTCTTCATCAGAATTTCTCTTCTTCCTGGCCCTGGTGGCAGCAGGAGGCAAACCACTTGGTGTGCTCCTTTCACCATCATCAGAAAAGCTGCTGGCTTTAGGACTAGTGCCTGCCTCTGGAATTTCAGCAATTGGAGATTCAGACCTGTTCTGGCTGTCACTGGCATCTGACATGGCTGACAACCTGTGAATAGATTAGGTATAGGCAGAATAGAAGAGTTATCACAAACTGCAGAAGATTTTGCAAAAAGAATGAGTTCAAATTTCAGTTTTAGGTTTTCACAGAATGCATTTCGGTCAGACTGTAACACCCCGGATCCGATGCGCCAGGTGTCCGTCAGTTATTCGCCGTCGTTCCCATGTCATGTGCTTGCGTGTTGCAAATTGCCATGTCATCTTTTGCATTCATATCATGTCATCATGTGCATTTCATTTTGCATACATGTTCGTCTCATGCATCCGAGCATTTTCTCCGTTGTCCGTTTTGCAATCCGGCGCTCCTACGTCATCCGGCGTCCCCCTCTTCTCTCTTTTCATGTGCGGGTATTAAACTTTCTCGGAATGGCCCGAGGTTTGCCAAGTGGCCTTGGTATAGCACCGGTAGACCGCCTGTCAAGTTTCGTGCCATTTGGAGGTCGTTTGGTACTCCAACGGTTAACCGGGTAACCGTGAAAGCCCTCTTTTGTTTCAGCCCAACACCCCTTCCAAAGTGGCCCAAAACCCACCAAACTCCTCTCCATGCTCTCGGTCGTTCGATCACGATCGCGTGGCCGAAAACCGCACCTCATTTGGACTCTCCTAGCTCCCTATGCCTATATAAACGTGCTCCCCTTCCATTTTCGCGGACGAACCCTAGCCCCGCCTCGCGCGCCGGACATGTCCAACTCCACGCGGACATGTCCAGCCTCCACGTCGCCGGGCCAATCCGGTGCGACACGTCATCTCGCCGCCGCCCGCGGCGGTTGGCTATGCTGCCACGTGGTCGCCGCCATCTCTCTCTTCCGCGGCCATGGGACCGGATCGGCCCCGCGAGCCCGCGCCGCCGCCGCTCGTTCGCCGCGGGCCGAACTGAGCTACCCGGCCCGAAGTCGCGCTGCCGCCGTCATCGCCGCGCCGCCCGCCTCGCCCGTCGATCCGCGCGCAACCCCAGCCAGCTGCGCCGCCGGCGCGCCGCCGCCGCCAAGGCCACGCGCCCGCGCCTCCTCCGCCGCGCATCCAGCCGCTGGCGGCGCCGCTTCGCTGCCGTCCGCCGCCGGCTCTCCTCTGCCGCCATGAGTCTGCCGGCCGCCGCCTGCTCCTCTACTCCGGCCGCGGTGCCTACTGGCCGGACCGGCGAGGCCCGCGTCGCCCCGCTCGCCGGAGCACCACCGAGGGCCGGATCCGGCGAGATCCGGCGCCCTCAGCCAGTCAACGCCACCGCCAGGTGGGACCCGCCCGTCAGCCGCACCAAGCGGACATGTCCGCCCGACCCTGGACGTGTCCGTCAGTCAACACCCCCGCGAGGTCCAAAAACGCCTAAGTCCCTGAAATCTGTGTAATTTCATGCCATTTTTATCGCATCACATCTCCGCATCTGTAGCTCCGTTTTGCGCGTATAATATGTCAAATTGTTCGTCTCGACGAGTACATCATTTCATTCCATTGCATCATTTGCATTTGAGCTCATCTTGATGCCCGAAATGCTGTTGGAAGATAGCTTCAGATCGTTAGTTTCAGAATCTTATCAGCTCGAGCTCTTTTGTCATTTTTGCCATGATTTATGTATGCATCCTATGAGTATGAGCTCTACATGAATGTTGGACTAGGACATGCCATCTTTCCAGAGGTGTTGACCTTGTATTTTTGTGAGTTGTGTGCTGAGTGCATTGAGCTTGTAAAGTAGGGTAGTTGCTGTTGTTGTTGTCCTGGCAGATTCTGTTATATTTTGATGCCATGTTAACATGCTTCCACTAATCATTCTATGCATAATCTGGAGATGCTCTATAAACATGTTTTGATATACATGTCATGCTCTATCCATTCATGCCCTTGTTTGCAATTTTAGCCTGCTGGAACATGTTCATATCTTGCTCCAAAGTTGCTTGAAATTGTTTCCTGGCAGACTGTTTGCATTAGATTCAATTTTCACGAGGTCGTTGTAGGTGATCCGTGTATGCTATGACCTTGCTCTTGCCATGCTTAGCTTCATAATCATGCCTTCTTACTGTTGGTTGCCTTGCCATGCCATGTATTGCTCTGTAGTGATTGTTTCGAGCTCACGAACATGCCTACTAATTGTTGTTCCTGCCATGTATAAATCTGTAATAAAACTTGCTATGTTTACATGGGTGCCATCATTTCTTAGAGTCCTTTTTGGCTTATGGTCAGTAAGGGACTATTGAAATATGCTTTGAGTAGAATCATGTCATGCCTTGTTTTGCTATTATAAGTTCCTGTAGCATGTTGTTTGCTTGCTCTAAACATGCCTTCCTGATGTTAATTCCTGGTATGTTAGTATTTTCACTAAGTCTGTGAACCTGATATTTTGAGCACTTTCTCCATGCTTGTTTGAACATGTTATGATGTGATTTAGCCGTAGCTCAGTGTTCCTCTATTGTTAAGCATCTCCTGTAGTTCGCTGCCATATGCTTTGTTTTTATGTTGGGGTGCTGTAGCATAGTTTCGTGTTGCGTGCTAAGTAGCATCGGGCTGTTAAACGCAGATTTGCGTCATTCTTGTTTTGCTTGTCATTTGCAAACCGTGCATCCGTTCCGGTGATCTTTATATCGATTTCAACCGAAATCATCTCATCTTTCAGCGGCATACTTGGTTTGCCAAGTTGATGCCAGTTCATCATTTTCCTTCCGAGCATACATATGCATTGCATATCACATCTCGCATCGCATGTCATGTATTGCATCATATTGCTTGTGCATTGTTCCTTGTTTGATTGTGGTTCCGTTGCTTGTGTTCTTGCTTTGGGTAGAGCCGGAGACGAGTGCGTGAGCGAGGAACCTGTTGAGAACGCCTACGAGGATCAAGCCTTCGACAACTCGAGAACCTTGCGAGCAAGATGACCATACCCTCGAAATCACTACTATCTTTGCTATGCTAGTTTGCTCGCTCTTTTGCTATGCCAATGCTACGATGCCTACCTTTTGCTTGTCAGCCTCCCAAATTGCCATGTCAAACCTCTAACCTTTGACACCATTCCTAGCAAACCGTTGTTTGGCTATGTTACCGCTTTGCTCGGCCCTCTTATAGCGTTGCTAGTTGCAGGTGAAGTTGAAGATTTCTCCATGGTGGACAGGGTTTATGTTGGGATATCACAATATCTCTTATATTATTAATGCATCTATATACTTGGTAAAGGGTGGAAGGCTCGGCCTTATGCCTAGTGTTTTGTTCCACTCTTGCCGCCCTAGTTTCCGTCATACGGTGTTATGTTCCCGGATTTTGCGTCCCTTACGCGGTCGGGTGATTTATGGGACCCCCCTGACAGTTCGCTTTGAATAAAACTTGTCCAGCAAGGCCCAACATTGCCTTTTACCATTTGCCTCACCACCACCTACTTTTTCCCTTGGGAGTCGCTCTCTCGAGGGTCATCTTTTATAGCCCCCGGGCGGTGCTTGTCTAGCGTTGGTCCAAACTAGAGCACCGTCTTGGGACCATCCCTTGGCAACTTGGGTTACGTCGGTACTGTGACGCTTAGCTCATCCGGTCGTGGCTCGAGGCGAGATCTGTGCGGCTACTATCGGGATGTCGACGCGGGCGGCTTTGCTGGTCTTGTTTTACCATTGTGAAATGTCTTGATGTACGGGATTCCGAGCCTGATCGGAGTGTCTCGGTGAAGGTCTATTCTTCGATGATCGCGAGAGCTTGTCATGGGCTAAGTTGGGACACCCTGCAGGTATAAACTTTCGAGAGCCGTGCCTGCGGTTATGTGGCAGATGGGAATTTGTTAATGTCGGTTGTAGAAAACCTGAAGTTGACCTTAATTAAAATACATCAACCGTGTGTGTTACCGTGATGGTCTCTTTCCGTGAGTCCGGAAGTGAACTCTGGTGTTGGAGTTATGCTTGACGCAGGTTGCTATAGGATCACTTCTTGATCATACGTTTGTCGACCGTGCTTTGCCTTCTCTTCTCGCTCTCATTTGCGTATGTTAGCCTCCGTATATGCTAGTCGCTTGCTGCAGCTCCACCTCATGCCTTTACCTTACCCATAAGCTTAAATAGTCTTGATCTCGCGGGTGTGAGATTGCTGAGTCCTCGTGACTCACGGATACTTCAAAACCAGTTTGCGGTGCCTATGTTACCCGGCGGTGATTTAATCAAGCTCAAGGAGGAGCTCGATGAAGATCTTGCCCTTTGTGTTGTTTCGTTTAGTTGATCAAGAGTGGAGCCCAGTTGGGGTCGATCGGGGACCGTTTGTCGCATTTGGGGTTCTTCTTTTATTTTGGTTCCGTAGTCGGACCTTGATTGTATTTGGATGATGTAATGCTTTATTCATGTAATTGTGTGAAGTGGCGATTGTAAGCCAACTATGTATCTTTTTCCTTATGTATTACATGGGTTGTGTGAAGATTACCTCACTTGCGACATTGCTTTCAATGCGGTTATGCCTCTAAGTCGTGCTTCGACACGTGGGAGATATAGCCGCATCGAGGCGCAAGTTGGTAATCGAGCCATCCTCGACCTTAGGAGCCCCCCTTTGCTTGATCGTTTTTAGTGGCGAGTTGTGTCTAGAAAAATGTTTTGAGTCATTTAGGATTATATATATCGGAGAGTTTAGGAATTCTTTTTACTCCCCAGTTCCTTCGACCTTACGGTGAGGTATCTGACGAGAGTTTTGACTCTTCTCTTCTCAAATTTCACTAAAAATTTTTTTAGGATCACGCTGGTATCTTGGGATCGTTCGATATTCTTATGCGAGAACATTGTCTTGGTTGCCTCGACATTTAGGGGTTGTGGCGGTGTCCGGGAGTTGAGCTCCGAGGTGTTGTCGTCATAATTTTATCGTTGCAGTTCGGAATACGAGTTTAATGCGCCGACATCGAAAATCTCTTTTATGCAGTTGTTGGTGAGATAATCCCGCTAACCCAGTACTGAGGTGAGTACGGGAGTATTGCCATGACTCGTATAACGGATGCTTTTCGAAGGTTGAGGTAGACGATTTCCGAAGGTTTCTTGGTTATGTGTTGACGGATGGATACAATTTGGATGTAGGGATTGTTAGTTTGAGTGAGATATATTGCTCCCTGTATCCCCCACACCAGATTGCATAAACCAGAAAATTTCGGGAGTTTCATAGGTGGGAATTCAAGTAGCTCTTAGGATATCTTTCCGACGGATGTATGATATGAAATTGGGGTTCGACGTCTAGTGGTCCGCCTATTCACGGTTGGTTTCTGATGGTCTCGTTGTGTCTTAAAGAGTCCTTGGCTATGCCGACTCGGGGACGCTTCGTATGTCATGTGCACTGCCTTGTACATGATGGTGCTGTACGATTGAGCCCGTGTAGGCCCCACCACGAAAACTTCGGACGAAATCTCTATCATATGTTTGTTCCGGCTTATTCTGCAAGCCAAATCCTTTGTTTTGTTTTACTTGTGGTATTCAAGTTGCTTCGATGTCAAATGTTGAATCCATACCTTTCCGAAATGGTGTTCTCATACTCCGATGTGAATACCAATTTGTCATGTCAATTCTTTTCAACCAGCGTGTTTCTCTTCAAGTGGATCCGATCACTTCAACATCAGCAAGACCAATTATCATTTCTTCTCAACGGTGTTTGTTTCATCCGTCTTCAAGTTGCCTTTGTTTATCCCGCCCTCCCACCCTTTTCTTCAAGGACACAGATTTCTTTACCAAATATCCTTTTATTTTTGTGAAGTTTTCTCCATTCTTTTCTGTCAATGTTCTTACCCGGTGGTTCTCATGAAGATGCTCAACAGTTTCAAGTTCATCATCCTTCATTGTTGTTTCTTCTCCGGTGGATTCAAGTCAAGTTTTGTTGATCATACCTTTTTCCTCATTTCAATGTCTTCTCATAACGGTGCACCTCATTATCATTCTACTTCTCGCTATTTGTTATTCCGGAGTGCTCAAGATATCTCGAAGATTCGTGTTTCCACTCTGCATTCGTTCAAGCTCTTTCGAGGTTGTTATCTCATTCAAGTCATTTAATTCTACCGGTGCAACATCTCTTTTTAATCTTTCAACGGTGTTCTTTTGAGTGGGCCCTAACCCACAGGTCTTTTTCCAGGATCTTACCTGACTCTTCTAATTATTCCGGAGCCATTCTCAAATTCTTTTCAGAGTTTGACGTAAGAATGAGTTATCGTCAGTCAAATGCTTTTCTCCAAGATCTTTCAATTTCTTTTCATAGTTGGCTCAACCTCTTCGCTTTTGATTCTTCCGATGTGCCTCAATAATTCTTGGTGGTGTTTCTCGTTGTCATTCTCATCATTTGAAGACCGAAGAAGAGTTTCTCTTTAATCTTGCTCTAATCTCTTCAAGATTCATGGTGCTAGCTTGTTGCCATCCTCTCATAATTGTTTTCGATTGTGAGAATATTTTTCACCCATCCGGAGCATTTTAGGAGTCTTTTCAGTTCCATTTTATGAAGTCCATCAATTCAGGTTTATTCATTCTCAGCTGTCAATTATCGTTCTCTAAATCTTACCGGTGCATCGTTCAAATATCCTCTAATCAATTCATGATCTCTTTGTTCTCATGTATCTAAATCCCCTCAAGTATCTTCATTCGTTTCCCAATTCTTCCTGGTGAATTGTGCCTTTGCTACGTTCATTTTCAATTCTTACGGTGGTTCTTTCAAGATCTCTCTTCCTTGTTCATCATATCAATTCATTTGTTGTTCCAATCCTACCGGTGGTTCGTTGAAGACCTTCTCAAGTTTTGATATATCTCTCTTTATCCTTTCTACGAGAATAAGTAGTATGCCAAATCCGTTGATTCTCATCAATTTAATTGGTGAAGGATACGCATAACATAATTTTTATTCTTGTTCATCCAAGTGATTAATTCTTTATTCCGGAGGCCCTTAAAATTCTCGGTTTCATTTGTTTCATCTTCTCTTTTCCCGGAGTTCCAAGAGCTAATTATCACGGAGATCCATCTAAATCATTGCAAGGATTCACCTTGTGTTTTCAATTTCTCTTTCTTTTCATTCCTTTTTGTTTACCGAAGTCTCTACATGGTGGTTCATCAAGGATTCTCTTCATTCTTCAATTGTTCTTCAAGATTTCTCTTGAAGTTATGACCCGCCAATCTATACTCAAAAATAAACATGGTGCTCAACACATGTTTTGTTTTGAGGAGTTCAAGTATTCTTCATCTTGCTTTCCGAAGTGCGATTCTTTCTACCTTATCATTTGAGGTGGTGTTATGTCATTCTTGGCAGTTTGAGTTCGTGTTTCATGTTTCACATGTTGTCAAGAATGAGGTATTTTAAATCCATCATTTTCTCTTTGTTCAAGAGATCTTTTCAACCGTCAATCTCTTCATTAGAGTTATCTTGGTATAGATTTCACCTAAAGCCTTCCCTAAGGATTGTTGCTATTTATGGTGCTTATAAATGACCCAAGTTCTTCATTTGTCCTTCCGGTGAAATAAGTTTCTCGTCTCCTTGTTGATATCAATCCAATCATTTGTTTCCGTTGGTGACAGATGTTGGCATTTTCTTCTCCATTCTGTTATTCCAATGATCTATCTTCTATTCTTTCTCCCAGAGGCATTGTGATGTTGCACTTTTCACTCATCACCTCGTTTGCGAGGTCGTGTTCTTTTCGTGCTTATCCATTTAACCGGAGTGTTGTATCATCTCTTCAATATCCTTTCACCTCATTAAGTTTTCTTCTCTTTTCTACCGGATTGTTTGAAATCTCGTTCATCTCTGTTGTACCCTTTCTTTTAAATTGCTCAACCTCTCAAGGTTCATGGTTTCACTCGTTCGTCAGAGAAGCAACTTAGTTTTACCTTTCTATTTCTCTTCCGTTTTCCCTCCGGTGCCATCCTAGATCTCGGGACGAGATCCTCTCGTAGTGGTGGAGTGTTGTAACACCCCGGATCCGATGCGCCAGGTGTCCGTCAGTTATTCGCCGTCGTTCCCATGTCATGTGCTTGCGTGTTGCAAATTGCCATGTCATCTTTTGCATTCATATCATGTCATCATGTGCATTTCATTTTGCATACATGTTCGTCTCATGCATCCGAGCATTTTCTCCGTTGTCCGTTTTGCAATCCGGCGCTCCTACGTCATCCGGCGTCCCCCTCTTCTCTCTTTTCATGTGCGGGTATTAAACTTTCTCGGAATGGCCCGAGGTTTGCCAAGTGGCCTTGGTATAGCACCGGTAGACCGCCTGTCAAGTTTCGTGCCATTTGGAGGTCGTTTGGTACTCCAACGGTTAACCGGGTAACCGTGAAAGCCCTCTTTTGTTTCAGCCCAACACCCCTTCCAAAGTGGCCCAAAACCCACCAAACTCCTCTCCATGCTCTCGGTCGTTCGATCACGATCGCGTGGCCGAAAACCGCACCTCATTTGGACTCTCCTAGCTCCCTATGCCTATATAAACGTGCTCCCCTTCCATTTTCGCGGACGAACCCTAGCCCCGCTCCCCTCGCGCGCCGGACATGTCCAACTCCACGCGGACATGTCCAGCCTCCACGTCGCCCGGGCCAATCCCGGTGCGACACGTCATCTCGCCGCCGCCCGCGGCCAGTGGCGCGCTGCCACGTGGTCCGCCGCCATCTCTCTCTCTCCGCGGCCGCATGGACCGGATCGGCCCGCGAGCTCGCGCCGCCGCCGCCGTTCGCCCGCCGGGCTCTGAGCTACCCTGCCCGAAGTCGCCGCCGGCGCCGCCGTCATCGCCGGCGCCGCCCGCCTCGCCGTCGATCGCGCATAACCCTGCGCCATTGCGCCAGCGCCGCCGCCGCCCGCGCCGCCCCGCGCCCGCGCGCCTCCTCCGCCAGCGCATCCAGCCGGCCGGCAGGCCGCTTCGCTGCCGTCCCGCCGCCCGGCTCTCCTCTCTCCCGCCATTGTGGTCTGCTGGCCGCCGCCGCCTCCTCTCTCCGCCACCGGTGCCTACGGCCGGACCGGCGAGGCTCGTCGCCGCTTCGCCCGGAGCACCACCGAGGGCGGATCCGCGAGATCCGGCGCCCTCAGCCAGTCAACGCCACCGCCAGGTGGGACCCGCCCGTCAGCCGCACTAAGCGGACATGTCCGCCGACCACGGACGTGTCCGTCTAGTCAACACCCCGCGAGGTCCAAAACGCCTAAGTCCCTGAAATCTGTGTAATTTCATGCCATTTTTATCGCATCACATCTCCGCATCTGTAGCTCCGTTTTGCGCGTATAATATGTCAAATTGTTCGTCTCGACGAGTACATCATTTCATTCCATTGCATCATTTGCATTTGAGCTCATCTTGATGCCCGAAATGCTGTTGGAAGATAGCTTCAGATCGTTAGTTTCAGAATCTTATCAGCTCGAGCTCTTTTGTCATTTTTGCCATGATTTATGTATGCATCCTATGAGTATGAGCTCTACATGAATGTTGGACTAGGACATGCCATCTTTCCAGAGGTGTTGACCTTGTATTTTTGTGAGTTGTGTGCTGAGTGCATTGAGCTTGTAAAGTAGGGTAGTTGCTGTTGTTGTTGTCCTGGCAGATTCTGTTATATTTTGATGCCATGTTAACATGCTTCCACTAATCATTCTATGCATAATCTGGAGATGCTCTATAAACATGTTTTGATATACATGTCATGCTCTATCCATTCATGCCCTTGTTTGCAATTTTAGCCTGCTGGAACATGTTCATATCTTGCTCCAAAGTTGCTTGAAATTGTTTCCTGGCAGACTGTTTGCATTAGATTCAATTTTCACGAGGTCGTTGTAGGTGATCCGTGTATGCTATGACCTTGCTCTTGCCATGCTTAGCTTCATAATCATGCCTTCTTACTGTTGGTTGCCTTGCCATGCCATGTATTGCTCTGTAGTGATTGTTTCGAGCTCACGAACATGCCTACTAATTGTTGTTCCTGCCATGTATAAATCTGTAATAAAACTTGCTATGTTTACATGGGTGCCATCATTTCTTAGAGTCCTTTTTGGCTTATGGTCAGTAAGGGACTATTGAAATATGCTTTGAGTAGAATCATGTCATGCCTTGTTTTGCTATTATAAGTTCCTGTAGCATGTTGTTTGCTTGCTCTAAACATGCCTTCCTGATGTTAATTCCTGGTATGTTAGTATTTTCACTAAGTCTGTGAACCTGATATTTTGAGCACTTTCTCCATGCTTGTTTGAACATGTTATGATGTGATTTAGCCGTAGCTCAGTGTTCCTCTATTGTTAAGCATCTCCTGTAGTTCGCTGCCATATGCTTTGTTTTTATGTTGGGGTGCTGTAGCATAGTTTCGTGTTGCGTGCTAAGTAGCATCGGGCTGTTAAACGCAGATTTGCGTCATTCTTGTTTTGCTTGTCATTTGCAAACCGTGCATCCGTTTCCGGTGATCTTTATATCGATTTCAACCGAAATCATCTCATCTTTCCAGCGGCATACTTGGTTTGCCAAGTTGATGCCCGGTTCATCATTTTCCTTCCGGAGCATACATATGCATTGCATATCACATCTCGCATCGCATGTCATGTATTGCATCATATTGCTTGTGCATTGTTCCTTGTTTGATTGTGGTTCCGTTGCTTGTGTTCTTGCTTTGGGTAGAGCCGGGAGACGAGTACGTGAACGAGGAACCTGTTGAGAACGCCTACGAGGATCAAGCCTTCGACAACTCTGAGAACCTTGCAGGCAAGATGACCATACCCTCGAAATCACTACTATCTTTGCTATGCTAGTTTGCTCGCTCTTTTGCTATGCCAATGCTACGATGCCTACCTTTTGCTTGTCAGCCTCCCAAATTGCCATGTCAAACCTCTAACCTTTGACACCATTCCTAGCAAACCGTTGTTTGGCTATGTTACCGCTTTGCTCGGCCCTCTTATAGCGTTGCTAGTTGCGGTGAAGTTGAAGATTTCTCCATGGTGGGATGGGGTTTATGTTGGGATATCACAATATCTCTTATATTATTAATGCATCTATATACTTGGTAAAGGGTGGAAGGCTCGGCCTTATGCCTGGTGTTTTGTTCCACTCTTGCCGCCCTAGTTTCCGTCATACCGGTGTTATGTTCCCGGATTTTGCGTCCCTTACGCGGTCGGGTGATTTATGGGACCCCCCTGACAGTTCGCTTTGAATAAAACTTGTCCAAGAAGGCCCAACATTGCCTTTTACCATTTGCCTCACCACCACCTACTTTTTCCCTTGGGAGTCGCGCATCCCAGGGGTCATCTTTTTATAGCCCCCCGGGCCAGTGCTTGTCTAAGCGTTGGTCCAAACTAGAGCACCGTGCGGGACCATCCCTTGGCAACTTGGGTTACGTCGGTACCTGTACGCTTAGCTCATCCGGTCGTGGCCTGAGACGAGATCTGCTGCTACTATCGGGATGTCGGCACGCCGGGCGGCTTTGCTGGTCTTGTTTTACCATTGTGAAATGTCTTGATGTACCGGATTCCGAGCCCGATCGGAGTGTCTCGGTGAAGGTCTATTCTTCGATGATCGCGAGAGCTTGTCATGGGCTGTTGGGACACCCTGCAGGTATAAACTTTCGAGAGCCGTGCCTGCGGTTATGTGGCAGATGGGAATTTGTTAATGTCCGGTTGTAGAAAACCTGAAGTTGACCTTAATTAAAATACATCAACCGTGTGTGTTACCGTGATGGTCTCTTTCCGTGAGTCCGGAAGTGAACACGGTGTTGGAGTTATGCTTGACGAGGTTGCTATAGGATCACTTCTTGATCATACGTTTGTCGACCGTGCTTTGCCTTCTCTTCTCGCTCTCATTTGCGTATGTTAGCCTCCGTATATGCTAGTCGCTGCTGCAGCTCCACCTCATGCCTTTACCTTACCCATAAGCTTAAATAGTCTTGATCTCTGGTGTGAGATTGCTGAGTCCTCGTGACTCACCAGATACTTCCAAAACCAGTTTGCGGTGCCTATGTTACCGGCGGTGACGAATCAAGCTCAAGGAGGAGCTCGATGAAGATCTTGCCCTTTGTGTTGTTTCGTTTCAGTTGATCAGTAGTGGAGCCCAGTTGGGGTCGATCGGGGACCGTTTGTCGCATTTGGGGTTCTTCTTTTATTTTGGTTCCGTAGTCGGACCTTGATTGTATTTGGATGATGTAATGCTTTATTCATGTAATTGTGTGAAGTGGCGATTGTAAGCCAACTATGTATCTTTTTCCCTTATGTATTACATGGGTTGTGTGAAGATTACCTCACTTGCGACATTGCTTTCAATGCGGTTATGCCTCTAAGTCGTGCTTCGACACGTGGGAGATATAGCCGCATCGAGGGCGTTACACAGACCGAGTCTAAAATTCGGTGAATCCGAAGTGTCTAAACAGAACCATTCACACCACTTTCGGTTGGACCGAAAAGGGTTTCGGTCTAGCCGAGAACACTAGGGTTTCACTAAATCCTCATTTCGGTCTTACCGATTTGCACAACTCGGTTGGACCGAAAAGTGCAGTGCAATGGCCAGAGGCCAAATCGGTCAGTCCGAGAATGTAGAATCGGTCACACCGAGATGTGTTCGGCGGAAACCTAACCCTAAAACTTTTACTCGAATTTCGTTCTAAGAACTAATCTGCTGGATAGGAAGATCTCAAACGTGGCAAGAAGCTGGGCAAACCAATCGTGTATTGAATCGGAGGTTGAAGCACGAGAGGGATCGAAACTCACCCTAACTTGGTGGAGTTTCTCTACGGCGGCAACGGCGCGGAGAGATTGACCGTTGACGGCGACGGAGACCTGCGGCGAGGGCGCACAGGCGACGACGGAGACGATCCGGAGACCACGGCGACGGCAGCAAAGGGTTTGGGGGCGAGGCGTTTTGAAGAAAGAATCAACGCGCGCTGCCCTCAGGTATATATACCCTTCAGCTGTCGGTGGGACCGAGTTGTAAAACTCGGTGGCACCGAGATGGTTAACTGCAAGCAGTTACACACTTCGGTCACGCCGAAATTTGCAACTCGGTTTCACCGAGGTGAAAACCTAGATCAATCCAAGTGCTTTCGGTCTGTCCGATTTTGAGTGAGTTGGTCTGACCGAAAATACTTAGAAGGTTTTGGAAGTTAAGCTTTTGACGGATCGGTGGCTCCGAGTGCTCCTCACTCGGTGGGTCCGAAAAAGACTTGTCCAAAGTTTGTGATATAAGCATGAATAGAGTTTGAGACAAGAAAGCATAGATAGCTAGGGGAGGAACTTAGGCATTCTTGTCCATCCATTTGGTCAAAAAGAAAAATCCAAAAGACCAAAGCAACAAATGGATGTCCTCGAATGGATAGAATTTTGCATCCAACATGCTCACACAATAAGATAGCAAATGAAATATGTGTCAAACATGCACAAACAAAACACTAGCTACTATCACACAATTTGTCGATGACTAGGTCATCTATATATGAGTATATTGACTTAGGAGTCAAATGAGAACATTTGATCATAGGTCATATACATCGTTTAAGCACAAGTGGGGTTACCACTTTTACATAAAGCATTAATGTGTTCACATCATTTGAAGATGCTTTAGCTCAAATCTTTAGAGCAAAGCTCCCCTTGATGTGAGAACCCTTTAAAGGGTCAAACTAACCTTGGGTTGTCGAGAAGACTTCATGTAGATGTTGAAGATGTGGATGCTCAATGTTGATGAAGATCATCAAGAGTTGGGAGCAATCCTTTGGATTCGGGCACTTTCAATACCTACATGGGTTAGTCCCACAAGGAACAAACAAGGATATCCATGGACATAGATTGAAGTACACAAAAGATGATGTCCATGAAGCAATGATTACCTTGTCCCTTGACTTACCAACAAGAGGGTTTGTGACTCCATGAACTAGTGCAGGATGTGGAAGTTGATTGCACAAGTTCTTGCCAAAATGATTGTGAGTGAAGTATGTTGGCGGAGTCACCCTCAAGAAATCTCTAGTTCTTCTTCTTCGGGATCCACATCATCTTGATGGGAATCCTTGGGGTAGTAGTTGAGCTTGACGAAGTAGAGCTTGGAGTTTCCTTGGGAACCCACTTGACCATGGCCTTAGGTGCTTCAATAAATGCATCAATCTCCTCTTGAAGCTTGTCCTTGCCTTTTAGCTTGTGGTCTTGTGGTGGAAGATCATCTTGAGCTTGTTCCACATTGGAAGAAGTAGGATCATACTTCTCCTTTTGAGAAACAAACTTTGGAGTGGGATATTGACCTTCTTCCCATTCAACACCCTCGGCGTTGAACTTTCGCTCAAAACCAATTCCTTGATTCTTCGGTGCCTTCCTTGCTTAAGTAACAATTTCCTCAAAGTTCTTGCTTCCGCAAGGCTCTTGTAGACACCTTTTCTATAATCCCTTTCAATAAACTATTTTCTTGCTCAAGTGTAACTTGGCTTGAAACATTGTTAGTGGAATCAAGAGAATTACTAGAAGCAACAATATTGGATTTAGCATGGTTATTGTTACTACTAGATGAAGAATTTTTCTTATGCTTGTCATGCTTAGTTTTAATAGGTGGCAAGAAATTAGACAAGAGAAGTCGTTTGGCAAGATATGAAGAACTCTTCTTTCGAAGATCGTCATTGATAGCTTTTAGGAACTCATGTTCTTGCTCTAAATTGAGCTTCTCGAAGCGTAGCTTCTCATGAGATCTTAGGAGCTCTCTATGATCTTCTTGAGTTGTTTCATGAGCTAACTTAAGAGTGTTTAGTTCTTTAGTTAGACGCTCAATCTCCTTCATAGCATTGTCATTCGACTCTTCTCGACTATAAAGACTACTAGCATGTTCATCATTACTAGGCTCACTAGATTTGTCATGTAAAAGCTCATCATCACCAAGCAAGTCATCCTCATCACTATCAAAGTCAATGAATTCAGGGTGTGATACCTTGGGGCCTTTAGCCATGAAGCATCTTCCAATTCCCTCATTTGGTGAATCAAATAAGTCATAGGAGTTGGAGTTGGAGGATACGAGAGCAAGACCGGCAACACCTTCATCTTGACTGTATTCGGAGTTGGAATGATAGCTTCTTCGGAGTGATTGTCGAGTCGGAGCGGAGACCCATTCACCTACATGAGCTTGATGTTTTCTTCTTGTGTAGCTCCTTGATGACTTGTCTTTCCTTTCCGAATCCTTGCTTCTCCGAGAGGATCTTCGCTCATAACGATCATCTCTACTCCTTCTCTCTTCCGAGGCGACTCTTCTCTTGAGCTTCTTCTTCTTGGAGATTCTTCTCTTCTCTTGTGGGGAGTCGAACACTCATTTGAGTAGTGTCCGGTCTTCCACAATTGTAGCAGTTTCGATCACGACTAGAAGATCTCTTTTCATCATATGATCTAGACTTTGAGCTTCTTTCCTTGCTTCTACTCTTGTAGAATTTGTTGAAGTTGTTCACCATTAGGCTTATCTCTTCATTGGAAACTAGCTTGTCACTTGAGGTTGTGGGAGCTTCAACTGTAGCTTTGTAAGCACCACTTGACTTGTTGTGAAGCTCTTCCTTATCTTTAAGTGTCATCTCATGAGCAACAATTCTTCCAATGACTTGGTAGGCTTGAGATTCTTGTAGTTTGGCATCATTTGGATCAAAGTGCACACGGTGTCATACTTTCCATCCAAAGCTCTGAGAATCTTCTTGATGATGAATCGATCGGTCATTTCTTCGCTTCCTAAGCCGGCAATCTCATTTGTGATGAGAGCAAGCCTAGAATACATTTCAGCGACTCCTTCACCTTCCTTCATCTTAAACTTGTCCAAGTTGACCTTGAAGAACATCTAGCTTTGATTCCTTCACGGACTCGGTACCTTCGTGCATTTCGACCAAAGTATCCCAAATCTCTTTTGCATTCTCAAGACGGCTGATTTTGTTGAACTCCTCGAGACACAAAGCATTGAAGAGAATGTCACAAGCTTGAGCATTGTTTTGCAACATCCGCAATTCATCCGCTGTAGCTTCATGATCCGGAACTTTTCCTTCCTCGAAGAACTCACCTTGCAAGCCAACACAAATAATGCCCCATGCGCAGGTTATGTCCAAGAATATGCATTTTCATTTTATGCTTCCAACTAGCAAAATTTGAACCATCAAAGTAAAGACCTCTACGAAAATTACCCTCACTAGACGCCATACTCTCCTAGGTTGTGAAACCAAGCTTATGGAGTCCAATGCAATGGATACCAATCCAATGGAGACCAAAGCTCTGATACCACTTGTAGGATCGAAAGTATGTCTAGAGGGGGGTGATTAGACTACTTGACAAAATAAAAGTTTAGCCTTTTGATTAGGACAAGTTTTTAGCAAGTTCACAATGATGATCAAGTCAAGTATCACCCTACACATGCAATTCTAGAGTAATGGCAGCGGAAAGTAAATTGCACATGTAGTAAAGGAGAGGTGGAGAAGAGCAAACGCAATTTGGAGACACGGAGATTTTTTCTCGTGGTTCCGATAGGTGGTGCTATCGTCAAACGACGTTGATGGAGACTTCAACCCACTGAGGGTAACGGCTGCGAGAGTCCACGGAGGGCTCCACCCACGAAGGGTCCACGAAGAAGCAACCTTGTCTATGCCATCATGGCATACGCCCACGGAGGACTAGCCTTACTGGGGTAGATCTTCACAAGTAGGCGATCTCCTTGCCCTTACAAACTTCTTGGTTCAACTCCACATCTCGACGGAGGCTCCCAAGCGACACCTAACCAATCTAGGAGGCACCACCTCCAAAAGGTAATAGATGGTGTTGGTGATGATGAACTCCTTGCTCTTGTGCTTCAAATGATAATCTCCCCAACACTCAACTCTGCTCCTTGATTTGGCTGTGGTGGAAGAAAGGATTGAGTGGAAAGCAACTTGGGAAGGCTAGAAATCAAGTTTCATATGGTGGGAGTGGAGCAACTTGATCTCAACACAAGGGTAGGTAGTTTTCTTCTCGTAAATGTAAGGTAGGAGTGGTAGTTCTTTCGATGGCTCTCTCCACGAATGAAGAGGAGGTGGAGGGTATTTATATCCTCCACACAAAATCCAACTGTTACACACATTTGACCAATCTCGGTCGGACCGAAGTTGACAACTCGGTGAGACCGAAAGTTCAAATCTTGTGAACGTTGGGATTTTCGGTGGGACCGAAAATACAATCTCGGTTAGTCCGATTCTTCCAAAGACTAGGGTTTGCCAATCTCGGTGGGACCGACTTTATCCTCTCGGTAACACCGATATGATGATGTATGTTCTGAAGCTTGGCAACACTAGTTTCGTGAGACCGAGTTTGGAATCGGAAAATCCGAAATTTCTAGGGTTTGGGTATATGGCTGAGGTGGTTCATCTCGGTGTGACTGAGTTTATGGAATCGGTGGGACCGAGATTACTTATGAGTATATGTTGGAATGAAAGATTGCTGATAGTTTGGGAAATAAATCACTAAGCACTTTGAGCAACCAGATCATCATCATAACCTCATCCCCTTTTAATAGTATTAGCTTTCCTATGGACTCAATGTGATCTTGGATCACTAAACCAAAAATAGAGTCTTGAGCTTTTGCCAATGTTTTCCTTAGCATTTTGAGGGGTCCACATCTTCAGTCATTGCCATACCCATATCACTGAACTTTCTGAAATGTTCTCAAGAAACAATTAGTTCAATGATATATATGTTGTTATTAATTACCAAAACCACCCGGAGATTAGTTGCACTTTCACGGATGATACCTATGTGTTCTATATGTGCATTTTCATCATATATATCTATTGTATATTTAAATTGAATTGATCTGAAAGGAAACAGAAAAAAGAAAAAAAATGAAATGCCAACTATGCCGACGGCCTAGCCGTCGACGTAGTTTCAAACTAGGCCGACGGCTAGGCCGTCGGCATAGCTCTGCCCCAGGAGCGCCCAGACGTTGCCACATGGTGCTTCTATGCCGACGGCCTAGCTGTCGGCGTAGTTTCGAAGTAAGCCGACGGCTAGGCCGTCGGCATAGAAGCGCCACGTGGCTGTCAGCGATTGGTCGACACTTGAAGGCGGGCGCCGTTAGATGGTAACATTGTCGATGGCTAGGGCCGTCGGCATAGATGTACGGCCCCCATCGGCATAGGGCCTATGCCGACGACCTTTCTCTGCCGACGGCCTCCCGGGCTACGCCGACGGATATGTTGCCGATGTTCCTATGCCGACGGGGTTCGTCAGCATAGGCCTGTCCCGACGGCCAATCAGGGCTAGGCCGTCGGCATAGGGTGCGGTTCCGGTAGTGACCGGCCAGTACCTCCATGCACTAACTAACTCAGCTAACATGCAGACTAGAATCGCTCAAGCCTTAGCCCACTAACTAACAAGCCATGCATGCATGTAGATGGAATCCCGGCCGCTACGCACGCACGAACGTGACTCGGCCAGGTCGCCACACCACGCCGTGATCAAGATTAGTGCTGACAGGCCAGCTTGGCTGGTGGCCGTTGTCATGTTTTGGGTGATTATTTGAACCTAATCAGAGAGATGGATGACAAAAAAGATTCGAATGTGGATCTCTAGCTCACGTAGGGAATTAGTAACTTCTATGATATGTTGCACCTTGACTTGTTTGCTGCAGCCATCGTGGTTGGCCGCAGGCAGGTCGTGGTGCGCGGGTAGACGTAGTTCTCATCGCCCAGTCCGGCTGGGGCTGCTCCCCGCCGAGATCCATATCGGGCTCGCCCTAGCGGTCGTCGGCGTCCTCCCCACTGCCTCAGTCGTCGTGCATGCTCATCCACAAGGCCACCGTCGCACGTCCTAGTGCTCTCCCGTGCATGGCCGGCAAGAGAGAAGAGGTGGTGCTCAACCTCGACGCCATTGAGGTCCATTCGCCGCCTCAAGCTGGCGACGAGAGCCCATGGGCGCCGTTGTGCAGTGCCGCCATCCCAGTAGCCCCCTCCCAATGCACACAACGTGTATGTTATAATGTGTAAGAGAGGCAGAGAGAGGAGAAGGAAGACGAATTGGTCAACGCATGCATGTGGTGCTTTTGTTTGCCAAGTCAGCTCTTTACAATCAGGCCTTCCCTGTCGGGAAGGTGCTCAAATGGACCAAATCGGTTGATCAGTATTTTCTGCAGATGAATTTGTGCAATACACGGTGCATTTTGCCAAATAAAAATTGGGGAGTGGTTAGTTTTCTGCAATTGTTTCATCGTCGGAGGCAATCATCCCCACTGCCAGCACCTTGTGGCATGGTAACTGAGGGAGTCCTGGACTAGGGGGTGTCCGTACAGCCGGACTATCAATATCCGCCGGACTCCCAGACTACGAAGATAGAAGATTGAAGACCCCGGCTCGTGTCCGGAAGGTACTTTACTTGGCGTGGAAGGCAAGCTTGGCAATACGGATATGTAGATCTCCTACCATTGTAACCGACTCTGTGTAACCCTAGCCTCTCCGGTGTCTATATAAACCGGAGGGTCAGAGTCCGTAGGACACAACATTACATCTCAACAATCATACCATAGGCTAGCTTCTAGGGTTTAGCCTCATTGATCTCGTGGTAGATCTACTCTTGTACTACCCATATCATCAATATTAATCAAGCAGACGAGGGTATTACCTCCATCGAGAGGGCCTGCACTGGGTAAAAACATTGTGTCCTCGCCTCCTGTTACCATCCGCCTAGACGCACAGATTCGGGACCCCTACCCGAGATCCGCCAGTTTTGACACCGACATTGGTGCTTTCATTGAGAGTTCCTCGTCGCCACCAATAGGCTCGATGGCATCTTCAATCTTTGACGCTGTCCAGTATGCAGACTTTCCTCCCGGACAGATCTTCATATTTGGCGGCTTTGCATCGGGCCAACTCTCTTGGCCATCCGAGCAGATCGAAGCTACGCCCTGGCGTCAGTCAGATTTGAAGTTTAAACTTCACGGCCGACGATCGCGGAGACTTGATCTTCGACGGACTCGAGCCACAACAAGCAGCGCAAGACTTTGTGACGATGGGCATGATCTAGCTCTGCCACAAGACAAGACTTTGGTGGTCAGACTTGAATCCGCCCCGGCTACTTGCCCGGAGCCGATCGCCCATGACGAGGGTCGGTGGATAGACGCCGCCTCGGGGGCTTCAACATCTACGGCGATGGAGCCAAATACCAATCTTGTCCCCCGCGAAATTCGTGGTCCCGAGGCACCGGACTCCTTGCCGGACTCCGAGCCTCCCGCGCCCCTGCCAATTAAACCAGATTGGGCGCCGGTTATGGAATTCACCGCCGCGGACATCTTTCAACACTCGCCTTTTGGCGATATCTTGAATTCTTCGAAGCATCTCTCGCTATCAGGAGAATCCTGGCTGGACTATGGCCAGGACGCTTGGAGTTCGGACGACGAAGAAATTCGGAGCCCACCCACCACCCACTTTGTAGCCACTGTCGAGGACCTAACCGACATGCTAGACTACGACTCCGACGACATCGACGCTATGGACGATGATGTCGGAGACGATCAGGACCCAGCGCCCACAGGACACTGGAAGGCCACCTCGTCATACGATGTCTACATGGTGGACACCCCGAAAGAAGGGGATGGCGAAAAAGCAGCGGAGGAAGATTCTTTGAAGAAGCAGCCTAAACGCCGGTGTCAGCGGCGCCGCTCTAAATCCCGCCACAACAAGAATGGAGAATCCGGCACGGGAGACAATAATACTCTAGAGAGTGCCCAAGACGACCTCCTCCTGCAAGATTTAGCGCAGGAGGATGAAGAAGCACGCCTCACGAAGGGCGGCGGCATTTAAGGGGTTGAGGACGATAACTATATGCCTCAATCCGAAGACGAGGCGAGCCTCAATGATGAAGAATTCGTCATACCCGAGGATCCCGTCGAACAAGAGCACTTCAGGCGCAGGCTCATAGCCACAGCAAATAGCTTAAAGAAAAAGCAGCAACAGCTTCAAGCTGATCAAGATCTGCTAGCCGATCGATGGACAGAAGTCCTCGCGGCCGAAGAGTATAAACTCGAACTCCCCTCCAAAAGTTACCCAAGACGCAAGCTGCTCCCCCGATTAGAGGAGGAAGCATACGTACCTTTATCACCAGCGCACGACATGGCTGACCGACCACCCCGTGGTCGCGACAGAGAAGCGTTCAAGGCCCCAGCCAAGACCGTACCCCGACATCGATCCAGGAGTACGAAGCCAAAAGGGAATGCGCCGGACTTGCGAGACATCTTGGAGGACAAAGCAAGGCAATCCAGATCCATTTATGGATCACGTGGGCGCCCTACGAGCCACGACGAATACCGTCGCGCCGGACATAACGCCGGCCGAGCCGAACACAGCAGACAGCGCTCCCTCGAGCTGCGTCGTGATATTGCCCAATACAGGGGCGCCGCACACCCGTTATGCTTCACCGATGAAGTAATGGATCACCAGATCCCCGGAGGGTTCAAACCCGTGAACTTCGAATCCTACGATGGCACCATTGCACTCATGTGTGGATCAAGATTATCTTCTCCACATCCATATGGCCCTTGGTGACGATCTACACGCCATCAAATATCTCCCTCAAGCTTAAAGGACCAGCTCGGCATTGGCTTAACAGCCTGCTCGCAGAGTCAATTGGGTGTTGGGAAGACCTAGAGACGCGTTCCTTGATAACTTCCAAGGTACATACGCGACCTCCAGACGCCGACGACCTAAGCCACATTATTCAGCAACCAGACGAATCGGCCAGACAGTTCTGGACATGGTTCTTGACGAAGAAAAATCAAATCGTCGACTGTCCGGATGCGGAGGCCCTTGCAGCCTTCAAACACAACATCCGGGACGAATGGCTAGCCCGGCACCTGGGGCAGGAGAAGCCGAAATCCATGGCAGCCCTCACATCATTGATGACCCGCTTTTGCGCGGGAGAGGATAGCTGGCTAGCCCGTAGCAACAATCTCCGCAAAAATTCTGGCAGTCCGGATTCTAAGGACAACTACGGCAGGTCACGACGAATTAAAAAAAAAGCGCCAGATTAACGGCGACGGCAGAAGAGGATACGGCAGTCAATGCCGGATTCGCTGCTCCAAACCCGTCAACGGAAGAAGCCATTTAAAAGAACAACCCCGGGCCCGTCCAATCTGGATAGAATACTCGACCGCACATGCCAGATACATGGCACCCCCGAAAAGCCAGCTAATCACACCAATAGAGATTGTTGGGTGTTCAGGCAGGCCGGCAAGTCAATTGTCGAACACAGTGACAAGGGGCTAAATAGCGACGACGAGGAAGAGACCCGGCCGCCGAACAACAGAGGACCGAAGGGTTTTCCCCCGCAAGTGCGAACGGTGAATATGATCTACGCGACCCACATACCCAAGAGGGAGAGGAAGCGCGCACCACGGGACGTCTATGCGATGGAGCCAGTCGCCCCGAAATTCAATCCATGGTCCTCCTGTCCGATCACTTTCGATCGACGAGACCACCCGACTAGCATACGCCATGGCGGATTCGGCGCGTTGGTCTTAGACCCAATCGTCGATGGATTTCACCTCACAAGAGTCCTGATGGACGGCGGCAGCAGCCTGAACCTGCTTTATCAGGACACAGTGCTCAAAATGGGCATAGACCCATCAAGGATCAAACCTACTAAGACAACCTTTAAAGGTGTCATCCTGTGAGTGGAAGCCAACTGCATGTGCTCATCACACCGAAGTGGTCTTCGGATCCCGGATAATTTCGAAGCGAAGAGTTAATCTTCGGTATAGTCCCGCTCAGAAGCGGCTATCATGCCCCGCTTTCGGACGCATAGCGTTGTAAAATTCAACGCGGTGCCACATTATGCATACCTAAAGCTCAAAATGCGGGCCCTCGTGGAGTCATTACGGTCAATGGGAATACGGAACGCGCCCTCCGCACGGAGGAACATACAATGCTCTCGCGGCGAAATCAGAGCAGCCTTCACGGCAATTCTCTAGTCCGCAACTAAAAAGCGGACACATTAAAGCGCGCCGAGCAGTACCAACCAAGACCACCCGCGCGATCGAGCATCGCCAGAGTAACACGGCCCCCCCCGCCTCGCGTATTATCACAAGAATAACACTCGCGTACATCATTACGCTTTGGAGATACCATGGGCTAGGGAGGGCTTCACCTCAAGGATGGAAAAGTGCGGCTCGACCGCACTGAGGGCTCAGACTAGCGCCCCTTGGTGTTATGTTTTATCTTTTCTTTTTATATATGCAGGACTCTACCAAATAGAAGCCCTGCCCGTCGCGAACTTTCCGAACTCATGATACAAAATGTCAGGGATTAAAGAAGGCGGCGATTTACACTGTGTGGTCTCCATTACGAGCATTAAATTCAATTACATACACCAAGTTCTGGGCTTATCCTCAAGGGGACACGCTAATTTAGTCCTAATCCTTGCTTATCAAGACTATTTGTATCAGTTCGCTTTATTAGCGTAACTTCGTCATAAATAACGCAGCACTTACATTTTTGCAAGTTTATTACCTTTTCACGGCAATCGCGTTATCTTTACAAATGTTCACCATGTGACATATTGCACCTGTACACTTTGGTACGGTCGAATACACCAGGCTTCGCTCTATATTACGGTGTGATTAAGTCCGAACACTTTCACAAAGTGCGGCACCCGAACTTATAGCATTATATGAATCAGCTCGAATCATGTCTTGGGTCAATAGTTGGGTTTGCCCGGCTCCTACGTTTTGGTGCCTTACGCCCGCTCCGTCGGCTAAGGTAGCACTAGGAGAACCATCTGCGATTGCGCCTGTTCGGCCGGGTTAACGCCTGGAGAAAGCTAAACCGACGGCATGATAAGGCGAGAGACTGGTCGCTGTTCGAGAGGTCTTTTCGGGTCCCTAAAGACTCATGCCTCTTCGAGCGAAGTTTCGGATTATGTCCGACGAAGGCGTGGATAGCGCCCCGGATTCGGTCTTCCGAATACCAGGGGCTTCGCCAAAATTTAAAATTATAGAATTCTATGGCTAAGTGAGAGTGTTCAAGCATTATAAGTCCGGTCGCCTGGTTCGTCGTGTTGAGTGCCTCCCTAGATGGACCCAAAGATGGGAACAAGAGTGCTCAAGTTTATCACCGAACACCCCAAAGACTCGTGGCTCGGGGTCAAGCCAACGACTTGCCATCTCTCGATTTAACAAACGGCCGCATGAAGGTAATATTTTAAATTAAACAAAGCGTTGCTCATAGCGCATATAAACTTAGTTTTCGGCGCACATGATAAACATACAGCGAGTTTACTCAAGGATTACATTAAGGGGACACTCATGCGCGATATCGCAGGCTCCCTTCAGGACTACTTTATAATATCGCTCTGGCGTACGGTGCTCCTTGCCCGGCGGCGGCGGATCCGTGAGAAGCTTCTCCACATCCAGCTTGCCCCATTGCACCTTTATGCGGGCAAGGGCTCGACGAGCGCCTTCAACGCAGGCGGAGCGCTTGATCACATCCAGCCTAGGGCATGCATCCACTAGCCGCCGACTAGGCCAAAGTAGCTGCGTGCATGGCTCGACCAAAGCCACAACCGGACTATGAGGCCCTTCATAGCCTCTTCACTACCTTGTGGAGTTCGACCAGCTGCTTCAGTTGGTCGCTTGGGGGCACCGGATGGCCGGCCTCAGCGTACTGAGACCAGAAGACCTTCTCCGTTGAGCTCCCCTCCTCGCCACGATAGAACGCAGCGGCATCAGACGCACTACGCGGCAGATCTGCAAATGCCCCTGGAGAGATCCGAATTCGGGTAAGTATCCGGTAATTTACATTAACATGCTTGCTTTGCATGAAAAACGCCTTACCCGCTGCTATCTTCCTCATGTCCTCTACCTCCTCACGGGCCCTCTGGGCCTCGGCCTTGGCGGATTTGGCACTTTCGAGAGCCGAGGCAAGCTCAGACTCTCGAGTCTTGGAGTCATGCTCCAAACTCTCATGCTTTTTCATGAGAGCCTGGAGCTCTTGCCGAACCTCCGCCACCAGCGCCGCTTGCTTTTCTCGCTCAGTCCGTTCCATGGCCGCATTGCGTTCGGCCACGGACACGACATCTCTCAGGGCTGCCACCTCGTTCGTGGCCCCTACATTGCACATTTTATCCTTGTTAATTTTGTTTGCAACCAAAACCCTTTTCTGTAAGGTACATATTTAAAGTGGTGTTCTTCACCTTCTTTTTCCTTAAGCTACCTCTTGGCATGGCTGAGCTCTTGCTCCGACCGCTCAAGGTCCTTCTTTAGCGCCTCGACCTCCGCTGTCAATGCGGCAGAAGTCAACAGCGCAGCCTGCAAACCCATATTTTAGAAACCCTGTATATCTTGTTAAAGATCCTCGGTCGGCTTTTCTTTCCAACACGGACTAAGCATCGAGGCTACTGCCTATGCGGTGTTATATCGCTTAATTTTAAACTTCTTACCTCAAAGCCCGTGAGAAGGTTGTTGCGAGCTTGGCCAGCCCGCCCTTGGCGAAGCTGGACCTTTCAATCACCGCACTCATGAGAGTGCGTGTAGCTCAATGGAGGCGCTTGAGCGCCCCAAAGAGGTTGTCCGATGCCTCCGGTTGGGACGGAGGCCGCCGGCGCCACGGTCCTGCCCCTCCTTCGAGGGGGCTTGCTTGACGGACTGGAACCGTTGCGGGTTCCGGAGTCGAGTCCGGCGCGAAGTCCGGGAGGCTGCCTGACGGCGCCTCCGGAGCCTCCTCCTGGCGCGTCCCCCTATGGGACTCCGCCTCGTCGTCTTCGGCGCGTGGGGTAGAGGCAGTCGGGATGGAATTTACATCCGACGGCGCCAACGACCTGCCCATCGAGTCGGGAAAGTCGTCACCGGCCGGACTAAAGAAATAGTGCGGCGTTAGAAGGACACCGTGTGACATACTATAATACGGCATATGAATGATCCGGCAACTTACGATCTTGCCGGACGTCGAGCACTTGGAGGCCACTCCTCCTCGCCAACGCTGATGTTGGCGAAACTGTCCGGGGGGATAGTTCTCCCCCTCTTGGACCCTTCGGCCGCCCCGATTGGGGAGGCCTTCCTCTTCTTCTCCCCCTCCTCTGGGAGAGAGTCCTCCTCCTCTTCCTCGTCTTCGGGGGAGGAATCCTCATCGTCGTCAGACGCTTGATTGCGGGAACTCTTTCGAGTCCCCGTGGCCACCTTCTTGGCCTTCTTCTCCAAGACAACGACGGTGCCGGAACCAGCAGCCTTGCTAATTGGGCGCTCACTGGTTCTTCCGCATGGGAGCGGATTGATAATCAGCTCGACCTTCTCCATCCATTCTGTCAAAGGAAAGAGGCAGATTAAAAACCTCGCTAGAGTCAATCTAAATTACCGCAAGTGTCCCGTAATGGGGTGAAACACTTACTCCGTCACCGGAGACCATAAGCTGAAACCGCGGTCTTGGTCGCGGATGCGGCGCATCAGCGCTCTTGAATAGCACCCTCCGTGCACCTTCATATGTTGTATCAAGAGCCCGCCAGCGCTTGGTGCTGTTCGGATTAAACTCCCACAGAGTAAAAGCCCTTTCTTGGCATGGGAGAATCCGCCGGAGGAGCATGACGTGGACTACGTCGACGAGCCGGAGCCCATTGCTCACCAGCTTTTTGATGCAGGTTCGAAGTCCCGTCACCTCCATCGGGTTACCCCACTGCAAGCCCTTCTCTTTCCAGGAGGTGAGCTGCATGGGGATTCCAGATCTGAATTCGGGGGCCGCCGCCCATGTAGGCTCGCGCGGCTCGGTGATATAGAACCACCCCGATTGCCACCCTTGACGGAGTCACGAAGGTCCCTTCTAGTTAAGGGACGTTGGGCAGCTTGCCCAACATAGCGCCCAAGATTCGCTTGCGCCCCTTCATGATCTTCGCTTGACGTTGAAGGTCTTGAGCCACAGAGCGAAGTGGGGCCGGATGCGAGAGAAAAGCCTCGCACACGACGATAAACGCCGAGATGTTGAGGACGAAGTTCGGCGCTAGATCGTGGAAATCCAGGCCGTAGTAAAACATGAGCCCCCGGACGAATGGATGGAGCGGAAAGCCCAGTCCGCGGAGGAAGTGGGGAAGGAAAACGACCTCTCGTGAGGTCTGGGGTAGGAACGAGCTGCCCGGCCGGGCAGCCGGCGCGCAATGTTTCCGGAGAGGTATCCGGCGTCGCGCAGTTTGGTGATGTCCTCCTCCTTGGCGGTGGAGGTCATCCACTTGCCTCCCCCTCCAGACATGTTCGGAGAAGGGTCGAGGCGGAATGCGCGAGCTTGAGCGTTGGAGCTTGGGTTCGCAGGGACGGATGAGCAAAGGAGGAAGAAGGCGTAGGTGAGAAGGTAAATCCTTATCCCTTATATATAGGCGGACAAAACTATCGCGCCCTCACCGCCTGGTAAAACTCGCTTATCCCCAAGCGCCACCATCAATGGCGCGGTTGGGTTACCCACGCACGTATTGATGAGAATCCCGGAAAGAGGGGAACACGATCTCTGCTTCGACAGGACGTGCCAAGGAAGCCGCTTCGCTAAACGTGCTGAGGTTGAATGGTAAAAACAATTACAACGAAGGCTTGGCTGCGGTGCGATGTCATGCCGCATAATACGTCAGCAAATTGGATCGGTGTATGTGTTTTATTCTCTCTACGTTGGAGTGTGGAAATTATTTTGCAGAGCCGGACACTATCCTGGTGTTCATTATCTTCTCCGGATTATTCAAGGAGGAACCCGCCTTGCAATGCCGAACATTATGCACGCCGGACTTATCGTCATTGAAGACTGGTTCGGGGGCTACCGAGGAGTCTCGACTAGGGGTGTCCGCACAGCCGGACTATCAATATCCGCTGGACTCCTGCATCACGAAGATAGAAGATTGAAGACTCCGCTCGTGTCCGGAAGGTACTTTACTTGGCGTGGAAGGCAAGCTTGGCAATACGGATATGTAGATCTCCTACCATTGTAACCGACTCTGTGTAACCCTAGCCTCCGATGTCTATATAAACCGGAGGGCCGAGTCCGAGGACACAACATTACATCTCAACAATCATACCATAGGCTAGCTTCTAGGGTTTAGCCTCATTGATCTCGTGGTAGATCTACTCTTGTACTACCCATATCATCAATATTAATCAAGAAGGACGTAGGGTATTACCTCCATCGAGAGGGCCTGAACCTGGGTAAAAACATTGTGTCCCTTGTCTCCTGTTACCATCCGCCTAGACGCACAGTTCGGGACCCCCTACCCGAGATCCGCCGGTTTTGACACCGACAGTAACCATCTATGTTTCCCCTGTATCATAATACTATTGCAATGCTATTGCATGTTCTTCAAAAAAAATAAAAAAAATCTTGTTGTGATTGTTTGGTATCAGTGCTTTGGTTGTCTATACGAGATTTGTTTTGGGATATTCGTAGCATCATGCAATCTCAATCGGTAAGGCCAAGAAGCAGGTCAAGCACCACATTTTCGGCACCGCACTAGCCAAACCCTGAGCCCCTCAATGCCAACCAACAATCAGACCAAAGCACCTTGGCTAATGGAGATCACCGCGCGCCAGCCTGCCGGCATGACACTGATCTCGGCAACCCCCCGGTCCCGGGATGGCCTCGTATGCCAAGAAGACCGTCGTCTAAAAGAGGCCAAGGACACGTCAAATTAAATTTCCAGCGACAAGAAGGGCCTTGAGCAGCCATGGCATTAATCTACACCGGTACCAATGAAAGAGACTCCGAGAATGGGTGGTTGGAGCAGCCCAGAACCCTGCATCGTCGTCGGTCAACAAGGGGACGTTTGAGGAGAACTACCACTGCCACAGAGGAAGCAGAAGGCCACACCCCTTGATCTGGGAGGGCGAGGACACCTGGGCAACACACCCCCAGCCCAAGGTCAGGCAAGGTGGACACTGGCACCCCAAGCCGTGACCATGTCGCCAGGAACACAGCGGCCATCGCCCCCCTGGTAAGGCCCCGCATCGAGCCGGCAAGCGCCGGCCAGCTCTAGATCTGTTTCGCACCGGACCCACCGGGGTACCGCACCAGCCATCCAAACCGCGAGCAACAGCACCCCAAGCATCTCCCACCACGTCGCGACACATCAGCTCCACCGGTGGTAACCAGGTCCCCGTAGCCCGCCACGATGGATCCGCCCGATCAAGATTTGGGGAACAGCACAACCACGGGGCCAGACGCACGCATCCCTCCACGTTGTCGCACCATGCTTGTGCCGCCGTCGCCTGTCACCACGTCACTGTGTCCCGCCTCCCGCGCAAATGCGCCGCCACCGCTCGACACCGCCTACCCACGAAGACCGTCATCGAGCGAGGGGAGAAAAAGCCCCGCCGACATCAACGCTAGCCGCGCGAATGGCGGCGGCGAGGAGGGGAGGGGAGGGGAGAGGAGGCCTAAGGCCATATATTTTTTATATGGTCAAATTTTACATAGTTTGCTTAGGTCAAAGCTAATATGCCGAGTGAATAAAAAAATAGAGAGAGTAGAAAATATATTAGGTTGCTATATTTCAATATTCAGACAATAGCGGTGGTAGTAGCTATTGGATGATCAACACAATACTATGACCCTCTTTTTATCTAGGCTTGGATACTATGGATGAATTGCAAACTACAGGTTTATTTGAACTTCAGAGGTGCAGCAAAGCAAACTTGGAGAGAAGCTCATTGACAATGATGTCTGACTCCATGTCTGGACATATAAAATCAGCCAACTTCTCTTCACAGATCAATTTGAGCTTTTCGAGATCGTATCTTTCCGCGGCTTCAAGGAACTCCAGCAGCCGGGTTGCATATGTTTCATCGTAGTCATCATTTGCTTCCATGTTCACAAAGTCGGGCAATGCATCAGTATAGATGAAAGTAAGTGAGGGAGTCCTGGACTAGGGGGTGTCCGGATAGCCAAACTATCATAATCGGCCGGACTCCAAGACTATGAAGATACAAGATTGAAGACTTCGTCCCGTGTCCGGATGGGACTTTCCTTGGCGTGGAAGGCAAGCTTGGCGATACGGATATGTAGATCTCCTACGATTGTAACCGACTTTGTGTAACCCTAGCCCTCTCCGGTGTCTATATAAACCGGAGGGTTTTAGTCCGTAGGACACAACAACAATCATACCATAGGCTAGCTTCTAGGGTTTAGCCTCCTTGATCTCGTAGTGGATCCACTCTTGTACTACCCATATCATCAATATCAATCAAGCAGGAGTAGGGTTTCACCTCCATCGAGAGGGCCCGGACCTGGGTAAAAACATCGTGTCCCTCGTCTCCTGTTACCATCCGCCTAGACGCATAGTTTGGGACCCCCTACCCGAGATCCGCCGGTTTTGACACCGACATTGGTTCTTTCATTGAGAGTTCCTCTGTGCCGTCACAATCAGGAAGGATGTCTCTTCCCGACTTTAAAAACTATACCATTGCCAAAGGAGCTTTGGCCACCGGCCAAACTATCCGGCTAGGTGGTTTTCTTATGACCGCCTGTTCGGCCGCCGCTTCGACGATGACCTCTCGGGTCATCAAAAGCGATCTTCGCGTCAACTCGGAATTCACCGAGCAGTTGGATCCGATGGACCTCTTCCAGAACGAGCTCTTGGATCGTGATCGCCGCACAGGAGTCGCTACAGATCACGATCAGATTGGGCTTAAACCCGATCGAGAGATTAACTCTCCTCAGTTACCCACCACGCTGCAGTGGTAGAGGAACAACGGCGACTCTTCTTCTATATTAAAGACCAGTTATGTCGGACTCCTGATCCCTCCATGCCGGATTCCCGCGGAGGGACGGACGTCAATCAAATACTGAACCTAAAGTCAGGCAGCGGACCAGATTCGTTGGACAACGTCCAGCAATCCAAACTTCCAAATTCGGAAACTTTTCGGCCCTTGAGCCTCAAGTTGGGTAGGGTTCCGGACTCAATTCCACCCGCCCACCCAAACATAAGCGATCTATCTCAAATCCGGCAAGAGCCCACGGAAACAGTACATCATTACTGGGCCAGATTCCTCCTGGTTATGGACAGTTTAAAGGACTGCCGTAAGGAAAGCGCAATCTCAATTTTCTGCAACAATTGCACGGACAAGGGAATCACGAACGCCATAAGTCGCCGCAAAATTACACGCTTCGCCGACCTGGCGTCCATAGTACAAAAGTACTGTGCGATGGAGAGTACCTGGAAAACCGAAACTAGGTTTTGGGACAATCCGACTCCGAACACAACCCTAGTCCGAAACAAAAGGGTGCATCATGCTCAGGCACCCGGGACAAAAACCAAAAAGCAAAAATCCCATAAAGGGCACGGAACCGTACTAGAGGGATGGCTCAGCGGACCCTGTAAAATCCATAGTATAGAGGGCGCCACTCCAACACACAGCCTTCGAGCATGTTGGATACTACGGCAGGTGGCCAAAAGTGGCCAAGAGCTTCTAGCCCCGGAGAACCAGCCCAACAGCACCAGTACGGTATTAACAGTCTTCAAGACTTTCGCATCAAATAATATGCGGAAACGAACAATCCGCAGCCTCGCCGAAGTCTACCAAGTAGCAACAACAAATCCATGGAGCAACACGGCTATCACCTTCAATGCCAGCGACGAACCTAAATTCCGAACAGCCCGAGCACCAGCCGCATTGGTCCTCAGTCCAATAGTGGACGGCTTTCGTCTTACCAAGGCTCATGGATGGCGGCAGCGGATTAAACCTCATCTACGAGGAAACCCTTCGAAAAATGGAAATAGACTGGAGCCGCATTGAGCGAAGCAGCACAACCTTTAGAGGAATAATCCTTAGTCGGGAAGCACGCTGCACAGGAAAAATTACACTTGATGTGGTGTTGGGCTCGCCGGACAATTACAGGTCCGAGGAGGTCACGTTCCAAGTGGCCCCGTTCAGCAGCGGATATCACGCTTTATTAGGGCGAGAGGCATTCACAATTTTCCAAGCCATACCCCATTACGGGTACATGAAGCTTAAAATGCCCGGGCCCAATGGAACCATCACTCTTGTCAGTGATCCGGACATAGCACTCCGCGCTGAAAATAAGACAGCCGCACTAGCCCTAGAGGCACTATCCGAAGCCCTAGCGGCAGAGGAACTCACTGCGCTGCGCTCCACGGTGAACAGGGATGATGTGATACTCGATAAGAGATCTAAGTCCACCTCTTTTAAACCAGCGGACGAAATAGTCAAATTACAGGTCCATCCAACGGACCCCACAAAGACGGCCTCCATTTGGGCACAATTAAACCCTGTTGTAGACGCCGCACTACGAGAATTCCTTCGGGAAAATTGGGACATTTTTGCCTGGCACCCTTCAGATATGCCAGGAATCCCACGTAGGCTGGCAGAACACAGCCTAAACATCCTAAAGGATTCAAGCCACCAAACAGGCTCTTGGCGATTTTCGAACCCAAAAGACAGGCAATGGGAGAGGAGCTAGCCAAACTATTAGAAGCCGGATTCATCAGAGATATAAAACATCCGGACTGGCTAGCGAACCTGGTGATGGTACCAAAAAAGGACAGATCCTGGCACCTTTGTGTCGATTTTAAAGACCTTAACAAGGCCTTTCCAAAGGATCCTTTCCCCCTTCCCCGCATCGACCAAATCATCGATGCCACCGCAGGGCACGATTCATTGTGCTTCCTTGACGCATACTCCGGATACCATCAAATCAAGATGGCAGAAACAGACCAGGCCGCAACGGCATTCATTACTCCATACAGACCATTTTGCTTCAACACAATGCCCTTCGGACTCAAAAACGCCGGCGCAACATATCAGCGTATGATTCAGACATGTCTGGTTACCCAGATCAGCAAAACAATGGAGGCATACGTAGACGATGTGGTCATTAAGACCAAACACGTCGAAACTCTAGTAGACAATTTGAGGCTCACATTCGACAACCTCCGAGCATATGACATTAAGCTCAACCCGAAAAAATGCGTTTTCGGCGTACCAGCCAGAAAGCTCTTGGGCTTCATTGTATCCGGTAGAGGAATTGAAGCAAACCCAGCCAAGATCCGAGCTCTGTCACAATTGGATATCCCGAAAGACCTCAAACAAATAAAAAACTGACTGGATGCTTGGCGGCTCTAAGCCGCTTCATCTCCGCTTGGGAGAAAAGGCATTGCCCTCTATCGCCTCCTCCGGCGACCAACACTTGAATGGACGGATGCTGCCACAGCCGGACTCAAGAAATAAAGGCCATATTGGCAACAATCCGGTCTGGCCGTGTTTAACTGGGCGAACCGATGTTATTATATATCGCGGCAACACATCAAGTTCTCGCCAGCGGTACTCGTCGTTTAACGAGAAATGAAGGACACAAATTCCCTCTTCAAAACCAGTGTACTACGTATCCATTGTCTTAACTCCATGCAAGTCCCGGTATCCACATTATCAAAAGATAGCGTACGCGGTGTTCATGGCATACCGGAAGCTGCGACACTACTTTCAAGAGTGTTCGATAACAGTTGCCTCTGGAGTGTTGGGAAACGTAGTAATTTCAAAAAAATTCCTACGCACACGCAAGATCATGGTGATGGCATAGCAACGAGATGGGAGAGTGTATGTCCACGCACTCGTGAGACCGTGAAGCGAAGCGCTATCACAACGCTGTTGATGTAGTCGACGCCTTCACGATCCGACCGATCCAAGCACCGAACGCACGGAGCCTCCGAGTTCAGCACACGTTCAGCTCGATGACGATCTCCAGCCTCCGATCCAGCCGAGCTCCGGAGATGAGTTCCGTCAGCACGACGGCGTGGTGACGATGTTGATGTTCTACCAGCGCAGGGCTTCGCCTAAACTCCACGACGATATGACCGAGGTGGAATATGGTGGAAGGGGGCACCGCACACGGCTAAGGAACGATCTGTAGATCAACTTGTGTGTCCATGGGGTGCCCCCTGCCCCCGTATGTAAAGGAGGGAGGGAGGAGGAGGCCGGCCCTAGGAGGAGGCCGGCCCTAGGAGGGGCGCGCCATGGGGAGTCCTACTCCCACCCCTAGTCCAACCAGGGGTCCTTCCATGTAGTAGGAGTAGGAGACAAGAAAGGGGAAGAGAGAAGGGAAGGAAGGAGGGGGTGCGGCCCCTCCCCCTAGTCCAATTCGTACTAGGCCTTGGGGGGGCGCGCGGCCTGCCCTAGGCAGCCCCTCTCTCTCCCGCAGGGCCCAATAAGGCCCAATACTTCTCCCCGGCGAATTTCCGTAACTCTCCCAGACTCAAAATAATACCAATCACTCGAACCTTTCCGAACTCGAATATAGTCGTCCAATATATCGATCTTTACGCCTCGACCATTTCGAGACTCCTCGTCATGTCCCCGTCTCATCCGGGACTCGAACTCCTTCGTACATTAAAACTCATAAACTCATAATATAACATCGCCATCGAAACCTTAAGCGTGCGGACCCTACGTGTTCGAGAACTATATAGACATGACCTAGAACTATTCTCGGTCAATAACCAATAGCGGGACCTGGATGCCCATATTGGCTCCTACGTATTCTACGAAGATCTTTATCGGTCAAAGCGCATAACAACATACGTTGTTCCCTTTGTCATCGGTATGCTACTTGCTCGAGATTCGATCGTCGGTATCCAATACCTAGTTCAATCTCGTCACCGGCAAGTCTCTTTACTCGTTCTGTAATGCATCATCCCGTAACCAACTCATTGGTCACATTGCTTGCAAGGCTTATAATGATGTGCATTACCGAGAGGGCCCAGAGATACCTCTCCCACAATCGGAGTGACAAAACATAATCTCGAAATACGCCAACTCAACATGTACCTTCGGAGACACCTATAGTACTCCTTTATAATCACCCAGTTACGTTGTGACGTTTGGTAGTACCCAAAGTGTTCCTCCGAGAAACGGAGTTGCATAATCTCATAGTTCTTGGAACATGTATAAGTCATGAAGAAAGCAATAGCAACATGCTAAGCGATCAAGTGCTAAGCTAACGGAATGGGTCAAGTCAATCACATCATTCTCCTAATGATGTGATCCCGTTAATCAAATGACAACTCTTTTGTCCATGGTTAGGAAACATAACCATCTCTGATAAACGAGCTAGTCAAGTAGAGGCATACTAGTGACACTATGTTTCTCTATGTATTCAAACATGTATTATGTTTCCGGTTAATACAATTCTAGCATGAATAATAAACATTTATCATGAAATAAGGAAATAAATAATAACTTTATTATTGCCTCTAGGGCATATTTCCTTCAGTCTCCCACTTGCACTAGAGTCAATAATCTAGTTCACATCGTCATGTGATTTAACACCAATATTCATATCTATATATGATTAAAACCCATAGTTCACATCATCATGTGACCAACATCCAAAGGGTTTACTAGAGTCAATAATCTAGTTCACATCGCTATGTGATTAATGCCCAAAGAGTACTAAGGTGTGATCATGTTTTGCTCGTGAGAGAAGCTTAGTCAACGGGTCTGTCACATTCAGAGCCGTATGTATTTTGCAAATATTTTATGTCCACAATTGCATGGAGCTACTCTAGCTAATTGCTCCCACTTTCAATATGTATCCAGGTTGAGACTTAGAGTCATCTGGATCAGTGTAAAAGTTTGCATTGATGTAACTTTTACAACAAACTCTTTTATCACCTCCATAATCGAGAAACATCTCCTTAGTCCTTACTAAGGATATTCTTGACCAATGTCCAGTGATCTACTCCTAGATCACTATTGTACTCCCTTGCCAAATTCAGAGCAAGGTATACAATAGGTCTGGTACATAGCATAGCATACTTTATAGAACCTATGGCTGAGGCATAGGGAATGAATTTCATTCTCTTTCTATTTTTTGTTGTGGTCGGATTTGAGTCTTACTCAATTTCATACCTTTGCAACATGTGCAAGAACTCTTTCTTTGACTGCTCCATTTTGAACTATTTCAAAACCTTGCCAAGGTATGTACTCATTGAAAATCTTATCAAGCGCCTTGATCTATCTCAATAGATCTTGATGCTCAATGTAAGTAGCTTTTCTCGAGGTTTTTTAAAGAACTCCTTTAAAACACTCCTTTATGCTTTGAGAAAAAATTGTACATCATTTCGATCAACAATATGTCACTCACATATACTAATCGAAAGGCTGTAGTGCTCCCACTCACTTTATTGTAAATACAGCTTCATCGTAAGTCCATATAAAACTATATGCTTTGATCAACTTATCAAAGCGTATATTCCAACTCCGAGATGCTTGCACCAGTCCATAGATGGATCATCGAGCTTGCACATTTTGTTAGCACCTTTAGGATTGACAAAACCTTCTCGTTGCATCATATACAACTCTTCTTTAATAAATCCATTAAGGAATGCAGTTTTGACATCCATTTGCCGATTTCATAAAATGTGGCAATTGCTAACATGATTCAGACAGACTTAAGCATCGATACGAGTGAGAAAATCTCATCGTATTCAACACCTTGAACTTGTTGAAAACCTTTCGCAACAAGTCAAGCTTGGTAGATAGTAATACTACTATCAGTGTCCGTCTTCCTCTTGAAGATCCATTTATTTAACATGGCTTGCTGATCATCGAGCAAGTCAATCAAAAGTCCATAGTTTGTTTTCATACATGGATCATATCTCAGATTTTGTGGCCTCGAGCCATTTCGCGGAATCTGGGCTCATCATCGCTTCCTCATAGTTCGTAGGTTCATCATGGTCTAGTAACATGACTTCCAGAACATGATTACTACACCACTCTGGCGCGGATCTTACTCTGGAAGACCTACGAGGTTCTGTAGTAACTTGATCTGAAGTTTCATGATCAATATCATTAGCTTCCTCACTAATTGGTGTATTTGTCACAGGAACTGATTTCTGTGATGAACTACTTTCCAATAAGGGAATAGGTATAGTTACCTCATCAAGTTTTACTTTCCTCCCACTCACTTCTTTCGAGAGAAACTCCTTCTCTAGAAAGGATCCATTTTTAGCAACGAATATCTTGCCTTCGGATCTGTGATAGAAGGTGTACCCAACTATTTCCTTTGGGTATTTTATGAAGACGCACTTCTCCAATTTGGGTTCGAGCTTATGAGGATGAAACTTTTTCACATAAGCATCGCAGCCCCAAACTTTAAGAAACGACAACTTGGGTTTCTTGCTAAACCACAATTCATATGTTGTCATCTCAACGGATTTAGATGGTCCCTTTTAATGTGAATGCAGCTGTCTCTAATGCATAACCCCAAAACAATATTGGTAAATCAGTAAGAAGACATCATAGATCGCACCATATCCAATAAAGTGCGGTTACGATGTTCGGACACACCATAACGTTGTGGTGTTCCAGGTGGCGTGAGCTGTGAAACTATTTCCCATTGTTTTAATTGAAGACCAAACTCGTAACTCAAATATTCCTCTCCGCGATCATATCGCAGAAAATTTATTTTCTTGTTACGATGATTTTCCACTTCACTCTAAAATTCTTTGAACCTTTCAACTATTTCAGACTTATGTTTCATCAAGTAGATATACCCATATCTGCTCAAATCATCTTGTGAAGGTCAGAAAATAACGATACTTGCCACGAGCCTTCATACTCATTGGTTCTGCATACATCAGTATGTATTATTTCCAATAAGTCGGTAGCTCGTTCCATTATTCCGAAGAACGGAGTTTTAGTCATCTTGCCCAAAATGCACGGTTCGCAAGCATCAAATGATTCATAGCCAAGTGATTCCGAAAATCCATCTTTATGGAGTTTCTTCATGTGCTTTACACCGATATGACCCAAATGGCAGTGCCACAAATAAGTTGCACTATCATTATTTACTTTGCATCTTTTGGCCTCAATATTATGACTATGTGTATCACTACGATCGAGATCCAACAAACTATTTTCATTGGGTGTATGACCATTGAAGGTTTTATTCATGTAAACAGAACAACAATTATTCTCTGATTTTAAATGAATAACCATATTGCAATAAACATGATCAAATCATATTCAAGCTCAACGCAAATGCCAAATAACATTTATTTAGGTTTAACACTAATCCCGAAAGTATAAGGAGTGTGCGATGATGATCATATCAATCTTGGAACTACTTCCAACACTCATCGTCACTTTCCTTCAACTAGTCTCTGCTTATCTCAGAACTCCTGCTTTGAGTTACTAATCTTAGCAACCTAACAAGTATCAAATACTTAGGGGCTACTATAAGCACTAGTAAGGCACACATCAATATTTTGTATATCAAATATACCCTTGTTCACTTTGCCATCCTTCTTATCCACCAAATATTCAGGGCATTTCCGCTTCGGTGACCATTTCCTTTGCAGTGTAAACACTCGGTTTCAGCTATGGTCCAGCTTTGGGCTTCTTCGCAGGAGTGACAACTTGCTTGTCTTTCCACTTGAAGTTCCCTTTCTTTCCCTTTGCCCTTCTCTTGAAACTAGTGGTCTTGTCAATCATCAACACTTGATGCTCTTTCTTGATTTCTACCTTCGTCGATTTCAATATCACGAAGAGCTCGGGAATCGTTTTCGTTATCCCTTGCATACTATAGTTCATCACGAAGTTCTAGTAACTTAGTGATGGTGACTAGAGAATTCTGTCAATCACTATCTTATCTGGAAGATTAACTCCCACTTGATTCAAGCGATTGAAGTACCCATACAATCTGAGCACATGCTCACTAGTTGAGCGATTCTCCTCCATCTTTTAGCTATAGAACTTGTTGGAGACTTCATATCTCTCAACTCGGTATTTGCTTGAAATATTAACTTCAATTCCTCGAACATCTCATATGGTCCATGACGCTCAAAACATCTTTGAAGTCCCGATTCTAAGCCGTTAACATGGTGCACAAAACTATCAAGTAGTCATCATATTGAGCTAGCCAAACGCTCATAACGCTTGCATCCGCTCTGCAATAGGTCTTTCACCTAGCGGTGCATTAAGGACATAATTATTCTGTGCAGCAATGAGGATAAACCTCAGATCACGGATCCAATCCGCATCATTGCTACTAACCTCTTTCAACACAATTTTCTCTAGGAACATATCAAAACAAACATATGAAAGCAACAACGCGAGCTATTCATCTACAACATAATTTGCAAAATACTACCAGGACTAAGTTCATGATAAATTTAAGTTCAATTAATCATATTACTTAAGAACTCCCACTTAGACAGACATCTCTCCAGTCATCTAAGTGATCACGTGATACAAATCAACTAAACCATGACCGATCATCACGTGAGATGGAGTAGTTTTCAATGGTGAACATCACTATGTTGATCATATCTACTATATGATTCACGCTCGACCTTTCGGTCTCCGTGTTCCGAGGCCATATCTGCATATGCTAGGCTCGTCAAGTATAACCTGAGTATTCCGCGTGTGCAAAACTAGCTTGCACCCGTTGTAGATGGACGTAGAGCTTATCACACCCGATCATCACGTGGTGTCTGGGCACGACGAACTTTGGCAACGGTGCATACTCAGGGAGAACACTTCTTGATAATTAGTGAGAGATCATCTTAAAATGCTACCGTCAAACAAAACATAATAAGATGTATAACAGATAAACATAATATGCAATCAAAATATGTGACATGATATGGCCATGATCATCTTGCGCCTTTGATCTCCATCTCCAAAGTACTGTCATGATCTCTATCGTCACCGGCACGACACCATGATCTTCATCATCTTGATCTATATCAATGTGTCATCACATGGTCGTCTCACCAACTATTGCTCTTGCAACTATTGCTATCGCATAGCGATAAAGTAAAGCAATTATTTGGCACTTGCATCTTATGCAACAAAGAGACAACCATAGGGCTTTCGCCAGCCATCGATAACTTCAACAAAACATGATCATCTCATACAACAACTTATATCTCATCACGTCTTGACCATATCACATCACAACATGCCCTGCAAAAACAAGTTAGACGTCCTCTACTTTGTTGTTGCAAGTTTTACGTGGCTGCTACGGGCTTAGCAAGAACCGTTCTAACCTATGCATCAAAACCACAACGATAGTTTGTCAAATAGACTCGCTTTAACCTTCGCAAGGACCGGCGAGCCACACTCGGTTCAACAAAAGTTGAGAAACCGACACCCGCCAGCCACCTGTGTGCAAAACATGTCGGTAGAACCAGTCTCGCAGAAGCGTCACGCGTAATGTCGGTCCGGCCGCTTCATCCAACAATACCGCCAACCAAAGTATGACATGCTGGTAGGCAGATGACTTATATCGTCCACAACTCACTTGTGTTCTACTCGTGCATATAACATCAACGATAAAACCTAGGCTCGGATGCCATCTGTTGGGAAACGAGTAATTTCAAAAATTTCCACGCACACGCAAGATCATGGTGATGGCATAGCAACGAGACGGAGAGTGTATGTCCACGCACTCGTGGACCGTAAGCGAAGCGCTATCACAACGCTGTTGATGTAGTCGTACGTCTTCACGATCCGACCGATCCAAGCACCGAACGTACGGAGCCTCCGAGTTCAGCACACGTTCAGCTCAATGACGATCTCCAGCCTCCGATCCAGCCGAGCTCCGGAGATGAGTTCCGTCAGCACGATGGCGTGGTGACGATGTTGATGTTCTACCGGCGCAGGGCTTCGCCTAAACTCCGCGACGATATGACCAAGGTGGAATATGGTGGAAGGGGGCACCGCACATGGCTAAGGAACGATCCGTAGATCAACTTGTGTGTCCATGGGGTGCCCCTGCCCCCGTATATAAAGGAGGGAGGGACGAGGAGGCCGGCCCTAAGAGGGGCGCGCCATGGGGAGTCCTACTCCCACCGGGAGTAGGATTCCCCCTTTCCTAGTCCAACTAGGGGTCCTTCCATGTAGTAGGAGTAGGAGACAAGGAAGGGGAAGAGAGAAGGGAAGGAAGGAGGGTGCGGCCCCTCCCTAGTCCAATTCGGACTAGGCCTTGAGGCTGCACGGCCTGCCCTAGGCAGCCCTCTCTCTCCGCAGGCCCAATAAGGCCCAATACTTCTCCCGGCGAATTTCAGAACTCTCCAGACTCCGAAAAATACCGAATCACTCGGAACCTTCCGAACTCCGAATATAGTCGTCCAATATATCGATCTTTACTTCTCGACCATTTCGAGACTCCTCGTCATGTCCCCGATCTCATCCAGGACTCGAACTCCTTGGTACATCAAAACTCATAAACTCATAACATAACCGTATCGAAACCTTAAGCGTCACGGATTCTACAGGTTCGAGAACTATGTAGACATGACCTAGAACTATTCTCGGTCAATAACCAATAGTGGGACCTGGATGCCCATATTGGCTCCTACATATTCTACGAAGATCTTTATCGGTCAAACCGCATAACAACATCGTTGTTCCCTTTGTCATCGGTATGTTACTTGCTCGAGATTCGATCGTCGGTATCCAATACCTAGTTCAATCTCGCCACCGCAAGTCTCTTTACTCGCTCTATAATGCATCATCCCGTAACCAACTCATTGGTCACATTGCTTGCAAGGCTTATAATGATGTGCATTACCGAGAGGGCCCAGAGATACCTCTCCGACAATCGGAGTGACAAAACCTAATCTCAAATACGCCAACTCAACATGTACCTTCGAGACACTGTAGTAGTCCTTTATAATCACCCGATTCGTTGTGATGTTTGGTAGTACCCAAAGTGTTCCTCCATGAACGGAGTTGCATAATCTCATAGTTACAGGAACATGTATAAGTCATGAAGAAAGCAATAGCAACATACTAAACGATCAAGTGCTAAGCTAATGGAATGGGTCAAGTCAATCACATCATTCTCCTAATGATGTGATCTCGTTAATCAAATGACAACTCTTTTGTCCATGGTTAGGAAACATAACCATCTCTGATAAACGAGCTAGTCAAGTAGAGGCATACTAGTGACACTATGTTTGTCTATGTATTCACACATGTATTATGTTTCCGGTTAATACAATTCTAGCATGAATAATAAACATTTATCATGAAATAAGGAAATAAATAATAACTTTACTATTGCCTCTAGGGCATATTTCCTTCACGAAGTACCTCTCAACGACATTATAAACAACTGCGACGCGACGGACAGGATTGCAAAATGGGCCATTGAGCTCTTATCGTTCGACATAACCTACAAACCACGGCGAGCTATAAATTCGCAAGCTTTGGCTGACTTCATCGCCGAATGGACCGAAGCCGAACTCCCTAAAGAGTACGGCACATACTCCATTTGGATCATGCATTTCGACGGCTCCAAAATGTTGGCCGGCTTGGGGGCTGGCGTCGTATTGACGTCCCCAACCGGAGACACAGTCCAATACGTACTTCAGATAATGTACACGGACTCCAACAATGCAGTCGAATATGAGGCCCTTCTACCTGGTCTCCGGATGGCAATCTCCATGGGTATTCAACGCCTAGAGGTGCGTGGGGATTCAAACCTCGCAATATCCCAAGTAAATGGAGACTTTGACGCCAAGGATCCGAAAATGGCAGCCTATTGCAACGCCGTCTTAAAAATGTCAGCTCGATTCGAAGGACTCGAATTCCACCATGTAGCCCGGGATAATAACCAGGCAGCTGACGTGTTGGCACGCATCGGCGCAAAACGCGACGCCGTCCCTCCAAACATCTTCCTGGAGCGGCTCTTTAAGCCATCCGTGTTATGGGAAGAGGAGTCCAGAAATAACAACCCGGAACCAACCGCACCACCCAACACGGAACATTCTGACACAATCGATGGCTCAGCCAATGAAACAACACCTTCAGCCCACAAAATAATGGCAGTAATTGCCCCATGGACAGAACCATTCCTAGCCTACTTAATTAGGCAGGAACTTCCCGAAGACCAAAATGAGGCCCGCTGCATAGTTCGGCGATCTAAAGCCTACAAGGTCCATGAGGGAGAACTTTATAAGAAAAGCACAACCGGAGTCCTTCAAAGGTGCATCTCCGAAGAGGAAGGGCGAAATCTCCTGGCTGAAATTCACGCCGGACTCGGTGGGCACCACGCCGCAGCCCGGGCCCTTGTGGGCAAGGCCTTCCGTACAGGATTTTATTGGCCGACTTCCCGGGCAGATGCTCAGGACTTAGTCCAACGATGCGTCGGTTGCCAGCTCTTTGCTAATCAAAGCCACATGCCACCCACCGCCCTCAAAACTATACCCATCACCTAGCCGTTCACGGTCTGGGGGCTTGACATGGTTGGACCCCTTAAAGGGGGAACCCACAAGCAAAAATACCTATTGGTCATGGTGGATAAATTCACCAAATGGATAGAGGCCAAGCCGGTTAAAACGGCCGAATCTGGACCTGTGATAGGCTTCATATCTGGGGTAGTACACCATTATGGCGTCCCCCCCATAGCATCATCACTGATAACGGCACGAACTTCACGGCCGACGAGGTTAAACTCTAGTGCAAAAACATGGGCATCAAGCTCGACTACGCTTCAGTCTATCACCCTCAAACTAACGGTCAAGTCGAATGAGCAAATGGTCTAATCATGAGCGGCATTAAACCCAGGTTAGTGCGGTCCCTCACGGAATCTAACACGAACTGGGTGGAGGAGCTCGACTCCGTACTCTGGGGGCTGTGGACCACGCCAAATCGTACTACCGGACTCACGCCATTCTTTATGATATACGGCGCAGAGGCAGTTTTGCCCTGCGATATAATTCATGACTCACCTCGAGTGCGCATGTACGAAGAAAGAGAAGCCGAGTTGGATCGCAAGGACAATTTGGACGCATTGGAGGAGGAGCGCGACGTGGCAAAGGCCCGTTCCGCATTCTATCAGCAGCAGGCTCGAAGATATCAAAGTAGAGAAGTACGGGCCAAAACTTACAATGTTGGCGAACTAGTTCTACGCCTGCCGGACAAGAAAAAGGACAAACTCAAGCCCAAGTGGGAAGGTCCCTTCATCATCGATCAAGTTCTGACCGGCTTAGCATACCGTCTACAAAACGCATTGAACAATCGACTCGAGCCGAACCCATGGAACGCAACCCGCCTCCGAAGATTCTACGCCTAGTGCCGGACACAGAGTTCGTCTCCTTCCTCCGTCCACATTTTAAACGTTTGCTATCTTTTGTTTTTTCTCTTCCTTCCTCCGTTCTTTTCGTAAAGCCTTTGTGGGCTGACCTGCGCATTGTTCGCACACACTTGACGTGCTGCTTGCACTCATTATACCCGGGGGCTTCTTTAACAGAAGCTTATTTATGCGGGCTCCATGCCCAACACATGCATCACACTTCCGCATGTACCTTTTACTCACCATTATATGCATCGATATGACTTAAGTTTTGGCCAAGCTGGGTTGCCTGGCTCCTGTGCTTACCCCACGCTCCCGATTGTTCGGCTAGGAGGTAAAGGAGCACCTCACGATTGTTATCGCTGGTCACGGATGTGTACCTCGATCGGGTGAAGCCGAAAGCTAGCATTCTTAAGGGAATATTCGGTCGGTGACTTGAAAGATGATTTCTTATTTATTTATTTATCTGCCCCAGATGCTTTTACGCTCTTTTCGCAGTCGGACACGCACTTTAGGGATGCCTCCCTGTGGAAAAGAACCCTAACGGAACTATTCTCCCCGAAGATGTTTCTTACTAACCATGTAATATAACATAACTAGTTGGGCACTTGTCTGATAAAGCACTAATGACCCCTACGCCTGGTCTCCATGCATGCCCCAGTTTTTTCATAATCGTGAGGGTATTCGGACACACTCCGGACTCTAGGGTCCCGAGGTTGAAGCGAAAAGGCCCGCAAAGACAAACGATCTACAATCCGGCTAGAAGGCATTTTACATGTCATTTTAGATTACATCGTCAAATTGACTGATTGTACTCTTCTTCAATCCTATCTAACAGGCTGTCTAGCTTACAGTCCGGTTGGGAATACTTAGCTGCCAACTCTACTTGGTCGTACATTAAGCTCACAAGAATCTCCTTCCCATCGGGCCCCACAGGTCCGACCTCGGCCATGTGGTTCGGATCAGCCTTCGTGTACCGCGTCTTCACCATGGCCCAGGCCTCCCGGGAGCCTTGACGGCAGGCCGATATCTTCCATAGACAGAAGCGATGCCGTGCTCCCTGAAGCTTCTTTGCAAGCCCTCCAATACCCTCGGGCAGGGAGACGGATGGCCATAAGGCCTGGACGACGCCGCTCATCGCCTGCCGAACACGTTCGTGCAGCTGCAGCAGCTCGGGAAGCAGATCACCCATTGAACCGGGCATTTCCTCCGCAGGACGACCCGTGAGCACACCTGCAGACATATTTCTGTCAATCGACTCGCTCGCCGAACTCTTCTTTTCAAAAGAGTTTGCTCAAGCACTTAATATAAATGCCGTGACGAAGCCGCTGATTCTCCTTCACGGAGCCAGACAGCTGGGCCCGAACACCTTTTAGCTCTTCTCCCAGCTGGGTGTGGGCATCTTGGAGTTTGTTCCTCTCCTGCTGCACCTTCATAAGCACCCTCTCGCCGGCCTTCAGCTGGCGCAGTAGCTGTTGCTTGTCCGGATCAAGTCCGACAACATCTGCAATATTATTGTCAGACTTATACGCACGGCGCACGCCATAAACCGCTTATCTTTTTGAAATATGTGTTACCAGAGGGGGTCTCTGTGTCTCCTCCTGCGGCGGCTAGTGCGGCCTCAAGTTGGGCCTTGCACCCTTGAAGCTCCTGGGACAATTGGGTATTCCTCTCCGTAAGATCCTGCATATCAAATGACCCTTAAATCAGTTATTCTAACTACTTTAAGTCTCGGGGGCTACTCGCATATATAACTATTAAAATTCCTTATTCGTATGTCTTTCACATACTGCTCCGTGGCTCTGGTTAAACCATCTTGAGCGGCACGGAGGTGCGCGTCTCCCACATTAAAGGCATTCAACGCCTCTGGGGAGAAACACGCATCATGAAGAACTGTCCGACGGTGCCTGTGATTCATGGCGCTCTCCACCTCAGACCTGGTGGCGGACAGCCTGTCGGCATCCTCCGTTGGAGGAGCATCCGGCTCGCGCCTTGCGCTCGCCTCCCCCTCCGGACCAAGTGTTGGAGCCTGGCTGGCGGAGGCTTGGTTGGCAACCTCTCCGGGCATGTCCGGCGAGCGCTCTTTCTCCTGGAAAAGTCATGAGCATTAATATACCTCCCAGGAATCTTTCCCTTAAAAACGGTGGCGTGCCATACCGTTGCAGCGACGTTTCTATTTGCACCGCACCCCTCTTCCGCCTGCTGGGCCGAACTGACCCTTGTCGGTCAGCCGCCGCGGGTTCGGCTTCCCGCCTTGAAGGCACCTCCTGCGAGACACCGTTGGTATACGGTGGTCAGAAATAAGCACGAATGAAGTAATGGTGTCAGGACTCCGGTCATAGTTACCTGGGAAGCCGGAGATAAACCGGGGTAGTCAGTCGTAATGGCGACTCGAGCATTGTCCATGCTAAGTTGGTGAAACACCCCGTCAATCAGCTCCACCTCTATGTCCGGATCCTCTCTGGAGGCTGGATCAAGGGATCTTTCCGGATCCTCGGGTTGTGGAGTCGGGCTGTGTATGCCCTCCACATCCCGGCGCAGTTCCTGCATCGAAATCATAAAGTAAGACACTTAACTTTGAAAGCACAGATCGGATAAATAAACGTCCGCTTACCCAGCTCCGAGGGTTATTCATGGAGAATCCATTCAACAGACTCGTGCGGAGGAAGTCCTCCTTCTCCCTCTTGTACAAGCCGGACAGGATCTTCACCAGATCGGCAGCCGATCCCGGCCCCTTGCGGCCCTGACGGGTGGCGTCATTCTCCCCGTTGAAATCCCACATTGGGTGGCCCCTATATTGGAGCGGCTGCACCCCTCGCATAATGCACGTGGCCATGACTCCAATCATGGTCAATCCGGAATGGGCCAGTAACCTTATCCGGCCCATTAGATATTGGACGCTCCTATCATCTTCCCGTTGAGGGCTCCGCGGGCGCCAACTCACGCGTTTCTTCAGAGGAGCGTTGCTGAACTCCGGGAGGCCGATCCGAACTGGGTCCGCGGTGGGCGCCTTCCATATAAAACCACCAAGGCCAGTCTTGGACGCTTCTTCGGGTTCGGATAGATATCCGTCCCGCGATACGCCATATTTCGCCCGCCCACTTGATATATCAACCCGTCGTGAGAACGGGTACGAGGCAAAACAATCTCTTTCTGCCTTTTCATCGCTGTCACTTCCTCCCACCATCTGGTGCATTCTCCCGATTTCCGACTCCGCGTGATGCTGCGCCTGTCCCCCTCGGCATGAGGAGTTGTCGTTTCCATGTCATCATCAGTCACAGTAGAGTTCTCATGCACATTTCTTGCCGATCCAGCATCTCTCTGCAGTCTCAGGATTCTCATGATCTCAGGTCGCTCAGTGAGGCTGTCGGATTTACGCATTGTCAGTCAGTGTAGCTCGCTGTGTGCATCGCATACTGCGATGCTTACTGCTCGTATGTTCGATCGATTCAGCTCATCGCCATCTGCCCTCATGTCTGATTCATCGCGAGTGATCCGAGCATTAATCGAGGTGATTTCCATCCGTATTGCGTTTGTCGTCCGTTCGCCGCTGCAGCTAGATCACAGGGAGATTCTGATACGCTATTTTGATGCCGATTTGCTGGATGCTGCCGTCATTCTTGCATGACTTCACGCTGCACTCCTTCAGTCTGATTCTGCTAGATTTTGCTGCCATCTCAGCCTCACTGCTCCATTCGATCGGATGCCAGAGTCACGTCGTAGTTACTGATGTCTGAGCTGTCATCTCATGCCAGTGCTCAGCGCAGTGCTGGCTCTCATGCCCTGTCGATGATGTCTGCTCATTGGCACTGCATTCATGCTTTTGCTCGCCTATCTGCTGCATGTAAGTTCATATGATGCATCATCCTCGCGTACGCATCGCTGAGCGAGATTGCGCTTGTGCATTCATGTTGATTTCTCGATGACTTATGCCTCTTGCATGATCTGACTCCTGCTGCGTCATGGTTAGCTGGTCATTCACGGCTTTCTCCTGACGCGTGATGTCGGCACTCGATCATTTCTGCCTGATTCAGTCTTGATGTCTCCGTCGTCAGACTCCCAGTAGTGTCATCGTTCATATCTGGTCATACTGTCGCATTCGATCTTTTCCTACATCGGCTTGCTGACTTGAGTTCATCCGTCGCATTCCCGAGCTAGCTCTAGTAGGTTGTCTCCCATGATACGCTTTTGTCTACGTTTGCTTGCATCGTTCCCATTATCTAGTTGCAGCCTTGTTCCATTTCCGCGCTCTCAGCTAGCTCTGCATCACGCGAAGAGCATCATCATGCTAGACGGTGTTTCCGGCGTCGTGATGCATGCTAGGTCATACTGTGATCATTGTACGGTCATTGTATTAGTCTAGTTCTTCCAGATTTATGCTCGACTCCTGGATTTCTGCCACTGACATCGCTCTCCTCAGCCTTGATCATGATCTATCGATCAGTTGGCTTGATCACTTCGCTGCATCTCTGTCGTAGCATTGCGATTCTCCGATCCTAGTGTCAGCTCTCATCGCACGAGTACGCATCGTGATTCTTTACTGTGTCCTACCGATATCCTGGAGTCTTGATTTGATCTAGCCTGGTTGTCATCGCATGTTGCATCATCTCGCATGCATCTCTGAATTCGCATTTTCTCACAGTCATGTTCGCCTCATTGATGGCGCCAACGAGCTGTGCCTTGAAGACGGTGGATCGGGCTGCAAGCACGGACCGGTGCGCAACAATCTTGTCGCCGCCGACCTCAAACGTAATATCAGCACCCTCCTTGCTCAGGAGGAGATCGCCAAGGGCTTCACCACCAAGCTTCCCCTTAACGGCCCTCAAATTCATAGCAGACACACCATTAGCACCAGAGAAGTCGCGGCTTGTCTGTCCGGCTACCACTGTGCGGCTCTTCTTTCGCTGCCCAGAAGATTTATCAACCAAACGCTTGATTTTCTGAAGCAACTCAATTATCCATCCAGGTTAAAGCTTAAGAATACGAAGGCACTCATTTATTAGACAAAACATGTCATAATCAACTTTTTCTCGTGCATCATCTGCTGCAGCATCCGCAGCCTCTATCTTCTGCACCACATCAACTGGCAACCGCTTGATGGAGGGATGCCATTCTTCCACGGCGATAGGGGTCAGAATCTTCGCCATAACTTCTGCATAGAGCTTGTCATCCTCGATAATTCGACCGATATCCGGAACCAGCTTGTCGCATGTCTCACGCACCGTCTTGGCTGCATGCTTTAATATTGCATCGCATCGATCCAATGAACCAATATACGCTATGAAGTTTTTATCAATTGTTTCTGCAGAAATACTGATTCCAAATCTATTCACGCAATCTTTAAACCCTTGGCATAACGGGAGAAGGTACTCACGAGTGCTGTTGTGTTTTTCTTTGCGCACAAAATACGGCATCATATTCCTCAACCCCCACATCAGTTCGTGGATAACGTCCTTGTCGTCGTAGCAATCGACTCCCAGATTGGACTTGATGATAGCGGCCCTGAGTTTTTCATCCTCGACAACCAGCTGTGGTATGTGTTTGCAGTGCCTCCTGATTGAATAAGCGAGCCTCTCCCCAGGACCATCGACGCCCATCACAGCAGACTTGTCATCAACCTTGATAATCTCCGTGGCAACGTTATCCATGATGAACCACGTCCACAGCTTCTGCGGCCCGGAACATATCCTACCATTAACACTGAATAAAGCAAAACCTGTGGGAGTGTCCAGTAACGCCACCGCGGCTTGATCCAGTGTCATCTCTGGTCCTCTTTTCTTTGAGTAGTAGGGCAGCCAAACTAGTTCCTCCGGCGGCGGCGGGCGTCTTAGGCGTGGAAGATGAACACGGATCGACGCGGATCTGGAGCACTGGTGTCCAGCTGCGCGATCAAGGCAGATGGGCGTGCTCACCCTCGCCCAGTCGCCATCGCGGCCTTACCCGTCTCCTTGGACGGGACGGTTAGGGTTTGGGGCGGCCGGATGCCTGGTTGTGCTATGTTTCACTTAATTTCGGTAAAGCTATTCAGCAAACGTTCGCTGGGGGCGGCTTTCGCGAACGCTTTTTACGGCATTTTATGTTTCCTAAACGCTGTCCGGTGCGCGCTCGCTATCAAACGCGCTGGAACAACCGCACCACAGCCGTCCATCTCGCGCGACCACACGACACGTTGGCGTGGTGGACCGACCAAGGGGTGACGGTGGGTTTGTCGTTTTTCCCCTTCGAAATTTGGGAAGGCTCGCCCCATCCTCCGTTCCCGGCCCCCGTTCCCCATTCCCACTCTACACTCCACCGGCGACTAGTGCAACGCCAAATTGCCACAAAATCCCTAGGGCTTCACGGCGAGCGCGGCCGGCGGGAGAGCCAGCGACGAGTTAATTCAAGGCAGCGATGGATTCCGCAGCAGTTCGACGAGGGGCGAGGGGCGGCGCACGCCTGCCGGAGAAGGAGGACAAGGAAACGACGATGGGGGAGGGGGGCGGAGCTGGTGGTTCTGCGCGAGGCGGCGACGAACCCGGGAGACGCGAGTTCTTGCTGCTTCGACGACCCGAGGTCAGTTTCTCATACGATTCCCATCCTCCCCGCACATCTAGTGGTTTGCTGCGGTTTCGTCGCCGACGCTCTCGTCATCCAACGACCCGCAGGAGAGGCTCCCGGAAGGGAGGGAGGGAGGTATTTTGTGGCTTGATCCCTTTTTTACTGGCTGATGATTTTGTGTAGGTGCTCCAGACCTATTTCTCGTGCCATTGGGCAGCGGCATCATCTGCCCCCCTCATGTTCAGATGCATCAGCTGCTGAAGTAGGATTCATCCAGAACGCATGCATTTTTTTCATACAATTCCCATCCTCCCCGCACATCTAGTGGTTTGCTGCGGTTTCGTCGCCGACGCCCTCGTCATCCAACGACCCGCAGGAGAGGCTCCCGGAAGGGAGGGAGGGAGGGATTTTGTGGCTTGATCCCTTTTTTACTGGCTGAAGATTTTGTGTAGGTACTCCAGACCTATTTCTCGTGCCATTGGGCTGCGGCATCATCTGCCCCCTCATGTTCAGATGCATCAGCTGCTGAAGTAGGATTCATCCAGAACGCAGACATTTTTTTCATATGATTCCCATCCTCCCCGCACATCTGGTGGTTTGCTGCGGTTTCGTCGCCGACGCCCTCGTCATCCAACGACCCGCAGGAGAGGCTCCCGGAAGGGAGGGAGGGAGGGATTTTGTGGCTTGATCCCTTTTTACTGGCTGATGATTTTGTGTAGGTGCTCCAGACCTATTTCTCGTGCCATTGGGCTGCGGCATCATCTGCCCCCCTCATGTTCAAATGCATCAGCTGCTGAAGTAGGATTCATCCAGAACGCAGGCATTTTTTTCATACGATTCCCATCCTCCCCGCACATCTAGTTGTTTGCTGCGGTTTTGTCGCCGACGCCCTCGTCATCCAACGACCCGCAGGAGAGGCTCCCGGAAGGGAGGGAGGGAGGGATTTTGTGGCTTGATCCCTTTTTTACTGGCTGATGATTTTGTGTAGGTGCTCCAGACCAATTTCTCGTGCCATTGGGCTGCGGCATCATCTGCCCCCCTCATGTTCAGATGCATCAGCTGCTGAAGTAGGATTCATCCAGAACGCAGGCATTTTTTTCATACGATTCCCATCCTCCCCGCACATCTAGTGGTTTGCTGCGGTTTCGTCGCCGACGCCCTCGTCATCCAACGACCCGCAGGAGAGGCTCCCGGAAGGGAGGGAGGGAGGGATTTTGTGGCTTGATCCCTTTTTTACTGGCTGATGATTTTGTGTAGGTGCTCCAGACCTATTTCTCGTGCCATTGGGCTGCGGCATCATCTGCCCCCTCATGTTCAGATGCATCAGCTGCTGAAGTAGGATTCATCCGTAGCGCAGCATTTTTCATACGATTCCCATCCTCCCGCACATCTAGTGGTTTGCTGCGGTTTAAATCGGCGACGCCTCGTCATCCAACGACCCAGGAGAGGCTCCGGAAGGGAGGGAGGAGGATTTTGTGGCTTGATCCCTTTTTACTTGGCTGATGATTTTGTGTAGGTGCTCGCACCAATTTCTCGTGCCATTGAGCTGCGACATCATCTGCCCCCCTCATGTTCAGATGCATCAGCTGCTGAAGTAGGATTCATCCAGAACGCAGGCATTTTTTTCATACGATTCCCATCCTCCCTGCACATCTAGTGGTTTGCGGCGGTTTCGTCAGCGACGCCCTCGTCATCCAACGACCCGCAGGAGAGGCTCCCGGAAGGGAGGGACGGAGGGAGGGAGGGATTTTGTGGCTTGATTCCTTTTTACCTGGTGATGATTTTTGTAGGTGCTCGGACCTATTTCTTGTGCCATTGGGCTGCGGCATCATCTGCCCCCTCATGTTGGATGCATCACCGCTGAAGTAGGATTCATCCGAACGCAGCATTTTTTCATACGATTCCCATCCTCCACGCACATCTAGTGGTTTGTTGCGGTTTAAATCGCCGACGCCTCGTCATCCAACGACCACAGGATAGGCTCCGGAAGGGAGGGAGGAGGATTTTGTGGCTTGATCCCTTTTTCTTGGCTGATGATTTTGTGTAGGTGCTCGGACCTATTTCTCGTGCCATTGGGCTGCGGCATCATCTACCCCGCATGTTCGGATGCATCAGCTGCTGAAGTAGGATTCATCCGAACGCAGCATTTTTCATACGATTCCCATCCTCCCGCACATCTAGTGGTTTGTGGTTTAAATCGCCGACGCCCTCGCCATCCAACGACCACAGGAGAGCCTCCGGAAGGGAGGGAGGAGGATTTTGTGGCTTGATCCCTTTTTCTTGGCTGATGATTTTGTGTAGGTGCTCCGCACCTATTTCTCGTGCCATTGGACTGCGGCATCATCTGCCCCTCATGTTCGGATGCATCACCGCTGAAGTAGGATTCATCCGAACGCAGCATTTTTTTCATACGATTCCCATCCTCCCCGCACATCTAGTGGTTTGCTGCGGTTTCGTCGCCGACGCTGTCGTCATCCAACGACCCGCAGGAGAGGCTCCCGGAAGGGAGGGAGGGAGGTATTTTGTGGCTTGATCCCTTTTTTACTGGCTGATGATTTTGTGTAGGTGCTCCAGACCTATTTCTCGTGCCATTGGGCAGCGGCATCATCTGCCCCCCTCATGTTCAGATGCATGAGCTGCTGAAGTAGGATTCATCCAGAACGCATGCATTTTTTTCATACAATTCCCATCCTCCCTGCACATCTAGTGGTTCGCTACGGTTTCGTCGCCGACGCCCTCGTCATCCAACGAGCCGCAGGAGAGGCTCCCGGAAGGGAGGGAGGGAGGGATTTTGTGGCTTGATCCCTTTTTTACTGGCTGAAGATTTTGTGTAGGTACTCCAGACCTATTTCTCGTGCCATTGGGCTGCGGCATCATCTGCCCCCTCATGTTCGGATGCATCACCGCTGAAGTAGGATTCATCCGAACGCAGCATTTTTTTCATACGATTCCCATCCTCCCCGCACATCTGGTGGTTTGCTGCGGTTTAAATCGCCGACGCCTCGCCATCCAACGACCCAGGAGAGGCTCCGGAAGGGAGGGAGGAGGATTTTGTGGCTTGATCCCTTTGTTCTTGGCTGATGATTTTGTGTAGGTGCTCCGGACCTATTTCTCGTGCCATTGGGCTGCGGCATCATCTGCCCCCTCATGTTCAAATGCATCACCGCTGAAGTAGGATTCATCCGAACGCAGCATTTTTTTCATACGATTCCCATCCTCCCGCACATCTAGTTGTTTGCTGCGGTTTTGTCGCCGACGCCTCGCCATCCAACGAATCACAGGAGAGGCTCCGGAAGGGAGGGATGGAGGATTTTGTGGCTTGATCCCTTTTTCTTGGTGATGATTTTGTGTAGGTGCTCGCACCAATTTCTCGTGCCATTGGGCTGCGGCATCATCCCCCTCATGATCAGATGCATCAGCTGCTGAAGTAGGATTCATCCAAAATGCAGGCATTTTTTTCATACGATTCCCATCCTCCCCGCACATCTAGTGGTTTGCTGCAGTTTCGTCGCCGACGCCCTCGTCATCCAACGACCCGCAGGAGAGGCTCCCTGAAGGGAGGGAGGGAGGGATTTTGTGGCTTGATCCCTTTTTTACTGGCTGATGATTTTGTGTAGGTGCTCCAAACCTATTTCTCGTGCCATTGGGCTGCGGCATCATCTGCCCCCCTCATGTTCAGATGCATCAGCTGCTGAAGTAGGATTCATCCAGAACGCAGGCATTTTTTCATACGATTCCCATCCTCCCCGCACATCTAGTGGTTTGCTGCGGTTTCGTCGCCGACGCCCTCGCCATCCAACGACCACAGGAGAGGCTCCGGAAGGGAGGGAGGAGGATTTTGTGGCTTGATCCCTTTTTTACTGGCTGATGATTTTGTGTAGGTGCTCCAGACCTATTTCTCATGCCATTGGGCTGCGGCATCATCTGCCCCCCTCATGTTCAGATGCATCTGCTGCTGAAGTAGGATTCATCCAGAACGCAGGCATTTTTTCATACGATTCCCATCCTCCCCGCACATCTAGTGGTTTGCTGCGGTTTAAATCGCCGACGCCTCGCCATCCAACGACCGCAGGAGAGGCTCCGGAAGGGGGAGGGAGGATTTTGTGGCTTGATCCCTTTTTACCGGGTGATGATTTTGTGTAGGTGCTCCAGACCAATTTCTCGTGCCATTGAGCTGCGGCATCATCTGCCCCCCTCATGTTCAGATGCATCAGCTGCTGAAGTAGGATTCATCCAGAACGCAGGCATTTTTTTCATACGATTCCCATCCTCCCTGCACATCTAGTGGTTTGCTGCGGTTTAAATCGCCGACGCCTCGCCATCCAACGACCACAGGAGAGGCTCCCGGAAGGGAGGGAGGGAGGGAGGGAGGGATTTTGTGGCTTGATTCCTTTTTTACTGGCTGATGATTTTTTGTAGGTGCTCCAGACCTATATCTTGTGCCATTGGGCTGCGGCATCATCTGCCCCCCTCATGTTCAGATGCATCAGCTGCTGAAGTAGGATTCATCCAGAACGCAGGCATTTTTTTTCATACGATTCCCATCCTCCACGCACATCTAGTGGTTTGCTGCAGTTTCGTCACCGACGCCCTCGTCATCCAACGACCCGCAGGAGAAGCTCCCGGAAGGGAGGGAGGGAGGGATTTTGTGGCTTGATCCCTTTTTTACAGGCTGATGATTTTTTGTAGGTGCTCCAGACCTATTTCTCGTGCCATTGGGCTGCGGCATCATCTGCCCCCTCATGTTCAGATGCATCATTGCTGAAGTAGGATTCATCGTAACGCAGCATTTTTCATACGATTCCCATCCTCCCGCACATCTAGTGGTTTGCTGTGGTTTTGTCGCCGACGCCTCGCCATCCAACGACTACAGGAGAGCCTCCGGAAGGGAGGGAGGGAGGATTTTGTGGCTTGATCCCTTTTACCGGGCCGATGATTTTGTGTAGGTGCTCCGGACCTATTTCTCGTGCCATTGGGCATGCATCATCTCGCCCCCTCATGTCCAGATGCATCACCGCTGAAGTAGGATTTATCCAGAACGCAGGCATTTTTTTCATACGATTCCCATCCTCCCCGCACATCTAGTGGTTTGCTGCGGTTTCGTCGCCGACGCCCTCGTCATCCAACGACCCACAGGAGAGGCTCCCGGAAGGGAGGGAGGGAGGGATTTTGTGGCTTGATTCCTTTTTTACTGGCTGATGATTATGTGTAGGTGCTCCAGACCAATTTCTCGTGTCATTGGGCTGCCGCATCATCTGCCCCCCTCATGTTCAGATGCATCAGCTGCTGAAGTAGGATTCATCCAGAACGCAGGCATTTTTTTCATACGATTCCCATCCTCCCCGCACGTCTAGTGGTTTGCTACGGTTTCATCGCCGACGCCCTCGTCATCCAACGACCCGCAGGAGAGGCTCCCGGAAGGGAGGGAGGGAGGGATTTTGTGGCTTGATCCCTTTTTTACTGGCTGATGATTTTGTGTATTTGCTCCAAACCTATTTCTCGTGCCATTGGGCTGCAGCATCATCTGCCTCCCTCATGTTCACATGCATCAACTGCTGAAGTAGGATTCACCCAGAACGCAGGCATTTTTTTCATACGATTCCCATCCTCCCCGCACATCTAGTTGTTTGCTGCGGTTTTGTCGCCGACGCCCTCGTCATCCAACGACCCGCAGGAGAGGCTCCCGGAAGGGAGGGAGGGAGGGATTTTGTGGCTTGATCCCTTTTTTACTGGCTGATGATTTTGTGTAGGTGCTCCAGACCAATTTCTCGTGCCATTGGGCTGCGGCGTCATCTGCCCCCCTCATGATCAGATGCATCAGCTGCTGAAGTAGGATTCATCCAAAACGCAGGCATTTTTTTCATACGATTCCCATCCTCCCCGCACATCTAGTGGTTTGCTTCAGTTTCGTCGCCGACGCCCTCGTCATCCAACGACCCGCAGGAGAGGCTCCCTGAAGGGAGGGAGGGAGGGATTTTGTGGCTTGATCCCTTTTTTACTGGCTGATGATTTTGTGTAGGTGCTCCAAACCTATTTCTCGTGCCATTGGGCTGCGGCATCATCTGCCCCCCTCATGATCAGATGCATCAGCTGCTGAAGTAGGATTCATCCAGAACGCAGGCATTTTTTTCATACGATTCCCATCCTCCCCGCACATCTAGTGGTTTGCTGCTTTTTCGTCGCCGACGCCTCGCCATCCAACGACCACAGGAGAGGCTCCGGAAGGGAGGAGGAGGATTTTGTGGCTTGATCCCTTTTTACTGGCTGATGATTTTGTGTAGGTGCTCCAGACCTATTTCTCGTGCCATTGGGCTGCGGCATCATCTGCCCCCCTCATGTTCAGATGCATCTGCTGCTGAAGTAGGATTCATCCAGAACGCATGCATTTTTTCATACGATTCCCATCCTCCCCGCACATCTAGTGGTTTGCTGCGGTTTCGTCGCCGACGCCCTCGTCATCCAACGACCCGCAGGAGAGGCTCCCGGAAGGGGGGGGAGGGAGGGATTTTGTGGCTTGATCCCTTTTTTACTGGCTGATGATTTTGTGTAGGTGCTCCAGACCAATTTCTCGTGCCATTGAGCTGCGGCATCATCTGCCCCCCTCATGTTCAGATGCATCAGCTGCTGAAGTAGGATTCATCCAGAACGCAGGCAATTTTTTCATACGATTCCCATCCTCCCTGCACATCTAGTGGTTTGCTGCGGTTTCGTCGCCGACGCCCTCGTCATCCAACGACCCGCAGGAGAGGCTCCCGGAAGGGAGGGAGGAAGGGAGGGAGGGATTTTGTGGCTTGATTCCTTTTTTACTGGCTGATGATTTTTTGTAGGTGCTCCAGACCCATTTCTTGTGCCATTGGGCTGCGGCATCATCTGCCCCCCTCATGTTCAGATGCATCAGCTGCTCAAGTAGGATTCATCCAGAACGCAGGCATTTTTTTTCATACGATTCCCATCCTCCACGCACATCTAGTGGTTTGCTGCAGTTTCGTCGCCGACGCCGTCGTCATCCAACGACCTGCAGGAGAGGCTCCCGGAAGGGAGGGAGGGAGGGATTTTGTGGCTTGATCCCTTTTTACAGGCTGATGATTTTGTTTAGGTGCTCCAGACCTATTTCTCGTGCCATTGGGCTGCGGCATCATCTGCCCCCTCATGTTCAGATGCATCATTTCTCAAGTAGGATTCATCCGAACGCAGCATTTTTCATCGATTCCCATCCTCCCGCACATCTAGTGGTTTCTTTGTGGTTTAAATCGCCGACGCCTCGCCATCCAACGACCACAGGAGAGCCTCCGGAAGGGAGGGAGGGAGGATTTGTGGCTTGATCCCTTTTTCTTGGTGATGATTTTGTGTAGGTGCTCCAGACCTATTTCTCGTGCCATTGGGCTGCGGCATCATCTGCCCCCCTCATGTTCAGATGCATCAGCTGCTGAAGTAGGATTCATCCAGAACGCAGGCATTTTTTCATACGATTCCCATCCTCCCCGCACATCTAGTGGTTTGCTGCGGTTTCGTCGCCGACGCCCTCGTCATCCAACGACCCGCAGGAGAGGCTCCCGGAAGGGAGGGAGGGAGGGATTTTGTGGCTTGATCCCTTTTTTACTGGCTGATGATCTTGTGTAGGTGCTCCAGACCTATTTCTCGTGCCATTGGGCTGCGGCATCATCTGCCCCCTCATGTTCAGATCCATCAGCTGCTGAAGTAGGATTCATCCAGAACGCAGGCATTTTTTCATACGATTCCCATCCTCCCCGCACATCTAGTGGTTTCTTTGTGGTTAAATCGCCGACGCCTCGCCATCCAACGACTACAGGAGAGCCTCCCGGAAGGGAGGGAGGGAGGGATTTTGTGGCTTGATCCCTTTTTTACTGGCTGATGATTTTGTGTAGGTGCTCTAGACCTATTTCTCGTGCCATTGGGCTGCGGCATCATCTGCCCCCTCACGTTCAGATGCATCAGCTGCTGAAGTAGGATTTATCCAGAACGCAGGCATTTTTTCATACGATTCCCATCCTCCCCGCACATCTAGTGGTTTGCTGCGGTTTAAATCGCCGACGCCTCGCCATCCAACGACCCACGTGAGAGGCTCCGGAAGGGAGGGAGGAGGACTTTGTGGCTTGATCCCTTTTTCTTGGCTGATGATTTTGTGTAGGTGCTCCAGACCTATTTCTCGTGCCATTGGGCTGCGGCATCATCTGCCCCCCTCATGTTCAGATGCATCAGCTGCTGAAGTAGGATTTATCCAGAACGCAGGCATTTTTTCATACGATTCCCATCCTCCCGGCACATCTAGTGGTTTGCTGCGGTTTCGTCGCCGACGCCCTCGTCATCCAATGACCCACAGGAGAGGCTCCCGGAAGGGAGGGAGGGAGGGATTTTGTGGCTTGATCCCTTTTTTACTAGCTGATGATTTTTTGTAGGTGCTCCAAACCTATTTCTCGTGCCATTGGGCTGCGGCATCATCTGCCCCCCTCATGTTCAGATGCATCATTGCTGAAGTAGGATTCATCCGGAACGCAGTCATTTTTTTCATACGATTCCCATCCTCCCCGCATATCTAGTGGTTTGCTGCGGTTTCGTCGCCGACGCCTTCGTCATCGAACGACCCGCAGGAGAGGCTCCCGGAAGGGAGGGAGGGAGGGATTTTGTGGCTTGATTCCTTTTTTACTGGCTGATGATTATGTGTAGGTGCTCCAGACCAATTTCTCGTGCCATTGGGCTGTCGCATCATCTGCCCCCCCTCATGTTCGGATGCATCACTGCTGAAGTAGGATTCATCTGAACGCAGCATTTTTTCATACGATTCCCATCCTCCCAAGACGTCTAGTGGTTTGCTGCGGTTTCATCGCCGACGCCTCGTCATCCAACGACCAGCAGGAGAGGCTCCGGAAGGGAGGGAGGAGGATTTTGTGGCTTGATCCCTTTTTTGGTGATGATTTTGTGTAGGTGCTCCGCATTTAATTTCTCGTGCCATTGGGCTGCCGCATCATCTGCCCCCTCATGTTCAGATGCATCATTTGCTGAAGTAGGATTCATCTGAACGCAGCATTTTTTCATACGATTCCCATCCTCCCCAAGACGTCTAGTGGTTTGCTGCGTTTTTCGCCGACGCCTCGTCATCCAACGACTACAGGAGAGCCTCCGGAAGGGAGGGAGGAGGATTTTGTGGCTTGATCCCTTTTTTCGGGGTGATGATTTTGTGTAGGTGCTCTAGACCTATTTCTCGTGCCATTGGGCTGCGGCATCATCTTTCCCCTCACGCTCGGATGCATCACTGCTGAAGTAGGATTTATCCGAACGCAGCATTTTTTCATACGATTACCATCCTCCCGCACATCTAGTGGTTTGCTGCGGTTTCGCCGACGCCCTCGTCATCCAACGACCCACGTGAGAGGCTCCGGAAGGGAGGAGGAGGGACTTTGTGGCTTGATCCCTTTTTCTTGGCCGATGATTTTGTGTAGGTGCTCGGACCTATTTCTCGTGCCATTGGGCTGCGGCATCATCTGCCCCCCTCATGTTCAGATGCATCACCGCTGAAGTAGGATTCATCCGAACGCGATCATTTTTTTCATACGATTCCCATCCTCCCCATATCTAGTGGTTTGCTGCGGTTTCGTCGCCGACGCCTTCGTCATCGAGCGACCCAGGAGAGGCTCCGGAAGGGAGGGAGGAGGATTTTGTGGCTTGATTCCTTTTTTACTGGCTGATGATTATGTGTAGGTGCTCCAGACCAATTTCTCGTGCCATTGGGCTGCCGCATCATCTGCCCCCCTCATGTTCAGATGCATCAGCTGCTGAAGTAGGATTCATACAGAACGCAGGCATTTTTTTCATACGATTCCCATCCTCCCCGCACGTCTAGTGGTTTGCTGCGGTTTCATCGCCGACGCCCTCGTCATCCAACGACCCGCAGGAGAGGCTCCCGGAAGGGACGGAGGGAGGGATTTTGTGGCTTGATCCCTTTTTTACTGGCTGATGATTTTGTGTAGGTGCTCCAGACCAATTTCTCGTGCCATTGGGCTGCCGCATCATCTGCCCCCCTCATGTTCAGATGCATCAGCTGCTGAAGTAGGATTCATACAGAACGCAGGCATTTTTTTCATACGATTCCCATCCTCCCCGCACGTCTAGTGGTTTGCTGCGGTTTCATCGCCGACGCCTCGTCATCCAACGACCAGGAGAGGCTCCGGAAGGGAGGGGGAGGATTTTGTGGCTTGATCCCTTTTTACCGGGTGATGATCTTGTGTAGGTGCTCCGGACCTATTTCTCGTGCCATTGGGCTGCGGCATCATCTGCCCCTCATGTTCAGATCCATCACCGCTGAAGTAGGATTCATCCGAACGCAGCATTTTTCATACGATTCCCATCCTCCCGCACATCTAGTGGTTTGTTGTGGTTTAAATCGCCGACGCCTCGCCATCCAACGACCTACAGGAGAGCCTCCGGAAGGGAGGGAGGAGGATTTTGTGGCTTGATCCCTTTTTCTCGGGTGATGATTTTGTGTAGGTGCTCTAGACCTATTTCTCGTGCCATTGGGCTGCGGCATCATCTGCCCCCCTCACGTTCGGATGCATCACCGCTGAAGTAGGATTTATCCGAACGCAGCATTTTTTCATACGATTCCCATCCTCCCGCACATCTAGTGGTTTGCTGCGGTTTAAATCGCCGACGCCTCGTCATCAACGACCCACGTGAGAGGCTCCGGAAGGGAGGGAGGAGGACTTTGTGGCTTGATCCCTTTTTCTTGGTGATGATTTTGTGTAGGTGCTCGGACCTATTTCTCGTGCCATTGGGCTGCGGCATCATCTGCCCCCCTCATGTTCAGATGCATCAGCTGCTGAAGTAGGATTTATCCAGAACGCAGGCATTTTTTCATACGATTCCCATCCTCCCGGCACATCTAGTGGTTTGCTGCGGTTTCGTCGCCGACGCCCTCGTCATCCAATGACCCACAGGAGAGGCTCCCGGAAGGGAGGGAGGGAGGGATTTTGTGGCTTGATCCCTTTTTTACTAGCTGATGATTTTTTGTAGGTGCTCCAAACCTATTTCTCGTGCCATTGGGCTGCATCATCTGCCCCCTCATGTTCGGATGCATCATCTGCTGAAGTAGGATTCATCCGGAACGCAGTCATTTTTTTCATACGATTCCCATCCTCCCCGCATATCTAGTGGTTTGCTGCGGTTTCGTCCGACGCCTTCGTCATCGAAGCGACCACAGGAGAGGCTCCGGAAGGGAGGGAGGAGGATTTTGTGGCTTGATTCCTTTTTTGGCTGATGATTATGTGTAGGTGCTCCGCACCAATTTCTCGTGCCATTGGGCTGTCGCATCATCTCCCCCCTCATGTTCGGATGCATCACCGCTGAAGTAGGATTCATCAGTAACGCAGCATTTTTTCATCGATTCCCATCCTCCCCGCACGTCTAGTGGTTTGCTGCGGTTTCATCGCCGACGCCTCGTCATCCAACGACCCAGGAGAGGCTCCGGAAGGGAGGGAGGGAGGATTTTGTGGCTTGATCCCTTTTTCGGGGTGATGATTTTGTGTAGGTGCTCGCACCAATTTCTCGTGCCATTGGGCTGCCGCATCATCTGCCCCCTCATGTTCGGATGCATCACTGCTGAAGTAGGATTCATCTGAACGCAGCATTTTTTTCATACGATTCCCATCCTCCCCGACGTCTAGTGGTTTGCTGCGGTTTTCGCCGACGCCTCGTCATCCAACGACCACAGGAGAGCCTCCGGAAGGGAGGAGGAGGATTTTGTGGCTTGATCCCTTTTTTACTGGCTGATGATTTTGTGTAGGTGCTCTAGACCTATTTCTCGTGCCATTGGGCTGCGGCATCATCTTTCCCCCTCACGTTCAGATGCATCAGCTGCTGAAGTAGGATTTATCCAGAACGCAGGCATTTTTTCATACGATTACCATCCTCCCCGCACATCTAGTGGTTTGCTGCGGTTTCGTCGCCGACGCCCTCGTCATCCAACGACCCACAGGAGAGGCTCCCGGAAGGGAGGGAGGGAGGGACTTTGTGGCTTGATCCCTTTTTTACTGGCTGATGATTTTGTGTAGGTGCTCCAGACCTATTTCTCGTGCCATTGGGCTGCGGCATCATCTGCCCCCCTCATGTTCAGATGCATCAGCTGCTGAAGTAGGATTTATCGAACGCAGCATTTTTCATCGATTCCCATCCTCCGGCACATCTAGTGGTTTGCTGCGGTTTTCGCCGACGCCCTCGTCATCCAATGACCCACAGGAGAGGCTCCCGGAAGGGAGGGAGGGAGGGATTTTGTGGCTTGATCCCTTTTTTACTAGCTGATGATTTTTTGTAGGTGCTCCAAACCTATTTCTCGTGCCATTGGGCTGCGGCATCATCTGCCCCCCTCATGTTCAGATGCATCAGCTGCTGAAGTAGGATTCATCCGGAACGCAGTCATTTTTTTCATACGATTCCCATCCTCCCCGCATATCTAGTGGTTTGCTGCGGTTTCGTCGCCGACGCCTTCGTCATCGAACGACCCGCAGGAGAGGCTCCCGGAAGGGAGGGAGGGAGGGATTTTGTGGCTTGATTCCTTTTTTACTGGCTGATGATTATGTGTAGGTGCTCCAGACCAATTTCTCGTGCCATTGGGCTGCCGCATCATCTGCCCCCCTCATGTTCAGATGCATCAGCTGCTGAAGTAGGATTCATCTGTAACGCAGCATTTTTTTCATACGATTCCCATCCTCCCCCGACGTCTAGTGGTTTGCTGCGGTTTCATCGCCGACGCCTCGCCATCCAACGACCCAGGAGAGGCTCCGGAAGGGAGGAGGAGGATTTTGTGGCTTGATCCCTTTTTCTTGGCTGATGATTTTGTGTAGGTGCTCGCACCAATTTCTCGTGCCATTGGGCTGCGCATCATCTGCCCCCCTCATGTTGGATGCATCACTGCTGAAGTAGGATTCATACTGAACGCAGCATTTTTTTCATACGATTCCCATCCTCCCAAGACGCCTAGTGGTTTGCTGCGGTTTCATCGCCGACGCCCTCGTCATCCAACGACCCGCAGGAGAGGCTCCCGGAAGGGAGGGAGGGAGGGATTTTGTGGCTTGATCCCTTTTTTACTGGCTGATGATTTTGTGTATTTGCTCCAAACCTATTTCTCGTGCCATTGGGCTGCGGCATCATCTGCCCCCCTCATGTTCACATGCATCAACTGCTGAAGTAGGATTCATCCAGAACGCAGGCATTTTTTTCATACGATTCCCATCCTCCCCGCATATCTAGTGGTTTGCTGCGGTTTCGTCGCCGACGCCTTCGTCATCGAACGACCCGCAGGAGAGGCTCCCGGAAGGGAGGGAGGGAGGGATTTTGTGGCTTGATTCCTTTTTTACTGGCTGATGATTATGTGTAGGTGCTCCAGACCAATTTCTCGTGCCATTGGGCTGCCGCATCATCTGCCCCCCTCATGTTCAGATGCATCAGCTGCTGAAGTAGGATTCATACAGAACGCAGGCATTTTTTTCATACGATTCCCATCCTCCCCGCACGTCTAGTGGTTTGCTGCGGTTTCATCGCCGACGCCCTCGTCATCCAACGACCCGCAGGAGAGGCTCCCGGAAGGGACGGAGGGAGGGATTTTGTGGCTTGATCCCTTTTTCTTGGTGATGATTTTGTGTAGGTGCTCCGCACCAATTTCTCGTGCCATTGGGCTGCCGCATCATCTGCCCCCTCATGTTCGGATGCATCAGCTGCTGAAGTAGGATTCATCCAGAACGCAGGCATTTTTTTCATACGATTCCCATCCTCCCCGCACGTCTAGTGGTTTGCTGCGGTTTCATCGCCGACGCCCTCGTCATCCAACGACCCGCAGGAGAGGCTCCCGGAAGGGAGGGAGGGAGGGATTTTGTGGCTTGATCCCTTTTTTACTGGCTAATGATTTTGTGTATTTGCTCCAAACCTATTTCTCGTGCCATTGGGCTGCGGCATCATCTGCCCCCCTCATGTTCACATTCATCAACTGCTGAAGTAGGATTCATCCAGAACGCAGGCATTTTTTTCATACGATTCCCATCCTCCCCGCATATCTAGTGGTTTGCTGCGGTTTAAATCGCCGACGCCTTCGTCATCGAAGCGACCGCAGGTGAGGCTCCGGAAGGGAGGGAGGAGGATTTTGTGGCTTGATTCCTTTTTCCGGCTGATGATTATGTGTAGGTGCTCGGACCAATTTCTCGTGCCATTGGGCTGCGCATCATCTGCCCCCTCATGTTCAGATGCATCATTGCTGAAGTAGGATTCATCTGTAACGCAGCATTTTTTTCATACGATTCCCATCCTCCCCGCACGCGTCTAGTGGTTTGCTGCGGTTTCATCGCCGACGCCTCGCCATCCAACGACCACAGGAGAGGCTCCGGAAGGGAGGAGGGAGGATTTTGTGGCTTGATCCCTTTTTCTTGGCTGATGATTTTGTGTATTTGCTCCAAACCTATTTCTCGTGCCATTGGGCTACGCATCATCTGCCCCCTCATGTTCACATGCATCAACTGCTGAAGTAGGATTCATCCAGAACGCAGGCATTTTTTTCATACGATTTCCATCCTCCCCGCACATCTAGTGGTTTGCTGCGGTTTCGTCGCCGACGCCCTCGTCATCTAACGACCACAGGAGAGGCTCCGGAAGGAGGGAGGAGGATTTTGTGGCTTGATCCCTTTTTCTTGGCTGATGATTTTGTGTAGGTGCTCCAGACCTATTTCTCGTGCCATTGGGCTGCGGCATCATCTGCCACCCTCATGTTCAGATGCATCAGCTGCTGAAGTAGGATTCATCCAGAACGCATGCATTTTTTTTCATACGATTCCCATCCTCCCTGCACATCTAGTGGTTTGCTGCGGTTTCATCGCCGACGCCCTCGTCATCCAACGACCCACAGGAGAGGCTCCCGGAAGGGAGGGAGGGAGGGATTTTGTGGCTTGATTCCTTTTTTACTGGCTGATGATTTTGTGTAGGTGCTCCAGACCTATTTCTCGTGCCATTGGGTTGCGGCATCATCTGCCCCCCTCATGTTCAGCTGCTGAAGTAGGATTCATCCAGAACGCAGGCATTTTTTTCATACGATTCCCATCCTCCCCGCACATCTAGTGGTTTGCTGCGGTTTCGTCGCCGACGCCCTCGTCATCCAACGACCCGCAGGAGAGGCTCCCGGAAGGGAGGGAGGGAGGGATTTTGTGGCTTGATCCATTTTTACTGGCTGATGATTTTGTGTAGGTGCTCCAGACCTATTTCTTGTGGCATTGGGCTGCGGCATCATCTGCCCCCCTCATGTTCAGATGCATCAGCTCCTGAAGTAGGATTCATCCAGAACGCAGGCATTTTTTTCCAGACGTAGGAAATATTGTGTTTTTTGTAGGCAATCAGACATAGATTTGTATGCAATAAACACAGTGTTTTAGTAGGGAATTAGACTAGATAATGAGCAATTTGTGTGTTCTTTTGTAGGCAATCATATATGTGATAAGTAGGCAAATGGCATCCTAGCAGAGAAGAAGCTTGTCAAGAGTATCGGTTAAAAATGCTGCCACATGTGATGATTATGTTTCGGGTGAAATGAAATGATGCGGTGTAATCAGTTTAGGGAATAATCAGTATGAAATGAGCAAGCATATAGAGACATATAGGCAATCGATAGAGATATGTAGGCAACTGTCATTTAGAGAATAGGCAATCTTGTGTGTGTTTATTATTTTTATTTTCGAGTTTATTTGATGATGACCAACCAGGCTTCAACTTCATCTCTGTCCGGTGTTTTGTACTAGGATGTAGGAATGGCGACTTGTTCTTGTCTGGTTTGCAAGGATGGATGGGATGGTGCCAACGGATAAATTTGCAGGTCTTAGCATTCAATATGAAATAAGACCAAATTAAGCCTGCTTAACTGAATCAACTTTTTTTAATCAAATGAAGGATGGGATGGTGCCAACGGATAAATGTGTTGCCTCTGTTTTCGGGGTAAAAAACAGTGTACAATTGGAGTGGAAACTTCATGTGTCCTGATATGTGTGGATACCTTCTGCTTCGAGAAACTTTCTCGATCTACATATGTGTGCATACCTTCATCATTTTCATTTTTGCTGCTTGCTTTTTTCCGCATTGTATCATCCCAGTTGCTTCATTTTATTTTGCTACCCCTAATCAACATCATCATACAACTGAAAACTGACATTCATGAGAATTTTAGTGAATTCACAATGCTTTTTGATGGGTAGTTAGCATGTTAAAAGGCAAAGCATATACATGAGTATTAGTCATGTTCATCTCTTTTTGTGATCTATATATCTTGACAATGCATGTAGAATAAAAGGAGGGACAATTCTATGTGTCCTTTTTTCTGCGGTCGTAGGCGCGATCCCAAAACTGAAGTGGATCCCATATGCATCCCACATTTCTTTTAGTCTTTTCTATGTAGGCAAGGTTTTGCCTCCAGTAGTCGGCAAGGGGTTTTCACCACCAGTTTCTTCTAACTCGTTTTTTTTCTTTTTTCACATGCAGGCAAGAAAAAAGTGAAAAACTAGGAGGGGGAGGGCATCATTTCTTCGGTATCCCTGGACTGGCAGTATTAAGATGGAGGACTACGGAGATGAGCACATCGGCGAGGTACAGTCCACACACACCATATTTCTTTTGTTTCTCGTCTCTGATATGTGTTTTCCCCAACATTGCCACGACTTCCCGATACCAGCTTGCGCAGTTTGGGCAGAGGCATGGGACAACAAACACATAGGGAAAGTCGCAAAAGCAGATAAAAAGCCAGAGGGTGGATACGGCAAGCTCCGCATGAGATTTTCTTCCTTTTCTTGAACTAGTTTTTAGTAGGCATCAACATCTTCTCATACCCTCTTAAACTGTTATTTGTTGTTTTTGTTGTGTTTTTCATTCACCACTACAGACCAGAGGAAGCCAATATACACGCGGAACAGGGGTGGCCTTTTGTTTGGTTACGCGTAGGTCGACTTTGGTTTTTCATCCCCTAGTGTCGCGTGGCCCAAGGAACGAAGTCGCCCAGAACCAGATGAACACCTACACCAAGTCGCCTAACCCAAAGAACACACTCGCCTACCCCCTCGTGACCTAGTGTCGCCTCACCTGACGAACCAAGTCGCCCAACCGCAGAAGAACACCCACATTAAGTCGCCTAACCTAAAGGACGTGCTCTCCTACCTACCTCGATGACCTAGTGTCGCCTCACCCGACGAACCAGGTTGCCCAAAACCAGGCGAACACCCACACCAAGTCGCCTAACCCAAAGAACACACTAGCCTACCTACCTCGATGACCTAGTGTCGCTCACCCGACGTAACCAGGTCACCCAAAAGGAGAAGAAGACCCACACCAAGTCGCTTAACTCAAGAACACGCCGCCTACCTACCTCGATGACCTAGTGTTGCCTCACCCGATGAACCATGTCGCCCAAAAGCAGAAGAACACCCACACCAAGTCGCCTAACCCGAAGGATGCACTTACCTACCTACCTCGATGACCTAGTGTCGCCTCACCCGACGAATTCGGTCGCCCGAAAGTAGAAGAACACCCACACCAAGTCGCCTAACCTGAAGGATGACACTCGCCTACCCCTTCGGTGACCTAGTGTCGCCTCACCCGATGAACCATGTCGCCCAAAAGCAAAAGAACACCCACCCCAAGTCGCCTAACCCGAAGAACACACTCGCCTACCTACCTTGGTGACCTAGTGTCACCTCACCCGAGGAACGAGGTCGCCCAGAACCAAACGAACACCCACACCAAGTCTCCGGAAGAACACACTCGCTTACCCTAACGGTGACCCAGTGTCGCCTCACCGACGAACGAAGTCACCTGTATGACGGACACCCACACCAAGTCGCTTAATCCAAGAACACACTCGCCTACCTACCTCGGTGACCTAGTGTCGCCCACCGACGAACCAAGTCGCCTAGAACCAGATTTAACACCCACACCAAGTCGCTTAACCCAAAGAACACACTCGCCTACCTACCTCGGTGACCTAGTGTCGCCTCACCCGACAAATCAAGTCGCCCAAAACCAGATAAACACCCACACCAGGTCGCTTAACCCAAGAGCAAACTCGCTTACCTAACTCGGTGACCTAGTGTCACCTCACCCGATTTAACGAAGTCCCCTAGCACCGCACGAACACCAACACCAAGTCGTCTAACCCGAAGAACACACTCGCCTACCCCCTCGGTGACCTAGTGTCGCCTCACCCGATGAACAAAGTCGCCCAAAACCAGACGAACACCCACACCAAGTCGCCTAACCCGAAGAACACACTCGCCTACCTACCTCGGTGACCTAGTGTCGCCTCACTTGACGAACCAAGTCGCCCAAAACCAGACGAACACCAACACCGGCCAAGTCGCCTAACTCGAAGAACACACTCGCCTACCTACCTCGGTGACCTAGTGTCGCCTCACCCGACGAACCAAGTCGCCTAAAACCAGACAAACACCAACACCAAGTCACCTAACTCAAAGAAAACACTCGCCTACCTACCTCGGTGACCTAGTGTCGCCTCACCCGATGAACCAAGTCGCCCAAAACCAGACGAACACCCACACCAAGTCGCCTAACCCGAAGAACACACTCGCCTACCTACCTCGGTGACCTAGTATCGCCTCACCCGATGAACCAAGTCGCCCAAAACCAGATTTAACACCCACACCAAGTCGCTTAACCCAAGAACACACTCTCCTACCTACCTCGGTGACCTAGTGTCGCCTCACCCGACGAACCAAGTCTCCCAAAACCAGGCGAACACCCACACCAAGTCGCTTAACCCAAGAACACACTCGCCTACCTACCTCGGTGACCTAGTGTCGCCTCACCGACGAACCAAGTCGCCCAAAACCAGACGAACACCCACACCAGCACATTTGTGCATGCGGTCCTCCTGTACGTGTTGGCTTTCATAGAGAATCAAAGGCGGAGAGCGTAGGCTTTATAGTGTGTCTTAGCACTTCAAGCGTGTCAAACTCCATGCCGATATAAGGTCTTGTGGGCTAGATCGCACCTCATTCTCATCAAAACCTAACAAGCCAGCGTGACCTGTGCGACCTTGCCCACCATTGCAGCAGAGTTAAAGCCGGGCTGAACATGGCAGGGGCGGGCACAATAGTTTCAGCAATTGTCGTCGCATCAGACGCACCAGTAGCAGCAGCCGCCGCAACACGAAACCCCGCACCAGTGACATCTTTGACAGGAGCAGAACACAAATCCGGCGACTCATCCACTCCCTCGATAGAGATAGGGACCTTTTCAGGTTGGACTTGTGTGCTGTACAGGGGACCACCATCACAATCAACAAAGTCGTCGGGGAGCTCATTGAGATCACGGCCGACTATCTGCACATTTTGGAAGACAAAATAGGGGAAGGAATTAATACCGCAAGCGACATAATGTGAACAAAATAGTAGCATTTTTCCTCTCTTTTTTCTATCATGGAATCAATATCAATGAGCAGAGGGCATTTTTCTTTCAGAATCACTGCTAGGTTCAGATACCTGGCTTTTTTTTGTGTGTTTGTAAGAAAGTATACTTTTACTTTTTTAGCTCGTCTCTTTTTTGATTTTGTAAGAAACTGGTCTTTTTTTCTTACTTATACCCTACTTATTATTGCCCAGTTTGTAAGAAGCTGGACCTTTTGTAAGCAACTACAGAAGTTTATTATACCCAGATTGTTAACATTTTTTTCGTACAAACAAACAACCATGATTCTACAATTAATTAGTTCTCTCTTTCTTATTTTTTTGCAGAAGCAAGGTGCAAGACAATAGGCAAGAAATAATTCAAGAACCGGCAACTTTTATGCAGTATCATGGTTGTACAGGAGGCAAGGACAGGGACCAGATTTGGGGCAAGATTCAAGTGAGGTTTTCGCAACACTTGGGTACAGGAGGCAAGTATGCAAGTAGTAGAGCATGGGGTACGTACGTGCAGAGGGGAAGTTCAACTAGCTCTAGTAGAACTGAAAAGAATTGGAATGGACCTTTTACCTTTGTTATTCTTCACCAAGAGAAACTTGCCCAGTTGTGGCAAATTTTTTGCCCACGTTTTCTTCAGATTGTTGCCTGGTCAGCACAAATAGTTGCAGACAAGGTTGTCTCTTCACGAATTTTCCACGGCTGGAGGAAGAAGAGAGCTGCCTTGAGGTATCTGGGGATGTAGGGTTTCCCTCGTGGTGGGTGGGGTGGGAGATCACGTGAGGAGAGGTTCGCTGTTTCTTTTCTGTTTTCTTTTCGTAGGAGACGCCGGGCATGCGAGGGGGATGGCAACTTTCCTTGTTTGGCACGTGGGGGGAGGACGAGACTTGCCTGCTCCCTCCCCGTGCTCCCATCCGTGCTCCTTGAAGCGGTGGAATCTTTCCTAAAATGCCGGCCGTGAGATCCTTACGTATAGCGCGTGGGCACTGCGTAGCATCGTCCTTTATGTTTTACAGGAACATGGCAATTCCTTCACGCGAACACAGCAAAGTTCACATCAAAATCCCTTTGTCTGCAAACTTTGTCAGGTGTTTCGAAGAAATTGTCATGTGTGTTAGAAGAAGCTGCCATAAAAACGTTCACAAATGCCATGCTCTCAGGGAATGTTCACTGGCTATCATGGTCCAATTAATTATGGATGTAACACTCATTACCGTTTATAAGCATGTCATTTGTCAAATTAAAAAAAAGGATGGACACAACTATAATAATTATATTTTCTGTTCAAAGTTAAATAAATGAAGGATCTATTTAAAGGAGAAATTTGTATTTGTGAAAATGTTCTGTACATTTGTATATAACCTTCAAAAAACTATGGAAAATTACGACTATTATCTTATATTTGTTTGATTTAATTGTAAGCTTATATACACTTAAATGCTAATAAATTAAGGATCTATTTAAATGAGGGATTTATAATTGTACTTTGAAGGCGATAAAAGGAAAGGCTAGGTATATTTCAAAAACAAATGGAGGCTGAATATTATCATCCCATGAATATTTGTTCTTTGGTTCATTCGTTTCTTCGCACTACTTTTGACTCTCATCATCATTAGTTAGCCACTGTTAGATGCGGTAACTCGGAAATCCATTTCGGCTCCTGGGAAGACATGCTCCTGCATGCAAAAATAACTTTTGAAATGTAAAAACACAAATTTTTTATGTATTCGTAGTCACTTCCAAATGCTACATGCAAAGTTCTAGGGAAAAAGGTTAACATTTTCGCTTGTGCAAAATTGAACATCAAATGTTACCCCAAAATGTCACCCAAATTTTTATATTTTTGGCCGACGAAAAATTACTTCTCTGTTTCGGATGAAATTTGTCAAGCATGCTTATGACACTAACAGAAACATCCCAAAAATAATTAGATTTTTGAACACGGTACAGATGCAAGCGCTCAGACATACGCGCACACTCATCCCTATGAACGCGCACACACACCCTACCCCTATGAGCACCTCTGATAGAGTGAGCCGGCATATCATCTTGAGATTTACGAAGTCACCGTAGGCGCCTTGTCGTCGACGGAACGTCTCCTTCCACTGAAAGCGCATTGCCGAAAATCCTGAACTAAATCCAGAAATAATGCGAGCACCGGGGCTTACCCTGGTGGGCTGGGATACCACTATCCCTCTAGCCCTGGTGTGTTAAAAAAATCAGATTTTTCTGAGTTTTTTAATAAATTTTTTTAGTTACTGTTCACCCAGGAGCAAAGCCAAAACTCGCCCCGGATAACTCTTGTTCTAACTTCAGGAAGCTACATCACAAGAGACTCATCACCATTGCTTAGAGCAGCTATAGCAGACTCATATCCTATAATTTCAAGACCTATTCGTTATCCCAAAAAGCCTATATTTAAAATAATAATTCTTCTAGCATATCCCCTAAACTTAATTCTCCGATAAAATTGCCAAATGATCCAAGCGTTCGCTCAAACAATTGAAAAGACATCACATATCAAAACAAACATAAAAAATTCAAATGCATCACATCAGTATTTAACGCCGTCAAATGGGCCTGTCGCCGCCATCGCCGGCGAAGCGCCAAGCGAGCCGCCGCTTCACCACGACATCGCATGAAGCGTGGGCCTGTGTCGCCGCAACGGCGGGTCAAGGACGAGTCAGCGTCACCCCTGCCGCCAGCGCAAACATGTCATCCAGATCGGATGACGCGTCAAGGACGAGTCCACGTCGCCCCCGCCCAACCGAGGCAACCACATCGGCGGACGCCGGGTCAAGGACGAGACGGCGCCCCACCTAGCATACCCGGTACACTGCCATGACGGGCCTGCCTTGCCACCCTGTCATCCCTGCCGCACCATCAATGTCGTGGATTTGTCACGGCAGATGTCCTAGCGAAAGGACTTAGTCGTGGAGCCATCGCTACGGGTTTACTTGCAGGGGTTAAAGCGGACACAAAGACAAGGGTTTTATACTAGTTCGGCGCCTTCGATGAAGGTAAAAGCCTACGTCTAGTTGTGATGGAATTGATGTAGTCTCGATGGCTAGGGAGCAAACAAGCTTCGCCTAGGCTCGAGTTGTGGTTGTCTGTCTTGAACCGTCGCCGGTCGCCCCTTATATACACGAGTGACGCCTGTCGGTTCAGAGAGTCCCAACCGTTCATACTGTATCCCGGTTGGTATCTCTCTATTCCTAACTTACAATACAAGTTATACATCAGGCCGGTTTACGGCTACAAGCTCTAAACCGACTATAGGCCTTGGGCCTTTCTCTGCTTATACCACTAACGGAGCTAATCCGGCCCAAGCTGGCCGGTTTACACCTAGTGGTAATATCCCCAACATTAGGCCCCAGATTGATTTGAACTGGTTCATGTCAATCCTTCACAAAGCTTGTATCCTGGACATCTTCTTTTGTTTGGTAAACCGCCATGTCGTCGTCGCTTCTGGTCACTGTAAACCGGCATGACGTCGTTGCTTCTGGTCACTGTAAACCGGCATGACGTCATCCTGAAATTTGATCCTTTGTAACGCTTTTTTAATAGCAGTCCCTGGATCCACGCGCTTGACCTAGCTTTGCTGCCTTATAAATAGGACCGAAGGGTCATTTTCTTTCCTCCCTTCGCTTCCTCTTCTTCGTCTTCCTCGCGCCGCTGCTCTTGGAGTTCTGCCATTGTCCTCGTCCTAGGCGGCTGCATCGACCTGAACGTACCAGAACACTGTGGCCTCTCTCCGCATCTTCTCCATTCCCGGTAAGCTTCTTCCCCTTCTTAAATCTGTTCTGTACTTAGATCTGTTTTTAGGGTTCCAGCTTCATACCGTGTTCTTCGTGCTTTCCTGTTTATCCTTCTAACTTTGAAACACGCTGTGAATCTTGTTCTGTACAAATGGTGACTCCTGCATATCCGCTGTACTTTCTCATTTTAATCCCATGGATCTTCTGCATATATATCTGCCTTATGGTCCACTTCTGTTTCTTCTTTACTTCCTCGAAATATTTCCTGTTTTCTGAAAACCCGCGTTTGATCCGTAGTAATCATGAGATCTTGTGAAACTTGTTTCTGTAAACTGTCTATAGCTTCAATTATCTCCAAGGCCTAGATTAGGCGGTTTAACTCACCATAATAAAAAACTGCTAAACCGGCACAGGTACACCATTAGTCCCCTTGTTGAACCGCCAGAGCGCATCTGACATCATATCACAATGAACTGATTTATAGAAATTGCCTCCGGTTTATCATAACTTAGATCAATCACTTTGTAACAAGCACGCTCTTGAACAGGATCCGTTACTTTTGTAGATCGTATCATGGCCAAACAAGTGTATGAATGCAACTGGGTTCCTTCCCGCGTCTCTGAAACACGGCTGAATGAACTGGTATCAATTGGTGCTTTAGATGACAAAGATACAGTCCACTGGAGGGTTCCTGGAGAGGAATGTCCTCCCACTCCTCAGGAAGGGGAAGTTGTAGTTTTCGCGGATCACCTGGCCCGGGGCTTCAAACCGCCCGGTTCAAAATTTTACCGGGACGTGTTGGCCAATTTTCAGCTCCGTCCCCAAGACATTGGCCCCAACTCCGTCACCAACCTGTGCCACTTTCAAGTGCTATCTGAAGCATATCTGCAAGAGGAACCTTCTATTGAACTGTTTAGAGATCTCTTCCATCTAAACCGTCGTACTGAATTCACCGACGGCCCCAATACAGAATTGGGCGGTATGGCTATTCAGAAAAGGAAGGAAATCACCTATCCCCACGTCAAACTCCATACTCACCCCAAAGAGTGGAATGCGACTTGGTTTTACTGCAAGGATACTTCTCCTGAAGGCGAAAATCCTTTACCTGGCTTTCGTCCAGAGCGGCTAAGCAATACTCATCCCTTTCCTCAAAGATTAAGTGCCAAAGAAAGAAGCAAATATGCCCCACAACTGTCCAAGCTCCGAGCCTTTATGGCCAACGGTTTGACTGGAATTGATCTTGCACGCTGCTGGTTATCTTGGGGCATACTGCCTTTGAGCCGACGTTCCGGTTTGATGTGTCAGTATACCGGCAGCGTCGACGACCCACTCCGACACACAAAACTTGAACTTTCTAATGATGAAGTTACGGACTCAGTAAGAAGAATGCTGAATGAACCGGAGCATCTCTATGCTCAAACCGGCTTGGCTCCTTACTACACCACCAACACACCACCTGCGGTAAGTCTCTGACTGCGTCATCATTAAATCCTGTTATTACTTCATGTATCCAACATTTAATTATTTCTGATCCAGGGTGATAATCCGTTTTGGAGCAAGAAACTTTCCCAAGACAAAGCGGATAAAGCTAGGCGGCCAAACCGGCCCAAAACAAAAGTTGTCAAGAAATCAGCCCACAAGAGAAAGACCACTGCTTCATCTGACCCGGCCATTGACGATGATGTGGGTAATCCGAAACTTGATTCTCTTGGCTAGCTTTTTACATGCCTTATTGATGATGATGCTTGTCAGGATGACGCTGAAGCCAGCAACGCAGGATTTGCTGAGGTAACCATTCTTTCTTCCGATTCAACAAATTTGCCTTCACCAAAATTTTGCCAGGCAAACCGGAAAGTTAACTTTTCTCACCCTCTTGCTTACTTGGATCCCAAACTTCTTATGAAGACACAGCAACATGAAGCTCGCCGCAACAACCCGCACATGGTGGTCGTAGTTACCTCTGCGGTTTACCAAACAGCCCGGTTCGAAAGCGCCGCACCGAGGTTTCCGACCCTTTTATTGCTTTAAATTCCAAAGCGGGTTTCTTCCACAACCTCTTAATCCGTCCGACTCCGATTATCGGTTACTTCCCATTCATCCTCCGCGAATCCTCAGCCACTCAGCTACCGCCATTGAAAATAGCCGCCGGGTAAGTCAATACAGCCATATGCTTTCTGATATCTTCTGTAATGGATATGCTTTTTCCCTGACTTTTGTCTCTTCAGAACCAAACCGAAACCCAGCAAGAAGGCCCGCTTGTACAAAACAGTTGAAGAGGCTGCCGCTTCAGATCATGAGCGAGCGCCGGATCTCGAAAACATTGCCTCTGAAGATATTCCTAATGACCCTCCGGTTCAAGAGGAGGTTATTCCTGAAGAGAGGCCTGTCAATACCTCAACTTCTGCTGATCCTCCTGCCAGCACCATCCGGTTTGAGAAACCTCGCAGTCCCACTAAAACGGCCGTGCCCACACAATCCGTTGAGTTGAAAGATGATGACGTTGTGATTACTGTTATGGGCCGCTCTGAACCTGGGAATCCTGCAACCTTAACCCGGCATACTGTGAAAGATGATTCTTCCACTTTAAATAAGGGAAAGTGGGATGTCGAGCTGGAAACATATGCTGCTTTAAGCGCCCAAGACCTTCATTCTGGATATTTGAACCGACTTTACAGCAGCTGTGACTATGAAGCTGGCCTGGTCAAATTAATGAGGGACAAGTTTGAGGTAACACTCCTTTCCTTATCACCAGTATATTAGTCCTTGTAGCCCCCAAGGGCCGGTTTGTAATCTTGATCAAACTGGGACTTGATTATTTTCTTGTTCCATTTTGGAATCTTCCCGCATAACCACCAGGGCCGGTTTAACCCTGGATACTTAAACCGGTACTTCCATAAAAACTGCCTGACGAAACATTGGTAGAATCAAATAGTCATTAGCCCCCAAGTGCCAAGTTGAATACTTGTATTGAGCTTGGGACTTTGCCATGTAGTAGCAGTATAAAAATTGAAGGTACATTAGCCCCCAAGTGTCAAGCATATAACTGTGTTGTATGGTTGGGACTTTGACTTAAATTTCTGGCTGAACGTACTGTCAATGCGCAGGCTGAGGTGAAAATCAAAGATGATCGAATTGCCGATTTACAAGCGGTTTTGAAAACCCAGCAGGCCGAAACAGAGAAGGCCAAGAAAGAATTAACCAGTGCCTTGACCGCTGCTGAACAGGTGAAGGAAGGTATGAAGAAAGAGCAGGCAGTCTGGGCCACTGAAAAGGCCAATTTGATCAAACGGGCAGAAAATGCTGAAGCTGCCCTTAAACCGGTGGTGGATGCTCTGACAGCCGTAAAGCGGCAAGTACATTCTATGACTGCAGCAATCTTTGGTAAGCTCCCTGTGAATAGTTGTGATATGTTGCACCTGCTGCATCATTAGTCCGGTTTAGAACTAACCATTTACCGTTTGTAGGCACACGCGTTGGGCACTTGGGAAATGATGTGCGGAAGAAACTGAAGGCTGTCTACACTTTAGTTGAGCAGTTATATACCGGAGCCCAGCGCATCATCACCACAATGTCACATAACAATCCAGCGCCTTCCCTGATTCAAGATACTCTGAACCGGCTATCAATGCTTCCTTCCCGGATTGAAGAGGTGAAGAAATCTGCTGCACGAACCGGAGCCATCAATGCCTTGATCCGAGCCAAGGCATGGGTACCAGACTTTGATCCCGTGGAAGCAGCTCAAGGCTATCCCAGCGTGAAAGAAGATGGCTCTGACTTCAGTGAAGAGGACTTACGGGCGATAAACCGTGCAGTACGCCCGCTGGCTTGTCAATTGGCCGAAGAAGCCGACTTGGAGCATTACCAAGCACAATATAATGATCAAAACAAGCGAGTGTCTGCCCCAACCTTTGAACCGGAAAACCTGATCCCTCCAATCCGTAAGCATACTTACGCACCCGATATTGAACCATCTTCTTTGATCCACGAAGAGGCTATTTTCCAAGCGCTAATGGGAATCGACTGGACCACTGTGGATTTCCAGCCAATGGGTAGGGATGAAGAGGCTGAAGCGGCAGAAGATGAAGAGTAGGCTTGAACCGGTAGCCGGGTTAAACATCTGCTGCGGGTGGTTTACCCAGAAAACAATGATCTCATTTGGGCACTGTGTTGCCTTGTAATAACTTTAGTTAAAACTTTTGTGCTTGACTATGCCTTTGTGCATAAGTTGTAAAACCTTTGCATGATTTGTTTATCCTACAACCAGAAAAAGTCGAACCTTGGCGGTGGTGATACCACCAGCCGGTTTATGGTATTCAAATAGATATATAAGAATTCCAATAAATATGTGATACAAATACCTGCCGTATCTGGACATGAAGCTGGCGTAGCCAAACTTGAAGCGGAGGCCTTAAAAACCATGACTGTCTGGGAGATAATAACTCCCATATAACCGTGTTGAATCAGCACAAGCCCCTTGTTATTCCATGATGATGAACAGGAAGAAGGTAAACCGGCAGATAAAACTCCGTGTAATACCAAACCGTGTCTGTCGGTTCGTGGATCGACAGTGAACCGGATAAAAATATTTGTCGGGTTTAAAAACGCAACAACAAAAAAATCGAATACCAATTATGTGAAAATATGGCAACAAAGGCAACAACTCTTTGCAAAAGAAAAGCTTCATGGAGCTGGTCAGATGGCATTACCGTGGTCGACGCAACCAAGCCCCAAGGCGAAGCGATGGTGCTAGTCGGCCAGGTCCCCAAAGACTCTTGGCGAGTACGCCAGCCAAGTGGCATGACATTGGTTCGGGTTCGACCAAGCCCCCAAATGACGCTGGCCCTATTGGCCGACCAAGAGGCGTGACCGGTTCAGACGTGACCGTGTCCCCAAATGATCTGGTGGCTTTCGCCTATCAAGAGGTGTTGCATTGGTTCGGACACGACCAAGCCCCCAAGTGATAAATATAAATGTCAAGGGGTAAACCGGAGGCCGCTTTAAAAACAGAAACACTCCATGTAACCACGCATGATAAGAAAGACAGAGACCCCGCTTTAGCTGAGGCTCCGGTTTTTATTATATCGAAGATAATATATACATTGTCATGATATGTACATAAACTGAGTCGATGACTCAAGTGTAGTAAGGCCGAAGATGAGCTATATTCCACGGCCTGTTGGTCTCCTCCTCTGATGTACGTGAGTCTTGATGCTCTCGAATATCAATCAGATAGTATGATCCGTTGTGTAGATTCTTGCTGACCACAAAAGGTCCTTCCCAAGGTGGGGATAACTTGTGCATATCTGTCTGGTCTTGGATGAGACGAAGCACCAAATCTCCTTCTTGAAAGGTTCTGGTTCTAACCCGGCGACTGTGATAACAATGAAGATCTTGCTGGTAAATCGCCGAACGAGCGGCTGCCATATCATGCTCCTCATCCAATAGGTCCAAAGCGTCTTGTCGCGCCATCTCGTTGTCCGCTTCGACATAAGCCGCTACACGGGGCGAATCGTGCCGGATATCACTGGGGAGAACGGCCTCCGCTCCATATACCATGAAAAACGGTGTGTACCCGGTGGACCGGTTTGGCGTAGTATTGATACTCCATAGCACCGATGGGAGCTCTTCAACCCAGCACCCTGGTGTTCTCTGTAATGGAACCAGAAGTCGGGGTTTGATGCCTCGTAAGATTTCTTGATTAGCGCGTTCTGCCTGCCCGTTGGACTGGGGATGCGCCACTGACGACACGTCAAGCCGAATGTGCTCACGCTCACAGAACTCTTTCATAGCTCCCTTGGATAGATTAGTGCCATTGTCGATAATGATCTTGTGTGGAAAGCCAAACCGAAAATCACCTTTTGATGAATCGCACCGCTGTTGCTGCATCACACTTGCCGGATGTGCTCGCTTGACCCACTTGGTAAATTTGTCCACTGCCACCAACAGGTGGGTCTTCTTATCCTTGGATCGCTTAAAGGGTCCAACCATATCCAGCCCCCAAGTCGCAAACGGCCACGTTATTGGGATCATCCTCAATTCTTGTGCCGGTACATGAGCACGCCTGGAGAATTTCTGACATCCATCACACCGTTTGACCAAGTCCTCCGCATCAGCATGGGCAGTTAACCAGTAAAATCCGTGACGGAACGCCTTCGCCACCAGGGACTTTGAACCGGCGTGATGTCCGCAATCCCCTTCATGGATTTCTCTTAAAATTTCACAGCCTTCCTCAGGGGAAACACAGCGTTGAAACGCCCCTGATACACTGCAATGATGCAACTCACCATTAAGAATCGTCATAGATTTGGAGCGCCGGATTATCATGTTCGGCGTAACCTCATCTTCCGCAACTCCTCGAGTCATATACGCAAGGAAAGGAATCGCCCAATCCGAATAGCATGTAATGCTGCCACCAACCGAGCCTCCGGATCAGAATAGCCAAATCCGCTTCACCAGGAGCTGGGTCGACGGGTTGTGCAAGACGCCCAAAAGACATTAGGCGGGACGGTTTACGCCGAGAACCCAACCGGCTTAAAGCGTCTGCCGCTTCGTTCTTCCGGCGATCCACATGATCCACTTGATAGCCCTTGAAACAACCTGCGATATTATCCACTTCTCGACGATATGCAGCCATGAGCGGGTCCTTAGAATCCCAAGTGCGGATACTTGCCGAGCCACCGGTCCGAAGTCACCAAAGCACTTAACCCGCTTAAGTTCATCTCCTTAGCCATCCGGAGACCATGGAGCAAGGCTTCATACTCAGCTGCATTATTAGTACAAGGGAACATTAAACGGAGAACGTAACAAAACTTATCACCTCGTGGGGAAGTTAAAACGACTCCAGCCCCCGAGCCTTCCAACTGCCTGGATCCGTCGAAATGAATAGTCCAGTACGTGTGATCCGGCTTCTCCTCTGGCGCTTGTAACTCCGTCCAATCATTAATGAAATCAACAAGTGCTTGTGACTTCACTGCTGTGCGTGGTATATACTTTAGTCCATGCGGCCCAAGCTCGATGGCCCATTTTGCAATCCGCCGGTCGCCTCCGGTTTTGTATGATATCACCCAAAGGAGCTGAACTAACCACTGTGATAGGGTGCCCTTGGAAATATTGCTTCAGCTTCCGACTGGCCATAAAAACACCGTAGACGAGCTTCTGCCAATGCGGATACCTTTGTTTGGACTCAATGAGCACCTCACTGATATAATAAACCGGCCGTTGAACCGGATATTCCTTTCCTACCTCCTTGCGCTCTACCACAATGGCCACGCTTACTGCTCGAGCATTGGCTGCCACATATAACAACAGCAGTTCCTTGTCAACCGGAGCCGCAAGAACAGGTGGGTTGGCCAATTGCCGCTTTAGATCCTCAAATGCTTCGTCGAGAGCGGACTCGCATTTAAATTTATCATCTTCCTCAAAGCATCGGTATAAGGGATGGCCTTCTCTCCGAGGCGGTGATAAACCGCTCAACGCAGTGATCCCGCCGCACGACGCTGAACATCATTGATACACTTCGGTTTAGCCAAGGAAATGATAGCTTTAATTTTCTCCGGATTAGCCTCAATTCCTCTGTTAGACACCAGAAACCCCAATAACTTGTAGGAACATAAAAACACACTTGGCCGATTAAGCATCATCTTATAAATGCGCAAGTTGTCGAAGGTTTCCTTCAAATCTTCCACCAGTGTCTCCTTTTGTCTTGATTTCACCACAATATCATCTACATAAGCATGCACATTACGGCCGATCTGTGTATGCAGGCAATTCTGTACACACCGCTGATAAGTAGCCTGGGCACTTTTGAGCCCAAAAGGCATAGATACATAGCAGAAGGCTCCAAAGGGAGTTATAAACGCTGTCTTCTCCTGGTCCTTAACGCCATTTTGATCGATGATATCCAGAGTACGCATCCAAAAACTTAAACGCCACATCTGCCGTGGCATCAATAATCTGATCAATGCGGGAGGGCAAAAGGATCTCACGGACAAGCTTTGTTGAGATCTGTAGTCCACACACATACGCCAGGTGCCATTTTTCTTAAGGACCAGCACCGGATTAGCAAGCCACTCTGGATGAAATACCTCAATGATAAAACCAGCCGCCAAAAGCCTGGCTACTTCTTCTCCAATGGCTTTGCGCCTTTCTTCGTTAAACTGGCGGAGGAACTGTTTCACCGGTTTATACTTGGGATCCACATTAAGTGTGTGCTCAGCGAGTTCCCTCGGGACACCTGGCATGTCAGATGGCTTCCATGCAAAGATATCCCGGTTCTCACGGATGAACTCGATGAGCGCGCTTTCCTATTTGGGATCCAGGTTGGCACTGACAGTGAACTGCTTGGACGAATCGCCTGACACGAAGTCAACAAGCTTGGTGTCAGCCGCCGATTTAAACTTTAGATCCGATTCATGCTCCGTAGTTGGTTTCTTCAAAGGGGTCATATCTGCCGGATCAACATTGTCCTTATAGAACTTCAACTCCTCCGTGGCACAGACCGCCTCTGCATACGCTGCATCGCCTTCCTCACATTCCAAAGCAACTCGGCGGCTTCCATGCACCGTTATCGTTCCTTTGTAACCCGGCATTTTGAGCTGCAAGTAGGTATAACAAGGCCGTGCCATAAACTTAGCATAAGCCGGCCGGCCAAACAAGGCATGATACGGACTCCGGATTTTCACCACTTCAAAAGTTAGCTTTTCAGACCGGGAATCATGCTCGTCTCCAAAAGCCACATCTAGGGCTATCTTACCAACAGGATAAGCAGATTTGCCTGGTACTACACCATGGAACACCGTATTGGATGGTCTGAGATCCTTGTCTGTGAGGCCCATGCGACGGAAAGTTTCATAGTATAATATATTAATACTGCTTCCTCCATCCATAAGCACCTTACACTACTAGGGAAAAGGCTATACACAGAATCTTAGCAGCAGCGCGGTTCAAAAAACAGCGCTAGTGCTATTTAGCAGTAGCGAGCTACTAGAAACCGCGCTACTGAGCACAGACTTAGCGATGAGCGCTGTCGACCAAAAAGCGCTACTACTAAAATTCCCATTGGTAGAATGCTAGGCTACGATAGCGAAGAGCGATCTTAGAGGAACGCGCCATCGCTACATCACAGTTAGCAACGCGTTTCCGTCGAAGAGCGCTACTACTAACAAAAATAAAATAAGATGATAAACAAATAGAAATTTAAATGAAAATGAAAGAAATAGAAAAAGGAGAAAGGGGAAAATAAAATGTAAAGCAAAATAAACGAAAAAGTGAAAAATCGGAGGAAGGCATAGCAGCAGCGTTTGTTCCTAAGACGCGCTATAGCTAATGTAGCTGCAGCGCGTGCCCTAGACCCCCGCTATAGAAACAGAATAGGAAATTAGCTATAGCAGCAGCGCGTTTCTGCGAAAGCGCTATAGCTAAGTTAGCTATAGCGCGTTTTGCAAAACGCGCTACCGCTAAGTTTGACATAGCCAAAAAACCGTTTCCCCCGCCCCGGCCACCACTTCCCCCAAATCCCTCAAACCCCACCCCGCGCGCGCCGCCGTCTCCCCGATTCGTCGCCCCACACCTCGCCGCCGCCGACGACGCGCGCCACCAGAGCCGTGCGCCGTCGACGACACCGGAGCCGCCCCAACGCCACGGAGCCGCGCGGCCTCGTCAACGCCACCGGAGCCGCCGTCGACGCCACCTTTTCTCGCCGTCTCGGAGACGCCTGCCTCCTCGCCCTCACCGAGACGCCTCGCCTCCCTCGCCACCACTGCCTCCGCCGCCACCACCGAGCCATCATCTGAAGCCCCACCCTCCTCTCTCTCTCATGCATAGGTTAGCTAGTTTTTAATTAGGTTAATTATCTAGGTTTTAGGGCAAAAATTTAGTTAGGGCATTGACAGAGAAGTAGTTAGGTTAACTAGTTTAATTAGGTTAATTATCTAGGTTAGTGCAAAAACTTAGTTAGGGCTATGACAGAGAACTAGTCAGGTTAACTAGTTTAATTAGGTTAATTATCCTGTTAATTAGTGCAGAAATTTATTTTAGGCTTTGACAGAGAACTAGCTGCGTTAACTAGTTTAATTAGGGTTAATTATCTAGGTAAACAAGATTAACCAACTAGGTTAAATAGGTAGGTTAATTAGGTTCGTTGGATTAAGAAGCTAGGTTAAGTAGATTGGCAAAGGTTTTTGATTTTTCAAAAGACCACTATTTTTCAAGGAAAAGAATTTAGGCAAATTTTATTTTTCATTGAAGTGGTCATGTCATATCTTTTCATTGAAGTTGTTCGATTGTGCCCAAGTGGTGGCTTTGTTGTTTCCAGGGAATGATGCTGAGTGGCCTATGTTTTGCCGGAATGTTGATTCATTTCTGTTCCGGCAAATTTCAGGTTCTCGATTTGTCCACTTTTTAGCAAAGGTCATGCCGAAATTTCCCGTGAATTTCGGCATGACTTGTGCTACAAACTAGGACATATCGAGTGCCCGGGATTTGCCGCACCAAGAAGGAGTCAACATTCCTGCAAAACAATAGTCCTTTTTTATGTCATTATTCATTTTATTAGGTCTAGAATTAATTGACTAGATTTAATCATAGGAAACATGGCTAGCAACGATGAAGGACAGGGTTCTGGTGATTGCGACGACGTCTACCGGGCGGCAGACGAAATTTTTAGCTTTACCGACGATCAACAGATGTTGTTTCGGGCCCGCATCGGGATCGAGACCGACACGCAGACCGGTCTTTGAGACCGATCGCAGACCGGTCTTGAGATCGACACCGGCGCTGAGATTCAGACCGCATCGAGACCGGCGCCGAGACCGGTGCTGCCTCGGGAGCGGATCCGTGTAGCACCGAAAGCGAAGAGGCAACGGCTTCCTAACAAACTCAGGACTACTAGACTGGTGGTCACGGAGGTGGACAACGGCAATTTTGAGCCAAAGGCGCCGAGGAAAGCAGCGTGCTACGGCAATCAAATAGGCTGCATCATACGGACAACCGCCACCATCAACGATGAGAATCTAAAGAAGATAGAAAATATGAGGAGCTCCTCCTAAAGAAGTTTCACCAGATATTCTTGTTCCGGGCGGAATGAGAAGGATTATGAAGATCCGCATAATGACCCGCAATGAAGAAGATAAACAAACACGCCATGACCAAGTTTAGCAATGCGTTGGCGCTGGAAAAATCGAGTGAAAGCAAAGATCAACGACGGAACCCTACTCCGAGATTGTAAAGGAAAGTCCGACAATCACGGAAGAGCAGTTTCAAATATTCAAGGAGGCTTGCGAGGCGAAGCTGCCAAAGAAAAGTCTAAGTACATGAAGGGGCTTCAAAAGAGGAACATTGGGACCCACCACCTCGGAAGCCGTGGTTACGGCGGAAAGAGGTCCAAATGGGCCAAGGAGGACGCGGAAGCCGCGAGTCTGGGCATCCTGCACTTTGGCGGATTTCACCGTCCCGCAAGAGCGTGACGTCCTGAGGGCCCGCCACCGTTGGGACCCACTGAAGAAGGTTTATGAGACAACACCGGTCATTACGGAGTTCATGAGACTACTGGTAATTTTAGTTTCGATCAATTCGATCGCACACGTTAGTCATATTTGTAAACGATCCTTGTGCCTTTTGCGGAGAGAGCAACACCGGATTGCGGCGAAAGCGACTTCGCCGTCGAGGCATTGGCGAGGCCAAGTGGGACACTCCATTCAACCGGCGTTGAACATATTGAAATGACAACCGTGGATACTCGACCGTCAGATGGACGCGTGCACGGTGTCGGAGACGGCGCCACGTGGAAGAAGTACTACCGTGAGACCACGGAGGAGAGAAAGGAAAGACGGAGGTTAATCAAGAAAGCATCGACAAGAAGGTCGAGATTGCGGTTGAAGAAATCATCTCGCACGATCGCAACAGCGATAGCTGCCGCAAAACAAGCGGTTGCAGATTTATCTACTTCCTTGGTGACGGGCGTTCACATTTGGACAAGGAAAATCCAAAAAAATGCAGAGGACTTTCCCTTGCGACTTCTTGGCAGCACATGCTCCCTTTTGCTCCCCGCGACTGCTCCCGCGACTGCTCCCGCACTGCTCCCAGACTGCTACCGCGACCAGCTGCCGCGACCGGACGTGCTCGGTGGTGCCTCCTCTTTGGCTGAGCTCGACGCCCTCACGGTATCTTCCACACCGCCCCTTCAATATAAATGTATAATCCGTTTTCGTTGCCTTTCGGATGTCTCACGTCGCAGACTTTTATTTGCAGGCGGCGAAACCCGTGCACCATATTGTACACCATCGGCGAATGAAGGTGGACGTGGGGAAGGGGACGATAATGGAGCCGAAGGAACCATTGTTCCACAGCCGACCGATACCCCGAGCGTCTTCAAGGTTTCCGTGGCGATGTCAAACCGGGCCACGAGAATTTGCCTCCTCTAATACTAGTGGGGATGACGACGAGACCCCGGCGGCTTGGTGATTGTTGCAATGGGTGGGTCCTGTTGTGGCCAAAGAGTCTGCCGCTCGAGGCGGTCGGGAGCACACCCACGAGCACGCAGCCTCAGCAAGGTATGAACATCAACACCCCACCTACCCAATTAGCGTCGGGTGTCGGGTTGGGTGATAGCGACGGGTAAGCAGGTGGCTCCATTAGAGGCTGATGGCGCCGCCATGGATGAGGATGAGGATGACGATGGCGCTGAACAAGTATGTCTATCTGGCGCCTCCTCGTGGTTTGAGCATCATGAGTCGATGCTCGAATTACCGTCTCAACGCGTTATTGGCGACCATCCGGTGGTAAAGAAGCCTAGGAAGAGAGCGAGGAAAGGCAAAAAGCTGATTCTATGATCCAGCCGCCAAAGCAGCCTCGGCCGGGACCGTGTAGATATCCCGATGCGGATAAATGGCATATCCCGGTAAACCAATCCTACGAAACAGCGCCACGGGCCAGATTCGCGATCCGAGGAGACTTCATGACGATGTGCTGCGGGTAGAGAAAGGCCTCATCGCCTCGAAGATCCGGGATACCCACTCTACGTGGTTAATGTTCCACACAAATGTAAATGACGTCAATGGCTTCCCGCGGATAAGTTCTTCCTCCGATTCGATTACATATTCGACATGTTTCACGTGAAGAAGCTGGATTTTACTTTTGTCCGCCTTTATGCCTTGCACATGAGCTACATCATTGGGGTTGAGCAGATAACTCATATCGTGTCGCTGACCCGTACTACATGCACGAGGCCTTCTTGGGAGTCTGTGCACAGATCGTGAATACGCGAGGGATTACATCGTCGGTTTCATGCTCGCCAATAAGGACAAGGAGGCGATTCTCGTGCCTTATCATCCGTGTAAGTCATCCGCTGCTATCCTTCCTTCGATTTCAATAATTCATTTGCACGGTGGAGGCTAATTAATTTGAGGTGTACTTATTTTTTGCTTGGCGGCGGCGCGCCGTCCTCATCATCCTCTACCCCCGATTCTCCCACGCTCTTTACTTGGACTCGTCGAAGAACATACACAAAAAGGATTACACCCACATCAAAGATGTTCTCGACGGTGCTATGTTTTACTACCAAGCAAGGGGTGGAGATGTTAGGGACAAGAAGAAAAGGGCGGCAGCACGCCTTCAGCCATAAGACCGACTTCTGCATCCAAAGAACCGAACGATTCTCTTAATGATGGATTCTATGTCCTACACCACATCTTTGGAGTACCGACGGGATCACCGTAACCTTCACATGGCACCTAGATCTAGCGATGCCCATATTCGCAATGGGCAAAGGACATAGGAGATATTGAGGATCATCGACTTGAGCTGAGTTCTATAACATCCAGCGCGAACTTGCCCAAATCATCATGAATGAGGTCGTCGGAAAAACAGGGATGTTCCATGCACAAGGACAAATGTCGCGGGAAGACGTCCGAACATGGATAGCCTCTCAGCGTCTCGACATGAAGCCTTTCACAAAGCTCGATGACTATCTCCCCGACTTGGATGGATGGCACGACATTTGGAGTGATTGTCGATATATGACAATGTGTCCGCTTAGTCCATAGTTTCTTTTATGACAAAACTTTGAGTTATGCACGGTGAAACTTTATTTGTGATGTAATTAAACCGTCCTCCTCGACTAGCTTAAAATCACTCTAGTTAGGTCATTTGGGTACGATGAACTTTGTTATTTATGCTTATGATATGTTGTTTCTATTTTTGCCAAGTCTGTCTCTTTGTGTTGCTCAACTATATATGTTGCATATCATCGACTCATGTGACGATGCAGGTGCATAGATCATAAATGGCGAAGAAGTGCTACGCCAGAGTATATATCGACAAGTGGCGGAGTGAAAGGCCTAGGTGTACCGGTTTTCGGTTTCGAGCGACACGCAGTACTTAGTTTAGGTTCACCCTAATGCGAGAGAGGGATACGAACTCATGTACTCAAAGTGATAGCTATTCTCATGTATATCATTGTTTAGATGGATGACGATGTATTTGCAAGTAATCGAGACTTGTATCGCTATTTTCGAGATTGATGACGAGATCGAGACCACTTTGTGTTGGATGATGATTATGATGATGACATGATTTGATGAGACTAATTGTATGTATATGCTATCATTTGTATGTGGATGATATGCTAAAGATTATTGTATAAAGCCTATTAAAATGCAAAACAAATAAAAACAAATCTGCAGGAAAAAACTAATAAAACTAGTAGTAGCGAGGGGATTTAGCAAGATGGCGCCGGCTTACCGAAGAGCGCTTACAACCAAACAGCGCTGCAGCTAATACCAAGAGCGCCCTTCCCAAAACCGCGCTGCAGCAATTGGTGTGTAGCGATGGCGTGTGTCAACACGCGCCATCGCTACACGTTAACTGTAGCGCCTTATTAGTAGCGCCGGTACCCGCGCTACTGAGGGTGCCCAAACCCGCGCTGCTGCTAGGCTTTTCCCTAGTAGTGTTAGTGAACTTGTAGCCCCCCACCTGAGAGTCTACCACCAATGCCAGCTGACCCGGATTATCAACCCGGGGGGGATGGTCTTCTCTGCTCCACACGATAGGCTGCTCGGACCAGCGTAAATACCGCGGCAAGGCCGGCTCAACAGAGTTTACTGCCCGTTTGTGAAGCTTCCGATCCCGCTTGTCCAAACTGGTTGTGAAAACATGATACTGCCCACTATTCAACTGCTTTGGTTGGCTCTGATAACCTGACTGCTGCTGCTGCTGCTGGCCACCTTGATTATTCTGACTATTGTGATTGCCTTGATTAGGCCCTGAACCAGAAGCTCCATCCTGACCCGGCCCATGGAAACCGGATCCTGAACCGCCACCTGACCCTGGTCATACCGAAAGCATTGGAGTTTTGAACTCTGCATAATATAACAGTCCTTCCAGAGATGGTTCGATGGGGACTCCTTCGTCCCGTGCTTGGGGCAAGGCTGATTCAACAAGTAATTCAAACGGCTTGTATTAGGATTTGGACCCCGATTCGCCTTGCCTCTGCGCCGCGGGCCTCTGTCCTGCGCATTAGTGTTGGCTACGAAATCCGGGTTGCCATCGGCCTTGCGCTTGCCCCCGTTTCCATGACCCGCCGGTTTGTACTGCTGCCCCTTGGAGTTGCCGTTCTTCTTTCCCTTCCCTGCTTCATCATCATCAGCTTCAGAATCCTTGGTAATGTCCGAATCGGCATACTTTACCAAAGCGGCCATGAGGGTTCCCATATCATTGCAGAACCGCTTCATACGTCCCAGTTTTAACTTCAAAGGCTCAAACCGGCAGTTGCCTTCTAATGTTAAGATCGCCGAGTCAGCGTTGATCCGGTCGGAAGAGTGCGAATCTCGCACACACGGCGTACCCAACGGGTTGTTGACTCCCCTTCTTCCTGGACGCAAGCCGCCAGGTCTACTATGGACTTGGGCTGCTTACACGTATCCTTGAAGTTCTGGATAAACCGGGCCCGTAACTGGGCCCATGAACTGATAGAATTGGGCGGTAAGCTCTTCAACCAAGTACGGGCTGTGCCCTCCAGCATCATGGTGAAGTACTTTGCACATGCGGTCTCATCCACATCTAGCATCTCCATGGCCATCTCATAACTTTCAACCCACGCTTCAGGGGACAGATCTGCGGTGTAATTCGGCACCTTGCGTGGGCCCTTAAAATCCTTAGGCAGACGCACATTGCGTAAAGCGGGGATTAAACAGGGCACCCCTAAAGCGGATGCGACTCCTGGTCCGGCGAAGGTGGTAGGGCGAACCGGTGTGTGTTGACCCGCATCATCCTGTGCTGCTAACTCGGCCTCCCTGCGTGCCCGGGCCCGATCCACTACCTCCTGAGCATCACGAATGCCGCCCATCTGGTGATTGCCTCGGGCCGCTTCACGGTCCCGCGCGTTGCTTGATAGTTCCGGTTCATCCATACGCCTGCTGTAGCTCCGGCTTGGACGGGGCGTAGAGTGAATCCGATCACGGCTGTACGAATACGCTTCCTGCTGGATCAGCGCAGTCCGGAGAAGCTCCTTAACCCGGCGTGTCTCAACTGCTTGTGGGGAATCTCCTTCGACTGGGATCGCCTACAATCGTGCGGCGGCCGCAACAAGGTTATCCATAGGATTAGAATAATGGCCTGGGGGTGTCTGTACCGGCGGAGGAACCACCATGTTCTGCTGCGGAGGCTCCATCGGGCGCGGTTGGACCGTCGCTCCTGCTCCTGGTGCCTCAATCCGGTTTACCTCCTGTCTTTGGCCGGGTTCTCGGGTCCGCCCCGGTCTGAAAGAGATTTCTAGGATCAAATCCTGACGGCAGGCGCGATCTATACTTCCGCCTCAACACCTCCTGCGACGCACTCTGGTCAAGCATGAGTTTGTAAGCTTGTGCGTCTAAAGCAGCCCGCTCTGCGGCCATACGCTCCTTCTCTGCCGCTAGATCCGCTTTGGCTTGCGTGATCTGCTCTTTCACCTTTGCAATTTCTGCATTATGAGCCTCCTGATCTGCTGGATTGTCCTCCGCCATAAGCGCTGCTAGTGCATCAAACAGATCTGACAGAACTTGAACCGGCGGGCGCACCGGGCCTCCTGCCCCTGCTGCCGCTGCTGAACCGGAAAGCATTGCTGCCGCGGTTGAAGAGTGGTTCGCTGCCTGTGTACCGGCCATGAATACTCCAACCCGGTTTAACTGGCTTGGGGGGTCCGGAATACTGTCACCGTCGGAACAGCCCCTGATCATATCGCCCTGCAGCTGGTACAATGACTCGGTCTCTCCTGTTGAAGATTCATCGCCAGAATAAACGACGGTCTCACTACCGTGTTACGAACCGGCGTCGTATTCTCCATGGGTGACTCCAACGAAGACATGCTTCACGGCCGGTTTAACTGGGCAGGTCGCGCTGCCGAGCCGTCTCGATGAGGTCGGTGCAGATGTCCGGTCAGGCCCAGCTCCCGATCTTGCCGATGAAAGCGTGTATGCCGCCAAGGGGACCCGTATCCATACTCGATTGAATCGGCCTCGACCCCATCCGGCGTCGTCGATGTAGATCCGCCGCGACGACTCTTGGTTATCCGCCCACGACGTAGCCTTCGAGTCCTTTGAGCTTGCCCTCCAAGATCGTCAAACCATCGTGCGATAGCCCCACGGTGGGCGCCAACTGTCGTGGATTTGTCACGGCAGATGTCCTAGCGAAAGAACTTAGTCGTGGAGCCATCGCTACGGGTTTACTTGCAGGGGTTAAAGCGGACACAAAGACAAGGGTTTTATACTAGTTCGGCCCCTTCGATGAAGGTAAAAGCCTACGCCTAGTTGTGATGGAATTGATGTAGTCTCGATGGCTAGGAGCAAACAAGCCGCCTAGGCTCGAGTTGTGGTTGTCTGTTTGAACCGTCGCCGGTCGCCCCTTATATACACGAGTGACGCCCGTCGGTTCAGAGAGTCCCAACCGTTCATACTGTATCCCGGTTGGTATCTCTCTATTCCTAACTTACAATACAAGTTATACATCAGGCCGGTTTACGGCTACAAGCTCTAAACCGACTATAGGCCTTGGGCCTTTCTTTGCTTATACCACTAACGGAGCTAATCCGGCCCAAGCTGGCCGGTTTACACCTAGTGGTAATATCCCCAACAATCAAGGAGGAGCAGCCTCCCGCGACCAGGAAGACGTGGGGCTGCATCCTCCACTACCTCCAAGGTGGTAGCGGCGATGGTACGTGGGGCTCCAGGGTCGTTGTCTCCGACAAGGAGCACATGGCGAGGTAGCTGGCACGGTACGCCCGTCACAACGCCCGCCGATGCTCCGTATTTGCCAAAACAGACGTGACGACGGATTGGGTCCTCAACGACCCCAACCTCTCCGCCCAGTGAGCCCTCGACCGCTCTGTCACCATCACGGAGACGGACGCCATGTGCCGCCGCCGCCTTGACGGCGAGCTAGCCATGATCGGCGAGGAGGGTCGCTTAGCGACTGCTCCGCCAACGCCAGCCGCGGCAAGGCCACAGCCAAGGCTCCACCGACGCCTTCAGCAGTGGCCAGGGCGGCCCTCCACACCGCACAATAGGAGTCAGGGCGGCTCTTCCGGGAGCGGCAAGCAGCCACCGAGCAAGGCTGCTGCGGTCCTCCAATGTCGTTCCACCGCTGGAGGGACGACAATGATGACGATGGCACGGAGGCCATACAGGGCAGGGCGGCCACGCCTACAAGGCGGTCGTCCATTGTGGGTTTTAGAGTTTTTTCTTTCTAGTTTTTTAGTTAAACGGTCCAAATATTGACCTTTTCATGTTAATTATGACCGAACTTGAATGAAATCCACCGTGTTTTCATGAATTTCGTCCGTTTAGTCAAATAGTTGTTGAAATGTATGCGGGCAGCGTTGAATGGCTGCCTCGGGCAAATGTGTCCACGGGTTGGTCCCCCTGTCCGCGAACGGAATGCGGGTGACATTTACGGGTCAGCGTTGGAGATGCCCTAAAGGCGCACATAGTGTCTCACAAGTAGCTTAAGGCAGGAAATAAGTGCCAGCTGTAGCTATATATAGAAGAATATGTTTTTGTCGTCAATCCTGAATTACTGATGATGCCCTTTGTAAAATTAATAGCCATTATATACTCATGTAAACCAGCATGCGAGCTGTATATTGATTCCTCCGTATTAGCCACCTGACTGTCTGCGGATATTACGTGTATTGAGCATTTGTGACATGTACAGTGTACATGGATTGCATGGTCATGTACTACTAGGATGAAGCTAATTGAGTTTAGTCATGACTCTTTTCATGAAAACAATCCAAAACCAAAAACAGTGTATGTACATAGGATGTCGACAATCATCTGGAATAAAATGTGTGTTGGTGCTTTGGTTGTCCACGAGATTTGTCTAGGATTTTCGTATCATCATGCATCCTCAGATCGGAGAAGTGAGCATATGTGCTAGCAAATTTGGACGGGTCGGAAGCAGGTTATTCATGGATGAACCCAACACAAAAAATTTCAGCTCCACATGTCAACCCCAACGGCGAGTGGATCAAATGAAAGCAACATAAGTCATAACAACATAGAATATATATTAGCTTGCTGCATTTCAATATTCAGACAAAGTTAGAACTGTAGTAGACAAACCCAAAGCCATTTCAACATATCAACACAATACTATGCATGGCCATCTTTTACATCAGTGAATATTAACCTAATTAGAAGGGAAATATATATACGAATTACAAAGAATGCTTTTAGAGCTTCAGAGTTTCAGCAAACCAAACTTGGAGAGCAGCCGCTTGAGAAGGGAGGGACTGCGGGTCCTTGTTATCTGCCCCAGGCCCCCAGCCGCGAAAGCTGCGTGTAAACTTGGGTCGGCTCTGATGAACTCCAAGCAGGCCTTCTTCAACCCAGAGCACTGTCTCTGCTCAGCCACGAAAATGATGTCTGCCACAGTTTTTGCGCATATGAAACTGGCCAACTTCTCTTCACAGATCGATTTGAGCCTCTGGAGATCATATCTTTCCGCAGCTTCAAGGAACTGCAGCAGCCGAGTTGCATATATAATTTCATCCTTGTCATCGTCTGCTTCCATGTCGACAAATTCGGGCACTGCATCAGTGTAGATGAAAGTAAGCAGGCCCTCAAAGACGTCGGCTTTGATGTCGCTTATCTTGATGACACTCGATTTATCCTTGGCACCAATGAGCTGTGCCTTGAAGACGGTGGATCGGGCTGCAAGCACGCACCGGTGAGCAGCAAACTTGTCGCCGCCAACCTCAAACGTAATATCAGCACCCTCCTTGCTCACGAGGAGATCGCCAAAATGGCTCTGCAAGTCGGACGGTGGTGACAGTTTGATGAACGGAAGAGCGGTTGTTCCGGCGCCCTGCTCCTCGGTATTCCCATCCGACTTGAGGACAACAAGGTCGCACCGGAGGACGAAGCGGTCGTGCTTGAGATGCATTGATCTTTCAAAAACCTCCCTTTTCATGAATCTAAACTGGCCATGAACATCATGGCGTTCATGGAAGAAGACCGGTTCGCTTTGGCGGATGTGCTTTGACACCCGCAACTCAGGCTGGTCGATGAAACTGAGGACATACTGAACCTTCACGCTCTGCTTGATGTCGTCGTCAAGGACAAGCAAAACCGATATGAATTCTTCATCTTCCGAGTTATCGCCATTAGGGCTGTAGTCGATGGTCCAGCGACGGCTGCCAACAATGAATGAACGAGACTCGATCCACTCGCCGTTGGGAGTCGTCTCTTTGGTGCGCGAGTAGCCATCAACAATGAGCAGGTGGTACCCGCTGTCGGCACCAGAGTCGACGGCCGAATTGGTGGAGGCGCACAGCATGCCGTCGGTGACGAGAGATGCGCCAGCGAAAGCCATGCCCGACAAAACTCGAATAGTAGACGCCCGCGACAAACTTTGGCCGTCTACTTTATTTTCTACTATCACAATCAAAATCAAAAATCAGATTCACGGTACAGTCTCACGCCATAGTGCAGGTATATATACACGCACGGTCGCACGGACACCTAAACGAAACAGACTAGGACCCGATCAATTACAAAACTAACACGGACTACCTTCTTTTTTTGACATCCCGAACACGGACTAGTTTTCTTTTTTTTTGAGACAAACACGGACTAGCTTGGTAACAGACGCCAATTAACTGCCGATCGATCGCTAGGTGAGGTGGTCGCAGCGAACTAAACGTTCCCCAGGGAGGGCACCCTTCGCTGGGAACGGCACATCCCAGCGAACACATTCCCTCGCCTACAAAAATCGAGAGCAACGATCAGCGTCATTTGGCCTGCTCTCGGTGGCCGCCACGTCTTGCGCTCTGGGAGCTCCCTACGGATTTTATTATTTTTTTAATTTTTCCGTATGCGTTTTCGGCTTTTTAACGTTTTTTCGGTCTTTTTCGACATTTCTTTTTTTCACCGGTCTTTCTGAACTTTTGGAACAAAAAAATTCAAAAAAAATTCTTTGCGCGAAAAAACACGCTATTTTTTCCCGCGAGAGTTACGGTTTTGCTTTCGCGAGAAGCACGGTTTTGCTTTTGCGAGAGTCACGGACGGAAATGGGACAAAAAATGCATTTTTCTGTTTTTTTTTCTTCCACGAGAGACACGGTTTTTTTCGAGAGAGGCACGGTTGTGCTTTTGGCACGGTCGTGCCTCTTGGAAACAGAAAAAAAACGTGTTTTTTGTTTTTTTCATTCCGAAAGAGGCATGGTTGTGCTTTCACGAGAGGCATGGCCGTGCCTCTCGGAAATGGAAAAAACACATTTTCTGTTTTTTTCCTTTTACGAGAGGCACGGTTTTTCTTCTGCGAGAGGCGTGGTTGTACTTTCGGCAGAGGCATGGCCGTGCCTCCTCGGAAACAAAAAAAAACGCATTTTCTCTTTTTTTTTTCTTTCTCGAGAGGCACGGTTATGATTCCACGAAAGGGAAAAACCCTGTGCCCCTGGTTCGGTTTTTTCGTCTGGTTTTTTCCGTGAAAAAAAGTTCATCAAAACCTATCAACATGGGATCTAGTTTTGAAGATCTCGACGCGAGGAATCCAACGGTGAAAACGGTTCGAGGTTTGGATACACAGTTTAAGAGATAAAATATTTTAAATAAATGAATCTACGAAAAAAAGGAAAACTCTCAGGTTGCGACAAATGACGCACATGCACAGCGTCACTTGTCGCAATCTGGGAAGTGAGAGTGATCTTTGCAACGGGTACTCCTTAACTAGTGATTTCGACAAAAACTTGCTGCTCTCGTTCCCTGTCTAGTTGGGCAAGAAAAAACCCAGTTTTACCCAAAAACGGCCTAGTTTATACAAATTTGTCATATATTTATTTTTATCATTATCTTTACCTACTAATAAAGCACGCATTGCTTTTGTCCGTTCACCATCACAGACATTTTGTGAAAAAATCCTTATGTTTTTTCTTTATTAAACCCGCAGTCCCTATTTTAATCGACCTGGAACGTTTTGTTTCTTAAAAAAGAATAACGGGCCAACGCGCGGAGCGCCGCTGCTCCATGGCGTTTCATAAAAGGTCAGCGAGGTGGTGTTTCATAAAAAGGCCAGCAAGGTGGTCTTGGAGAGGAGCCTGCCGCGCAACGGCTACAGCATGACGAGGCAGCAACAACAGCATGACGAGGGCGCAACGGCTACGCGAGGTAGAAAAAATGGCAGCAAAGGGGAGAGTCCATGGAGCTCGGGCAGGGCTTGGTGCAGAACAGGAGGTCGAAGTTGGAGAAGACCATCAGGACCGGAGCTCGGCGGCCAAGTAGAGGTGCAGCCGAGCGGAGCAGCGGCTGAAGGTGGCGGTGAAGGTGCGCGAGCCGGCAAACGGGAAGGAGGAGAGCAGCATGGCAACGCGAACGATCTCCGATTGCTGCTCACCGGAGGAAGGCGGCAGCGGCGCTGACCGCATGGTGCGTGTGCGTGCTCGCACACGGAGGTCAAGCGCATTCATCCGGTGGCTAGGAACGGCGTAGGTGTCGCAACAGAGGTAGAGAGGGAGCCGAAGTGGAGGCCGGGCGATGAAGGGCTTGTGCGGAGGGGCCGTGTGCTCGCTGGCGTCAGCCGATGGCGCGGCGGCCGGGGTCGAGCGCCAGACCAGGAGATCAGGTTGCGAGGAGCTCCTCTCGTGATGTGATGCGTGCGTGTGTGGGTTTTTTTGACAGAAAGACTATAAGGGAGGCCCCTACAGTATAATTGGTGCAACAAACCCAAATTGCAAGTAACATGCCTTGGACCTGGATGGGTGGGAATGCATCAACCCCTTCCCACCACTAGGCTATGTCTTAGTCTGCATGTGTGGGTTGCGGCGCCGAGGGGATCGAGAGGGAAAGAGATGAGTGGGAATCAGGGTAGCTAGGTGATAGGGATTAGGTGGGCTGCGGGGATTGCTGGGCCGGCCTGGCGGGCTGCTGCTCCTCTCTCTCTCTCTTATTCTCTTTTATTTCAATTTATTAAATAGAGAGAGAGGGCAAAAAGGAGAGAGGGTTAGGAATGGTTTTGGTAAGGGGCTATTTCCTCCGGACTCACAAAAATGTGTTTGATCCAGGAAAAATAGAAACACGCATAATTGAAAGGTTTAAATTCAAACTCATTTGAATTTAATTAAATGGGTTTGAACTAGCGGTTGGATTTAGGATTTCCCACAATTGATGAAAAATTCCATGTTGATTGCACTTTGTGCAATCTAAATATTGTTAGATCAATCTGAGTATAGCTATGGAGAAGCCTCTAGGTTGCCACGTTTACATGTATGAGCGCCCGACTTGGCCAATGTTCAACCCGTAGCAACACACGGGCCTTTTTGCTAGTCTATCTATAACTTAAAAATGTCTTATGCACACAAAGAAAGTCGTTGTGATGTTGTGTACCTAAAAACTTCCATACACAGAGAAAAAAATACCACTATATGCTAAAAATGCCATGTTTTTTCTAACAATAATTGACATGCTCTAATATAATAAAAAGGCCACGATCCATATAAAAAAAGCCACACTTTTAACATAAAAAATGAAATGCTATTTAAAAAAAAATGAAAATACCATGCTTGTACAAAAAAAAATGTCATTTTATGGGCCTGCTCCTATATTGTAAAAGAATGCCATGTTATTGATAAAACATAATGTTTATTGATAATAAAAATGGCATGCTCTTACTAGAAAAAATGCCATGATTTACAAAGAATAAAAATGCCATGCTCTTACTAATAAATTTGACGTGATCTACAAAGAATAAAAATGTTATGGTCTATGTAAAATGCCAACCTTTTTCAAATAAAAAACCCTGCTCTTTAAAAGAAAAGAGCCATGATTGTACAAAGGAAAAAGCATGTTCTGCAAAAAAAAATACCATACTTTTAAAATAGAAGTGCCATGCTCTATGAAACAAACGCCATGCTCTACAAAAAAGGTGCCAAGCTCTTTAAGATAACCATAGTGCTAGGAATAAGACCGATTTCTCGGTAGATTCCCGATACATCGCTTCTCAGAGCAATAAATCGGCCCAAACGACAAACGATGAAGATAAGGCATAATTTTATCGGTCAGCCCGCGAGTAGCGATAAATCGAACGATAAATCGCTGAATCAGATGATTTCTTGAACAATGCTAACTATTAAAAATGACATGCTAAATGTAATAAAAATGCCATGGTATGAACAATAGAAATGCCATGCCACATAAGATAATGCCATGGTCTAATTATTAAAAATGCCATGATATATGTGGTAAAAATGCTATGGTCTAAATTCATTAAAAAAATGGCACGCTACATAATATGAAAATGCCATGTTCTAATTCATAAAAAATGCCATGCTATGGGCCTGTTCGAGAGCCCTCCAACTCTGAACTCCATCAATTCCCGATCCAGATCTCACTCGACTGCTCCAACTCCTGGCTTTACGGGGGAGATGATGGGGATTCCGTGCATGCAAATTTGGTGGAGTCATGGAGCTGGAAACCTCCAGCTCTACGAAAACTGAGAAGTGGGAGTTGTCTACAATTACACCGAGCGTGTGACCATGAAGTGAAACTTCTCATACCGGTTCAATTCACCAGGAGAAACCATCGCATCACGCATCCCCTCCCGACCAGGCCTACGGCCTAGCAATTCTTTCCCACACTACTTGGAATGTCAGCCTACTCTGGACAGGCCACATAGGGGTGATTTGACGGGCTTCTGGCTTGCTTCCTCGTGCGAGAGAGAAGTGATCTTGCTGAATGGATCGCTAGCTCCCGGTTCGATCGTGGGAAGCTGGAATAGGATTCCTCGCGTTGGACTTGAGGATTTTCGGCCATGGAGGGTTTCTGAACACGCCTTACATATCATGAAAATGTCGTGGTAAGAAAAATATATATAATTTCCATGCTACATATGATAAACCTACCGCAATCTAATAAATAAAACTGGTATGGTAATTCGGTAACACAAAGGCAGAAATTAAGGGGTTTATTGTTCAAGAGGACATTGTTATACAAAAAAACATGGCAAAGTTCTCAAAAAATGCCATGGAACACATTGTTAAACTACCATTGGAAGACATGTTTAAAAATAGCTATGGAGCCTATGGCAGTTTCTCTCTTCCTACAAACATTTCAAAAATTAAAAGATACTAGCAAAACTTATCATGTCAGGAATCTGTGAGTGAACTAACAACTTCTTAAATTGCCATCGTTCATGAATTGTTAATACAGAAAAAATGACATGCCCTAAATCTAGGAAAATTGCCACAAAATGCAAAATTAGGGGGTTTTGTTCCAGGGTAATTTGTTAGACAGAACACATGGCGAAGTTCTTAAAAAAGCCATGGGACACATTATTAAACTGCCATGGGAAGACATGGCCCTATAAATTGAGTGTCCATCGGAACATATCACTTACAGAAAAATGGCATGTGACCACAACCTAAAATTATGTAATAAAATGCCATCATAAAAATATATCACTTACACTAATATAAGAAAAACAAAATCTACGAAATTCCATGGGGCTGAAAAATGCCATGGCGAAAAAGTAAACTTAATGCCATGGCAGATTATAGGTTTTGTTCCATCACAAACATATCATTACAACAAAACCAAATGGCCTGTAGAAACTACCATCATAGTATAAGCAAAAAGATATCAGTTATACTGCAAGAAAAGAAGTCCTACAAAAGGCCATAGCGATAAAAAAATGCCATGGAAGTTTATGCATGAGCTGGTATAATTCAAGTATGATTATAAATGCAATGTGACCAAAATGCAAAAATTATGTAAAAAAATGACCTACAAAACTGCCATAATCAATTATACTGAAAAATGCCCATGTTGAACGAAAAAAATAATACCATTTCACTCTAAAGAAGGACTCGTCATGACGCTATATTTGAGCTGCTATCGCAAAAATATATCGCTTTTACAGAAAAATGCCATGTGACCAAAACTCCACATAACTACCGTCGCACTACACGAAATTCCTTGGTGTCAAGGCAAACAATTCAGAAAACATTGCCAAAATTTCCTACACATTCCTAAAATTAATACCACGTCACACTACAATGTACACACTGCCAAAACGCCTGAGCTTAAAATTCAGATAATAAGGCAAACAATTAATAAAACACGTCGCACTACACACTACAAAACATCTAAGCATGCAATTCCGCTACACACTGCCAAAACATCTCAACATTAGTACCACATCTTCACCATTTAGATACAAGACATGACAATTGTTAGCTGCAGCATGGCATTTTGCTAGGAGAGAAGATTTTGTACCATGAGCACGGCGTGACCGTTGACGAATACCATGAAGCATTGGGTCGAAGAAGAAAGGAGACCTGGGCCCCCGCCCCCTCCCATGTGAAAAACTTTGTCAGCCGAGTTCAGCTCTCGACAAACCATAGGACATGGCACACACCGGCTGTTACTGAGCGCCTGGCCTAAAGTAGTCGGCAGAAAGATAAAACTCGGTTTATGTGAAGAAAGCCAAGAGCTCCCTTGACGCCACCCAACAAATACGTGCCACCTGGCACGGTCTTTTGCGGTTGATGGCCTGTGACGTATAGTCCAACTTTTCTGAGATTCAACACGCACATACTCGGCAAGCTATTTACGAACATACTTCTTTCCCTTGACAGTATATATTTGCCGAGCTCCCTGTGTCACATACTCGGCAATCATTTTTACAAACACATATTTTCTAACAATATATGTTTGCCAAGATTCCTTTAATTATCAGTAACTCTACAGAGGTTTTTAGGTGTACCCAGATCTTTACATGTGTCCCTTTTTGCCGAGTGTTGCTGTTCTTGGCATAGATATGAGGTTACCAGCGGAGCCCAGGCGCCGCTTCTGCCAACATCTACACTCAACAAAGCCCAACGTCGTGGAGTGCAGAACTTGGCAAAAAGTGACAGCACAACACTTCATGCACATATTTTGTCCTAAGTCACATCAATCAACAAACATCACAACACACACTCTCTCTCACACACACATACCGAGAGAGAGAGAAGAATAATGTTCTGTTACTGTCAGTACCTATAACGACTCCATGCGATTTTACTGAACCAGTTAAACAGATAAGAGAGAAAATAAACATCCGACCCATGCAACACCCTCCCCCCCCCCCACCCCCGCCCACTTCTCTTCCTCGATCCGATTCACAACATACCACGGTCCGCCTTCCAGCTCCGGTGACGGGCCACGCCCCCGCCTCCCACCTCCGACGGCCCACCACGCCCCATCTCCCACCTCCAGCGGCGCGCCACAGCCCCTGCCTCCCACATCCCGGCGATGCACCGCGCCCCCCCCGATGACCTGCAATTTATTTACTTTTATTTAGTTTTACAATTTATGTATCTCCTACTATAAGATTTAATCCTTGCACTTAATGAGTACAAGGGGATTGACAACCCTCTTGCCTGTGTTGGGTGCAAGTATTTGCTCTTGTCTGTGTAGGTACTGCTAAAGGTCATTAGTGTGAATCTCCTATTGTTTCGATAAACCTTGATTCTTTATTGGGAGAAAAACTTTCTGCTACTATATTAGCTCACGCTCACTCTTTAGGGAAATCACAACGCATTTCACAAGTAGCAGTATGCACCCCTAATCCAGGACACCGTCAGCGTAGGTCCTGAAAGAAATACTCACTAGTGTGCACCCCCGAAAGTAGGCAACAAGGTTGATGAAGATGGCCTCCCCAATGATTTCCCCATCCGCCAAAGTACTAGAATGGGGCTCCAAATGGGACCGTGTCGGAACAGAGGCTTCTGGTGGTTATAAAATTACTTCGGGTCAGGCTCTGAGGGTTTTTGAATATATGTTAATTCATAGGCCAGAGATTAAGGAAAACGGAGAAGCAGGGGCCCACAAGCCTGTGTGGCGACCCAACCCTCCAGGCGTATGCACTGTGGCTTGTGGCCCCCTCGTGGGTCTTTCGCCACCTTCTCAAACTTTTATGGTCTCTTATGTTTTAGAAAAAATCATAAAAACTTTTGTCGTGTCAGACCTTCGTGGTATCGATTTTCTGTAAAAAAACAAGCAGAACACAACAATTGGCACATGGCACTGGATTCACATGTTAGTCCAGAAAAATGATATAAAATGATGGCCGAAATATGTTAGAATGATAATATAATAGCATTTAACAATCAAATATTTATAGATATGTTTGAGACATATTAGTACCTCATCGTGATGACGATTTTTTCCATCAAATTTTGCTAAGAAAATGGCATGCCGATTTTTCTGCTGAATTTTAATCTTTTATTTATGAACGCAGCAAATGGATGAGTGTGTGGATGAGATCCGCAAGTGCCCCAACTGTTCCAACAAGGGGGGGGGGGGGTATGCGCGACGATCCTCACCTAGAAAACAACTAGCGAGTAGTGCGCGGTGGCACGCCCTGCCTCACTGATTCGCTTAGGAATTTTTTTTCTTGATACACTAAAAAAATTGTTGTATGTTTTATGTGGGTATGTCTTTGTCTTTCTAACAATGAGGAAGACAATCGTGCATGCTTAATTATTCATAAAGTTTATACATAATGCAAGCAGGGATGAAGAGACATATCTACCTGGTAGCAACAAAGTGATAGCAAAATACTGGGGTGAAGCCTATTTACAAAACAAAAATTATGACGAATCAAGCAGTGTGAAGAGAATATGAATAAGCCGAGTTGGTCGGTAGATGTAATCGTACTCCCAGTTATGGATACATGCATCACCTTCTTACCCTACGTTGCACTATATTGAAAATAGGTAATGTAAATAAAAGAAGAATGTAAGGTACAGTGTCATTGCTTTGATGGTCTGAAACCTGAAAGTAGTATATTTAGTGGCCCTCTAAAGGTGGCATTTGATATAAAACTGGTAAATAACAAGTGCTAGTTGCTCCAGGGAGCTCCATTGGTATATCTACAATTTTGTATGTTCGGCACCCATCAACATACTCATTTACTTTTGCCTTGTCAGATTCTTTTGGGGTACATACATTTGAGTGTGTTTTATATATAGTTTTGCCATCTAGAAAACGAAGGCATCATTCATCGCTCCATTGCCTGTGCTCGTCTAGACGCCGCCGTGTTCAGGCTGCTCATTCACAATATTCAGACAAAAACAAAGACAGTAAAACAAATATACATCAAAAGAGACTTTCCAAGACAGATTAGATTCAACAAAACAAAATGGAAATAAAGTATCACCCTTCCTATATTGGGCAGGCATAACCATAGCACATCCAAAAAGTATTATTTTTATTATTATTTTCTTCAGCTAGCATATCTAAGTGAATATAAGAGTTTCCTTAAAAGTTATATATTCAGTACTAAAACCAATGCCAAACTACATGTTCCTGGCACATAGAGTTAACTACAACCTCTGAAGTCAAAGCCCGGGAAAAGCTCAGTTAGTCATTAATCCATCCCTGATAGGCTAGGATATGTGCAGATTGTCAGTGTCTCCTTTCAACCTTGTACAAACAAATAAATTCTTAAGAGTACGAGCCAAGATCAGCTGTGTCATTACAACTAAACTGTTGAAGCTTGGGACCTGAATGCTAATATTAACATAGAGTTAACCCTGACTTCTTCCATCAGTTATGGACTTGAACAGGAATATTAATATAAAGTGAATGTTCACCTCTTCCATCTAATTCCAGAAAAGTGACATTAGCTATTGTATTAAAAAATGAAATCATGTATCGCATATCGGAGTAGTATATAAAAATGATGATATCAAAATAAATACTTGGGCGAGTATTCCGACCTTTATCCCTCTTATTCAACAAGGTAACACCAACTAAACCCAGCAAATTCTTACAGTTGTTCGACTCTGAGTGCTAACACTAATATACTATAAGTGCTTGTTCTTCCATAAGATACCATCTTATGCAATCAGCTGCACTTAATGATTTTAAATCAAAGTGCCATCAAGATTTATTACGGCTTGGTGCACTTTTACATGCTTCCCTCAAACTAAATGTGAAAGCTCACTGGGATCTGAATATTTTGGCTCACACATTGTTTACCAAAACTGACGGTAGAATGGCATGGAAGCATAAGAAGCAGCCCTTCTCTTTTTGCTGAAAACTCCCTCTCAGATGTTGATACTCTCTGAAAAATGTGCATGCTGCTCTTCTATACAATTTTGGAAAGAAAACTTGAATCAGAAAATCCTTTATCAATTATAAAGTAGACTAAGGCAGCAATCATATTAAGCTGGCAAATAAAGGAAATCAACTACACTATCAAAAAGATCTATAAACTCTGTACGTGTGTGTGTGTGTGTGTGTGTGTGTGTGTGTGTGTGTGTGTGTGTGTGTGTGTGTGTGTGCGTGCACACTTGTGGTAAAGAAATTTAAAACTGCACACTGAACCTGCTATATCATCCATCAACAGCGTAATTATCTTGTGCAAGACACGCACTACCTACCTGAATAGAATGAAACAAAATAAGGTAAGTCCTTTAGAGTACATCAATATTACCAACTGAATGACATCCACTACTACTTCCATGTACCATCTGTCATTCTGACAATAGAACAAAGAAATGAGATTGCTACTTTTGCCTATACAAATTATGCGCAGCAAGGGATTAAACGTTTTTTCAAAAGCTGTAAAACTTGACGATTAGCAAATACACTGACAATATAGACAAAAAACTATGAAATCATAAACCTCTATAGCATCAGAGTGGAAAACAGAAAAGAGTAATTAGTATGAAGCTTTCTTTTTGGTGAAAAAAAATCTCAGTCCTCAATCTTTGACCCCAAACTGCTCAGCACTTGACCATGTTCACCTCAATTATCAAGACCTTAAATTCTAATTTTAAAGATTACATACATCATATAAAACAATGAAAGCCCACTCCGTGACAATCTAGAACAATGAGATATCAATTTTTTATGGATCAGAAGGCAAATCAAAACAAGTACTCGTTGCATTATAATGATGGGATATTTACCATATAGCACAGGCTTACCCAAATTCGGATAAAAATGTGATGTGCAAGTACCTATAAAACCGGCGCAACATTTGAGGTAACAGCCTCATGAAAGACATAATTCCAATCCTTGCCATAATTCAAATTGTTTCCTGTAACAATAAGGGACTAAAATTGACAAGAACTAAGCTTGCTTGGCCGAGAGTTGACAAACTACAGTTGAAACTCAGATTGTGCTAAAACAAAGTGAATCCACAGAATCACCTTAAACTTCTTCTAGACAATTTTCACTTTAGAGACTCAAATAAAGATTCTTTCCTCGTTTAGACACCCATGCTTGTACAAAATAGGTAAGCCATCACAAAAAATCATGGTTCAGTCAAAAAACTGTACAATTTATCTAATTTACATGATATTTTGCTTGGATTCAAGTGAAAACAAGTATGTATGTCTATCTGATGAATATCCATCTGCTAATGGTAATGGATACAACTTTCTAGTCCAAATAAGATTCTGTGAGTACTTATTAAGTGAATTATGTAAGTAAGATTGAATTTTCCGAAAACAATCCAATGAAAATACGTTCTTTGAAAACCTGGCACTAATTTTATTTATCCAAAAAACACTTCGTCGAGTATAGCCATTGAAATGGAGTGTGACCAAATAAGATTTTTTTCTCTAGTACTGGTATCCAGCTAGTATCGGTACCAAGATTAAATTATGAGAAGTAGCAAGAAAATTACAGTCGGACCAATTCTTGTTTTGAAAAAAAAATACTGCACATATTTAGTTGCCATTCTATAGTAAACCATGATATTAAGATGTGTCAAACACCACCACACACTGCCTAGAAATACAGTCTAGAGACTAATTTTTAGGGAGAAGACCATAGTCCAGTGGCAAGTCACAAGAAAAAAGCCTGAATCTCCTACCCTTACTTGGAAGCTTGGGGATGCGCATGCCGAGGTTATGGCAGAGTACGTAGTAGAAGTGGTTAAAGTGCCTGCAGAGGAAGTCATATGACTCGCTGCTGAGCTTGTGGAGAATCTGACATGCCCGCGTAGTAGAGGTACATGGTGCTCTTGCTCACAGGGAGGCTGAACTTAACCTGAATTCTTGAACATATCGTTCTCGCAGAACCAAAAAGACCACTCCTGGCAATAAAACTGCATGTAACACATCAAACTAAAAGAATTAGGCAGCTGTAGGAAGAGATATAAGCAAGAAGGCAGGCAGGCAATGCAACGCCGGGGTCCCGGCGACCCTATGGGAGAGGGTAAATGCAAACCTAGAGCAGTCGAGTAATAGAAGGAAGTACAGAATTTAAACTAAAAGTTGTTGGGTAAAGTAGCAGAAATTCAAAATTTTCTACGCAACACCAAGATCAATCTATGGAGTAATCTAGCAACGAGGGGAAGGGGAGTGCATCTACATACCCTTGTAGATCGCTAAGCGGAAGCATTCAAGTGAACGGGGTTGATGGAGACGTACTCGTCGTGATCCAAATCACCGATGATCCTAGCGCCGAACGGACGGCACCTTTCGCTCAACACACATACGGTTGAGAGACATCTCCTCCTTCTTGATCCAGCAAGGGAGGAGAGGTTGATGGAGATCCAGCAGCACGACGGCGTGGTGGTGGAAGTAGCGGATCCCAGAGGCCGCCAAGCGCAAGCGGGAGGAAGAGGTGTCACGGGAGGGAGGGAGGCGCCAGGACTCAGGTGCAGCTGCCCTCCCTCCCCTCCACTATATATAGGGGCCTAGGGGGCACGGGCCCCTTGTAGATCCCATCTAGGGAGGGGGGCGGCTGCTATAGGGGTGGCTTGGCCTCCAAGCCAAGTGGAGGCGCCCCCACCCCTTAGGGTTTCTAACCCCTAGGCGAATGGGAGGCCCAAGGGGGGCGCACCAGCCCACCAGGGACTGGTTCCCACGCCCCTTCAGCCCATGGGGCCCTCAGGGATAGGTGGCCCCACCCGGTGGACCACCGTGACCCTTCCGGTGGTCCCGGTACAATACCGATGACCCCCGAAACTTTCCCGGTGGCCGAAACTGGACTTCCTATATAAAAATCTTTACCTCCGGACCACTCCGGAACTCCTCGTGACATCCGGGATCTCATCCGGGACTCCGGACAACTTTCGGGTTACCGCCTACTAATATCTCTACAACCCTAGCGTCACCGAACCTTAAGTGTGTAGACCCTACGGGTTCGGGAACAATGCAGACATGACCGAGACAACTCTCCGGCCAATAACCAACAACAGGATCTGCATACCCATGTTGTCTCCCACATGTTCCACGATGATCTCATCGGATGAATCACGATGTCGAGGATTCAATCAATCCCGTATTCAATTCCCTCTGTCTACCGGTATAGTACGTGCCCGAGATTAGATAGTCGGTATCCCGATACCTTGTTCAATCTCGTTACCGGCAAGTCTCTTTACTCATTCCGTAACACACATCATCCCGCGATCAACTCCTTGGTCACATTGTGCACATTATGATGATGTCCTACCGAGTGGGCCCAGAGACACCTCTCCGTCACATGGAGTGACAAATCCCAGTCTTGATTCGTGCCAACCCAACAGACACTTTCAGAGATACCCGTAGTGCACCTTTATAGCTACCCAGTTACGTTGTGACGTTTGGTACACCCAAAGCATTCCTACGGTATCCGGGAGTTGCACAATCTCATGGTCAAAGGAAATGATACTTGACATTAGAAAAGCTTTAGCATACGAACTACACGATCTTTGTGCTAGGCTTAGGATTGGGTCTTATCCATCACATCATTCTCCTAATGATGTGATCCCGTTATCAGCTACATCCAATGTCCATGGTCAGGAAACCGGAACCATCTATTGATCAACTAGCTAGTCAACTAGAGGCTTACTAGGGACACGGTGTTGTCTATGTACCCACACATGTATCTGAGTTTCCTATCAATACAATTATAGCATGGATAATAAACGAATATCATGAACAAGGAAATATAATAATAATAACTAATTTTTTATTGCCTCTAGAGCATATTTCCAACAGTCTCCCACTTGCACTAGAGTCAATAATCTAGTTCACATCGCCATGTGATTAACACTCACAGGTCACATCGCCATGTGACCAACATCCAAAGAGTTTACTAGTGTCAATAAACTAGTTCACATCATCATGTGGTTAAGACTCAATGAGTTCTAGGGTTTGATCATGTTTTGCTTGTGAGAGAAGTTTTAGTCAACGGGTCTGCAACATTCAGATCCGTTTGTACTTCGCAAATCTCTAGGTCATATTGTAAATGCTGCTTCCACGCTCCACTTGAATCTATTCCAAATGGTTGCTCCACTATACGTATCCGGTTTGCTACTCAGAGTCATTCGGATAGGTGTTAAAGCTTGCATCGACGTAACCATTTATGCCGAACTCTTTATCACCTCCATAATCGAGAAACATGTCCTTATTGCTCCAAGGATAATTTTGACCGCTGTCCAATGTCCATTCCTGGATCACTCTTATACCCCCTTGCCAGACACATGGCAAGGCACATATCAGGTGCGGTACAAAGCATGACATACTTTATAGAGCCTATGGCTAAGGCATAGGGGACGACATTCGTCCTTTCTCTTTCTTCTGTCGTGGTCGAGCTTTAAGTCTTAACTTCATACCTTACAACTCAGGCAAGAACTCCTTCTTTGACTGATCCATCTTGAACACCTTCAAGATCATGTCAAGGTATGTGCTCATTTGAAAGTACTATTAAGCGTTTTTGATCTATCCTTATAGATCTTGATGCTCAATGTTCAAGCAGCTTAATCCAGGTTTTCTATTGAAAAACACTTTCAAATAACCCTATATGCTTTCCAAAAATTCTACATCATTTCTGATCAACAATATGTCAACAACATATACTCATCAAAAATGCTATAGTGCTCCCACTCACTTCTTTGGAAATACAAGTTTCTCATAAACTATGTACAAACCCAAAATCTTTGATCATCTCATCAAAGCGTACATCCCATCTCCGAGATGCTTACTCCAGTCCTTGGAAGGACTACGGGAGCTTTGCATACTTGTTAGCATCTTTCAGGATTGACAAAACCTTCTGATTGTATCTCATACAAACTTTCCTCAAGAAAATCGTCGAGGAAACAATTTTTTGACATCCTATCTGCAAGATTTCATAAATAATGCAGTAACTGCTAATACAATTCCAACAGACTCTTAGCATCGCTACGAGTGAGAAAGTCTAACCGTAGTCAACTCCTTGAACTTGTCGGAAAACATCTTAGCGACAAGTCGAGCTTTCTTAATGGTGACACATACCATCATTGTTTGTCTTCCTTTTTAGAATCCATCTGTACCCAACAGCCTTACGACCATCAGTTAGTTCTTCCAAACTCTACACTTTGTTTTATACATGGATCCTCTCTCGGATTTTATGGCCTCGAGCCATTTGTCGGAATCCGGGCCCACCATCGCTTCTCCATAGCTCGTAGGTTCATTATTGACTAGCAACATGACTTCCAAGACAAGATTGAGTATCACTCTGAAGTAGTACGCATCCCTGTCGACCTACGAGGTTTGGTAGTGACTTGATCTGAAGTTTCATGATCACTATCATTAGCTTCCACTTCAATTGGTGTAGGCGCTACAGGAACAACTTCTTGTGCCCTGCTACACACTAGTTGAAGTGATGGTTCAGTAACCTCATCAAGTTTCCACCATCCTCCCACTCAATTCTTTCAAGAGAAACTTTTTCTCGAGAAAGGACCCGATTCTAGAAACAATTCCTTTTGCTTCCGGAACTGAGACAGGAGGTATACCCAACTGTTTCTGGGTGTCCTATGAAGATGCATTTATCCGCTTTGGGTTCGAGATTATCAACCTGAAACTTTTTCACATAAGCATCGTAGCCCCAAACTTTTAAGAAATGACAGCTTAGGTTTCTCTAAACCATAGTTCATACGCTGTCATCTCAACGGAATTACGTGGTGCCCTACTTGAAGTTCATGTGGGTGTCTCTAATGCCTAACCCATAAACGGTAGTGGTAATTCGATAAGAGACATCATGGTATGCACCATATCCAATAGGGTGCAGCTATGATGTTCGGACACACCATCACACTATGGTGTTCCAGGCGGTATTAGCTCTGAAACAATTTCCATAATGTCTTAATTGTGTACCAAACTCATAACTCAGATACTCATCTCTATGATCATATCATAGACATTTTATCCTCTTGTCACGACGATCTTCAACTTCACTCCGAAATTACTTGAACCTTTCAATAATTCAGACTTGTGTTTCATCAAGTAAATATACTCAGCATATACTCAAATCATTTGTGAAGTAAGAACATAACGATATCCACTGCGTGCCTCTGCACTCATTGGACTGCACACATCAAAATGTATTACTTCCAACAAGTTGCTTTCTTGTTCCATCTCACTGAAAACGAGGCCTTTCAGTCATCTTGCCCATGTTGAATGATTTGCATGTCTCAAGTGATTCAAAATCAAGTGAGTCCAAATGATCCATCTGCATGGAGTTTTCTTCATGCGTATACACCAATAGACATGGTTCGCATGTCTCAAACTTTTCAAAAACGAGTGAGTCCAAAGATCCATCAACATGGAGCTTCTTCATGCATTTTATACCAATGTGACTCAAATTGCAGTGCCACAAGTATGTGGTACTATCATTATTATATTATATCTTTTGGCATGAACACGTGTATCACTACGATCGGGATTCAATAAACCATTCACTTTAGGTGCAAGACCATTGAAGGTATTATTCAAATAAACAGAGTAACCATTATTCTCCTTAAATGAATAACCGTGTTGCGATAAACATAATCCAATCATGTCTATGCTCAACGCAAACACCAAATAACAATTATTTAGGTTTAACACCAATCCTGATGGTAGACAGAGCGTGCAATGTTTGATCACACCAACCTTGGAAACACTTCCAACACACATCGTCATCTCACCTTTAGCTAGTCTCCGTTTATTCTGTAGCTTTTTTATTTCGAGTTACCAGCACTTAGCAATCGAACCAGTATCTAATACCCTGCTGCTACTAGGAGTACTAGTAAAGTACACATTTAATATAATGTATGTCCAATACATACTTCTGTCAACCTTGCCGGCCTTCTCATCTACCAAGTATCTAGGGTGGTTCTGCTTCATTGACCGTTCCTCTTATTACAGAAGCACTTAGTCTCGGGCTTGGGTTCAACTTTGGGTTTCTTCACTCTAGTTGTCGTTTCATGAAGTATCCCTTTCCTGCCCTTGCCCTTCTTGAAACTAGTGGTTTCACTAACCATCAACAATTGATGCTCCTTCTTGATTTCTACTTTCATGTGTCAAACATCATGAATATTTCAAGGATCATCATATCTATCCCTGATATGTTATAGTTCATCACGAAGCTCTAGCAAGCTTGGTGGCAATGACTTTGGAGAAACATCACTATCTCATCTCAAGGTTAACTCCCACTCGATTCAAGTGATTGTGGTACTCAGACAATATGAGCACAAGCTCAATGATTGAGCTTTTCTCCCTTAGTTTGCAGGCTAAGAGACTCGTCGGAGGTCTTATACCTCTTGACGTGGGCACGAGCCTGAAATCCCAATTTCAGCCCTCAAACATCTCATATGTTCCATGACGTTTCAAATCGCCTTCGTGCCTCAACTCTAAACCATTTAACATTCTTGAACTATCACGTAGTTATTAAAAGCGTGTATGTCGATGTTCGCAACATCCACGCACGACGCTCGAGGTTCAGCACACCGAGCGGTGCATTAAGGACATAAGCCTTCTACGAAGCAATGAGGATAATCCTCAGTTTACGGACCTAGTCTGCATAATTGCTACTATCAACTTTCAACTGAACTTTCTCTAGAAACATATCTAAAATAGTAGAACTAAAGCGCGAGCTACGACATAATTTGCAAAAACCTTTTGACTATGTTCAGGATAATTAAGTTCATCTTATGAACTCCCACTCAGATAGACATCCCTCTAGTCATCTAAGTGATTACATGATTCGAGTCAACTAGGCCGTGTCCGATCATCACGTGAGACGGACTAGTCATCATCGGTGAACATCTTCATGTTGATCGTATCTACCATACGACTCATGCTCGACCTTTCGGTCTCTTGTGTTCCGAGGCCATGTATGTACATGCTAGGCTCATCAAGTCAACCTAAGTGTTTCGCTTGTGTAAATCTGGCTTACACCCGTTGTATGTGAACGTTAGAATCTATCACACATGATCATCACGTGGTGCTTCGAAATAACAAACTTTCGCAACGGTGCACAGTTAGGGGGAACACTTTCTTGAAATTATTATGAGGGATCATCTTATTTACTACCGTCGTTCTAACCAAATAAGATGCATAAACATGATAAACATCACATGCAATCAAATAGTGACATGATATGGCCAATATCATTTTGCTCCTTTTGATCTCCATCTTCGGGGCACCATGATCATCATCGTCACCGGCATGACACCATGATCTCCATCATCATGATCTCCATCATCGTGTCTCCATGAAGTTGTCTCGCCAACTATTACTTCTACTACTATGGCTAACGGTTTAGCAATAAAGTAAAATAATTACATGGCGTTGTTCAATGACACGCAGGGCATACAATAAATTAATACAACTCCTATGGCTCCTGCCGGTTGTCATACTCATCGACATGCAAGTCGTGATTCCTATTACAAGAACATGATCAATCTCATACATCACATATATTATTCATCACATTCTTTTGGCCATATCACATCACATAGCATACCCGGCAAAAACAAGTCAGACGTCCTCTAATTGTTGTTTGCATGTTTTACGTGGCTGCTATGTGTTTCTAGAAAGAACGTTTCTTACCTACGCAAAAACCACAACGTGATATGCCAATTGCTATTTACCCTTCATAAGGACCCTTTTCATCAAATCCGATCCGACTAAAGTGGGAGAGACTAGCACCCGCTAGCCACCTTATGCAACAAGTGCATGTCACCGGTGGAACCTGTCTCACGAAGCGCACGTAAGGTCGGTCCGGGCCGCTTCATCCCACGATGCCGCCGAATCAAGATAAGACTAGTAACGGAAAGTAAATTGACAATATCGACGCCCACAACTGCTTTGTGTTCTGCTCGTGCATAGAAACTACGCATAGACCTAGCTCATGATGCCACTGATGGGTAACGTAACAGAAATTCAAATTTTTCTACGCAACACCAAGATCAATCTATGGAGTAATCTAGCAACGAGGGGAAGGGGAGTGCATCTACATACCCTTGTAGATCGCTAAGCGGAAGCGTTCAAGTGAACAGGGTTGATGGAGTCGTACTCGTCGTGATCCAAATCACCGATGATCCTAGCGCCGAACGGAAGGCACCTCTGCGTTCAACACACATACGGTTGGGAGAGACATATCCTCCTTCTTGATCCAGCAAGGGAAGGAGAGGTTGATGGAGATCCAGCAGCACGACGGCGTGGTGGTGGAAGTAGCGGGATCCCGGCAGGGCTTCGCCAAGCGCAAGCGGGGAGGAAGAGGTGTCACGGGAGGGAGGGAGGCGCCAGGGACTCAGGTGCGGCTGCCCTCCCACCCCTCCACTATATATAGGGGCCTAGGGGGGGCGCCCGCCCCTTGTAGATCCCATCTAGGGAGGGGGGCGGCTGCCCTAGTGGTGGCTTGGCCTCCAAGCCAAGTGGAGGCGCCCCCACCCCTTAGGGTTTCAAACCCTAGGCGCATGGGAGGCCCAAGGGGGGGCGCACCAGCCCACCAGGGGCTGGTTCCCACGCCCTTCAGCCCATGGGGCCCTCGGGATAGGTGGCCCCACCGGTGGACCCCGGGACCCTTCCGTGGTCCCAGAATACCGATGACCCCAAACTTTCCGGTGGTCAAACTGGACTTCCTATATATAAATCTTTACCTCCGGACCACTCCGAACTCCTCGTGACATCCGGGATCTCATCCGGACTCAACAACTTTCGGTTACCGTGATACTAATATCTCTACAACCCTAGCGTCACCGAACCTTAAGTGTGTAGACCCTATGGGTTCGGGAACCATGCAGACATGACCGAGACAACTCTCCGGCCAATAACCAACAGCAGGATCTAGATACCCATGTTGGCTCCCACATGTTCCACGATGATCTCATCGGATGAATCACAATATCGAGGATTCAATCAATCCCTTATTCAATTCCCTTTGTCTACCGGTATAGTACTTGCCCGAGATTCGATCGTCGGTATCCCGATACCTTGTTCAATCTCGTTACCAGCAAGTCTCTTTACTCGTTCCGTAACACACATCATTCCGTGATCAACTCCTTGGTCACATTGTGCACATTATGATGATGTCCTACCGAGTGGGCCCAGAGATACCTCTACGTCACACGGAGTGACAAATCCCAGTCTTGATTCGTGCCAACCCAACAGACACATTCGGAGATACCCGTAGTGCACCTTTATAGCCACCCAATTACGTTGTGACGTTTGGTACACCCAAAGCATTCCTACGGTATCCGGGAGTTGCACAATATCATGGTCTAAGGAAATGATACTTGACATTAGAAAAGCTTTAGCATACGAACTTTGTGCTAGGCTTAGGATTGGGTGTTGTCCATCACTTCATTCTCCTAATGATGTGATCCCATTATCAACGACATCCAATGTCCATGGTCAGGAAACCGTAACCATGTATTGATCAACGAGCTAGTCAACTAGAGGCTTACTAGGGACACGGTGTTGTCTATGTATCCACACATGTATCTGAGTTTCCTATCAATACAATTATAGCATGGATAATAAACGAATATCATGAACTAGGAAATATAATAATAACTAACTAATTTATTATTGCCTCTAGAGCATATTTCCAACAAAAGTGAGCAGTTCATCGTGGTGGAGTTCGTCGCCGTGTCTTCGTGGAGAAGAACCAGAACGTTTATAGGTGGGAAGACCGGACTCTCCCGTTGGTGCAGGGGTCACGGGAACCGAGCGACGAACGACGACATGCGGAGAATAGTGAAGTGCAAAAAGGAAGCCAAATCTAGGAGGATTCCGTACCCGCTAGTCGGAGGGCTTCGCCGGTGAGCAGCCTGAAACCTCCCTGATGCATCTTCCTCCTCGCACAGATCTCACTGGTCGTGGCATGGCCGTTGTGCGTCGGGGGCATCGATGGAGCAAGAGGGATGCCAGTACGCCCCATCCGCTGAGGCGAGAGCCTGGAAAGAACGGATGCATCGGTGTGGTCTCCCCCCGACCCCGGCGGACATGGGGAGGATGTGGGCAGGGGGAAGACCGGGATTGATCATTGATGGATATGGGTGGACAATAGCTTTATATACGGATGTGAGCGGTTTTTTGGTGTGCTTGTTTTGCCTCTCGATATTTCTCCAGAATTCTACAGCGATGACGAACAAACCGAATGTCGGAAACACTTACACGTGTTCGCACGTGTCATCAAATCAGATCGCTTGCTGGTTCTACGGCCTTCCAAAACGCATGGAAATATCTAGGCAGTTCCAAAGGACATGTGATTAAACTGTTTGCTAAAAAAATCCGAATGACCATCCTGCATCGCAGGGACTCTCCTTTCGAAAGTTACACGCGTCGTTTTACCAAGAGGCTGTAAAAAAATTAAAAAAAACAAGAAAAATTGAACCCTTACAGGCCTAGACTTCTTAGTATAGGTGCTTGTCCCTCACGCTTAAAGAGGGCTACAAATATTATATGATAATTAGTTTTAATAATTTCTGCACATATTTCTTTCTTAAGCATGTCTTAAGGTTTTTGCTTTAATGTGTAATTTATGTTTTTACAATTTAACTAGTGCATCCCCTCCTGTGCAAGGCTTTTGTCCTTGATAAGCTCCATTTCAAAGACATGATGGATGAGGTGGCTGAGAGGACTGCTTACCTCAAAACGAAACATGGTTTCATTTTCCAAGCTACAATCTAGAATCACGTAGACCACAGATATTCTGGTTGTCCTAATTGGAGAGGATTGGCCAAGGATTTCGGATTTAAGCCTGGTATGAATATAACATTTGATATGGGAACCTTTCCTTGAAATGATCAAGACATTTGGGTGGATTTAGACATGATTTCAATTCTTCCTCTGTGTGAGTTTCTTAAACAAAATTTTCAAATAATCTAGCGTACTTATTTAAAATAGTAGTTGTTCACTCCTAACCTCTTTGTGATACTGTTAATATCTGGAAGGAGAAGAATTACATTGTCTCCTTTGTTAATGATGTTCGGTCACATAAGGGCACTTATAGTGCTGGCCGAAATGATACACGATAGGTTCCACTAGTCCATACCTTGAGAAATACCAATATTCATAGAAAATGCATGGTAACATTTTTCAATATTCTGCCACTACTCTACTCCATATTTTTCATATATTCTTCTTGAATAAAGTGCGGTGCTTACTATGTTACTATTACATTCTTGAACACGAGCTCCCATTATGTTTTATGCTTGTGGTGATGGATGTACAAGGTAAGATGACAATTATTTGCCATGAGAAGACCAATTTCAAAGGCTCAAACTCGACTGCAGCCCTACCAGATGGATGCGTCCAAATTGATGGATCGAGGCGAATATTGAATGAGTGCATACCAGAAATTGGAATGCTCCCGTAATTACCTTGAGCCCCCTAGTATTTTTTTTGGGGCTTTGTGCCAATAGAATTTTCTAAAGGCCTTATAGGGGAATGTTAATGGGACGTGTGGACCCAATAAGGTTGTAGGAAAAGCTTGGGGGCTGAATTGGAGTGGGAGAGGGACTCATCTACCTTGGCCAAGGGGAGCCCCCTCCCGAAGTCGGCTCCCCCTGCTTCCTCCACCTACATATATATGTGAGGGGCGCCCCCTCTAGAGACACAAGTCCCTTTGGTTTTGGGCGACCCCCTAGTTCTCTCTTGTTGTAGCTTCCTCTAGACTTGATCTAGACTTGGCATAGTTATAGTTTTCTCTAGTCCTCAAAATAGAGAAGCCCCGTGAGGTTCTCTTCTCCCTCCTCTAGTTCTCCGGGGATGCAAAGCTTTGGACAGTGAAGCGCTGCTAGATCGTGAAGCCTGTACGCGTGCAATCCATAGAGAGGTTGTGCTTTCGGTCTTCAGTTTGATGGATCGTTCGTGAATGGTTTGAGGGACTTCATCAGCGATCTGCACCAACTCTTCTTTTGCTGCAACTCAAAGTCGGCTACAACCCGATCTAACCTTGTATGCATCTTCATAGTAATCCAAGACCTTGATCTGTAGGAAAAATATCTACTATGTTTCCCAACACGCAAGCCCACTGCCTATTTCCAAAAGGCATAAACAAGCAAAACCAGCTAGCAAAAGATACAAACTTCAGGTGGGAGCAGTTGGTTCTTGCTGGGAGAGGGAGGTCATCATTGAACGGACATGCAAGATCAACATATCCATTGCACCACGATCAGCCTCCCTAATCAATAATTTCTACTTCTAAAGGAAATATAATAGTTTAAATAGACAATCAACAGGTTTGTTAGGGAAGATATGATCAATAGTGGACTTATTTTTGGTGGTCCGTAAGTCCCGACACGTAGCAGAACAACCAAACCAGAACAAACATCTCTTTTGTCCCAACAAATGGGATGATAACAAGCGAAGATCACCGAAGGAGGGGTACCAGTTGACATCCAGGCACGACCGGATGCAACACCCAAACAAATTAGCCAAGTCACACTTGAAGAAAATATGGTTGACATCTTCACGTGCAGCACATAAAGCACACAGATCAGACCCGGGGCCATTACGTTTACGAATTTGATCAGCCGCAGGCCATCTACCACGAATAGCTTGCCACATTCAAGGGAACCATAGCACACCACACATCTTTAAACATAGAAGTGCGAGATCCCACAATCAACCTAGAATAAAGATACTTGACAGGAAAATGCCTAGAAAAAGAATGAGCCCAAGTCACTGTGTTGGCAGACTCTGAGAGCAAAGGGAAGATAGTAGCAAGTCGATGCCAATCCGCCAACTCCTCGGGAGAGAGCACACGCCAGAGACCCAGGTCCCAGTTATTACGGGAAAGGTTTGAGATGGAGATCCCAAGGTTAGAACAGTGGCAGAACAAAACCGAAGAAGAAGAGCAAAGAGGTGAGTCACCATACCGCCAATCAAGCCAAAAACAAAGGAATCTCCATTGCCAACAACAAATTAACATGGACACGAAAGTCATCTCTATGTTTAACCAAATCCCGCCAGAATTGAGACCCACCAGTGGAAGGAGAAAACATACAACTGCAATTTGGAAAATATTTAGCTTTAAGAATATCAAACCACAGATTCCCAGGCTCAGTACAGAATAATCCACCAAATCTTGACGAGCAGACATTTTTCAAACTCTCCAAAGGGGTTCTTTAAATACCGAATTACTTCAGATCCAGATTCTTTTAGCAAAAAGGCAGTGAAAAGAAAAGTTAAAGGCTAACCAAATGTAGCGTGCATAGTTTGTCGACCGAAAGATCTAGGAGGTTTAGGTTTTCACCACCTCCGGTGCAAAGAATGACACCTTGCTCAGTTAGGGTTGTTCAAGCTACCTACCGAGAATGGTGTTTGGCAAACTCTGTTGGGCAATAATAAGTATCGAGGCCAAAAAGTGATGTCCCAGGCATATTGAAAACCTTGTGACTCGCATTTTTTGGTCTGCTCTAATGGCGGTAAATAAACATCTCTTCTACTTTGGATCATTAACGATAAAGGACGGCTCCAAGATACATTTCTAGGAGGACAAGTGGCTAGGAAGCGCCACTCTCCGCAAACAGTATCTAGCCTTGTAGCGAATTGTACACAATAAGAATGATACCCTTGGACACGTGTTTAGGTCCTCCCCACTGGGTGTATCATTTAGGAGGATTTGGTTTTCCCCACCTTGCGTCATGGCTACACCTTGTACCTCATTTTGATTCGATTAACTTGACACAAGCACGGGGTGTGTTTCGTTGGAACTCACTACATCTAGGTCCTTCACAGTTGACTCTATATATGTACCATGCACTCACGCACTCAAACATTCCACTGGACAATAATAAACTAATCTGGAAATCAAAGATTTCACTAAAAGTTAAGATTCTCATGTGGTATCTTCAAAGAGGAGTTTTGCTAACAAAAGTTAATCTCGCACGACGCAACTGGCAAGGAAGCAAGAAGTGTCATTTTTGTACTCATGATAAAACAATCAAACACCTCTTCTTTCATGCAAGTTTGTGAATTCCATATATGGTCAATCGTCCAAATAGCGTTCAGATTATATCCGCCCATAAGTGTTGCCAATATATAATATATATGGTCACTGTCTTGATGGAATATCAAATACGTTTAGTATGCTATATAATACATGTGGGAGCGTCTACCTTACAATGGTCACTTTGGTTATATATAGAAATAATTGTGTTTTTAGTGGCAAAACTTTTTCTCCTATTAAGGTTATTTACCGTTGTACGCATTGGCTTCGTATATCGTCTACGCAACACCGAACGGAGTACCATTCGTTGTTGAAGGTGGTGTTGGTTAGGAAGGCTTTTACCCAATATGGGTGATAACATAATTTCTAGATCGGTCCACCTCACCGTCGACATTGACATAGTTTCGGATTCATATGGGTGACAACTTGTTTTTTTATATACTTTGTTAGGCGGTTCGTTTGTGTGTATGTACATTTTAGCTGGGTGTCGCTCATTATGCTTTCTATCCCTTTGGCACTATATTTTGAGTTAATAAAAGCACTTTTTATTGAATATAAGAAGTCGGTAGTCATCTGGAATAAAATGTGTGGACAGTGTGCTTTGATAGTCCACAAGATTTGTTCAGGATGTTCGTATCTTCATGCAGCCTGAGTCGGATCGGAGAAGGGAGCATATGCTAGCGAATTTGGACGGGTCGGTAGCAGGTCATTCATGGATGCACACAACACAATAAATTTAAGCTTCACATGTCAACCCGAAGCCATGCGTGATCAAATCAAAGCAAGATAATAAGCACATACAAAATATATTAGCTTGCTGCATTTCAATATTCAGACAAATTTAGAACATTAGTGGTAGTAGATTAGTAGTAGCTATTCACCCGCAAAAAAAAAAGACTAGTAGTAGCTATTGGATGATCAACACAATACTATGCATGACCATCTTTTACATCAGTGAATATTAACCTAATTAGAAGAGAAATATATATACGAATTACAATGAATGCTTTTAGAGCTTCAGAGTTTCAGCAAACCAAACTTGGAGCTCAGCCGCTTGAGAAGGGAGGGACTGCGGGTCCCAGCCGCGAAAGTTGCGTGTAAACTTGGGTCGGCTTTGATGAACTCCAAGCAGGCCTCCTTCAACCCATAGCACCGTCCCCGCTCAGCCACGGCAAAGATGTCTGCCACAGTTTTTGCGCATATGAAACTGGCCAACTTCTCTTCACAGATCGATTTGAGCCTCTGGAGATCATATCTTTCCGCAGCTTCAAGGAACTGCAGCAGCCGAGGTGTATATATAATTTCATGGCCATCGTATGCTTCCATGTCAACAAATTCAGGCACTGCATCAGTGTAGATGAAAGTCAGCAAGCTCCCGAAGACGTCTGCTTTCATGTCGCTTATCTTGACGACACTCGATTCATTCATGGCACCAAAGAGCTGTGCTTTGAAGATGGAGGATCGGGCTGCAAGCACGCACTGGTGTGCTGCAAACTTCTCGCCGCCAACCTCAAACGTAATGTCAGCACCCTCCTTGCTCAGGAGGAGATCGGCAAAATGGCTCTGCAAGTCGCACGGTGGTGACAGTTCATTGAACGGAAGAGCGCTGGTGTCGGCACCCTGATCCTTGGTATTCCCATCCGACTTGAGGACAACAAGGTCACACCGGAGGACCAAGCGGTCGTCCTTGAGATGCTTTGATCTTTCAAAAACCTCCCTTTTCACGAATCTAAACTGGCCATCAACATCATGGCGTTCATGGAAGAAGACAGGTTCGCTTTGGCGGATGTGCTTTGACACCCGCAACTCAGGCTGGTCGATGAAACTGAAGGCATACTGAACCTCCACGCTCTGCTTGATATCGTCATCAAGGACAAGGTAAACCGATATAAATTCTTCATCTTGCGAGTTATCGCCATTAGGGCTGTAGTCGATGGTCCAGCGACGGCCACCAACAATGAATGGACGAGACTTGATCCACTCGCCGTTGGGAGTCGTCTCTTTGGTGCGCGAGTAGCCTTCAACAATGAGCAGGTGGTACCCGCTGTCGGCGCCAGAGTCGACGGCTGACTTGGTGGAGGCGCACAACATGCCATCAGCGACGAGAGATGCGCCAGCGAAAGCCATGCCGGACAAATTAAGCTCGAATAGTAGACGCCCGCAACAAACGTTGGCCCACTATTTCTTTCTTTCCTATCAAAATCAGACTCACGGTATAATCTGACGCCATAGTGCAGGTATATATACACACACGGACCCCTGGTTAGCAGCCTAGCCGGACACCTAAGTCCGTAACCAAAACAGACCAGGACCCGATTATAAGTTTATAACGAACCAATACGGACTAGCTTGGATAGCGAATAACCAACTACCTAATCTACTACTAGTAGCGTAGTCTAGACGACTAGACCGGTCCGTACAACACCGATCACGTTTAGACCTATACAGACTCCTACACGTGCTCCTGAACAGCACACATACCCGATTAGGCAAGATGACCTTGAAGATATATATTGGTCAATTTTCGTAGTTATCTTCTTTTTCGGAAAGGAGGTTGAAATCCCTAGCTTTGCATCACTATGATGCATTCTACTATAGCGTGATCATTTCCATGTAAGAGCATCTCCAGCCGTTGGCCCCCCAGTGGGCGCCTAAAATCACCGCCTGGGTGAGCCGGCGCAAAAAAAACGGCCTGGGGGAGAGTTGCCCCCCAGTCACCGTCCCCAAGGCCGCCCCCAGGCGCGTCTAATTTTTTTTTTTTTAAAAAAACCCGTTCGGCGAAGTTCGGTTAAACACGGCTAAATTTCGGCAAACTTTGGCATATATTACATGTTCGACGCGTTTATATAACGAATATAACTAAAAAAAAGAAATCACTAAACGCGGAGTAGTCGCTGTCGTCACCGCCGTCCTCGTCGGCGGCGGCGGCGGCAGCCTTCTCGTCCTTGACGCGGCCGTCCTGGTTGCACCCCTGCCCGGCGTCGCCATGGCGGACAGGTGCCGGCGGCGCATCGTCATCGCTGTCGTCGAGGTAGACAACTCCTTCTTCTTCGCGGCCCCGGCGGCGTTGCTCGAAGCGCCGCAGTGCGGCAACCTGGCACTCCCTCTCCATCCTGAGGAAGTCCTTGCGCGCCCATTTTAGGGCCGCATCATCGTAGAGCGCCACCTCGCCGGGCTCCGTCTTCACGGCGGGGAGACTCGGCTCCGTTTTCACAGTCGCGGGCCCGGGCTCCGTCTTCGGCTTGACGAACCGCGGAGGAGCCGACGAGGGGGCGCGCTGGCCACCTTCGTTGATGACGATGCCGACGCTGGGAGTGCGCCGGCCGAGCGGCGTCTCCGCCACGGGCTCGGTCTTGACGCCGAGCAGCGCCGGAGAGCCGGAGGAGTGGGAAGAAGACCGCGACGAGGAGGAGGAAGACGACGAAGAGACGAACCTCCTGGGCAGCCATTGCCCGGTGCGTCGGCGGCGGTCCGGGGCCGCAGCCGCCGGGAGAGAGTATGTCAGTGGCGGCTCGTTGCCGCCCTCAGGGTGTGCCAACACGCCGCCGAGCGTGCAGCCGGGGACGCCCCACCAAACGCGGCAGCCCTTGCTGTTCTGTCTGCCGCCCACCACCGGCGCCCCGTTGGTGGACGCCAGCCTTTCCTCCTGACGGCGCTCGAAGTATGCCGCCCATGTCGAGTGGTTGTTGGCGGCGTACTGGGGGACGGTGCGCTGCTCGTCGGTGAGGGACGCGCGGCGAAGCTCAACTCGCGATGGTAGGCGGTCGCGCGCTGGGTCGTAACGGCGAACGGCACTTCGCTGCTGAGCCGCCACCCCGACGACCCGACGTGCATGTCCGGCGGCGCCGGGATGTTGGCCTCGAACAGGAGCCACGACTCCTGTTCGCGGAGCGAGCGGCGGCCAAAGCCGTTGGCCGCCGCATCATCGCCGGGGAAGCATTCTGCCATAGGGGGAGGGAGGGCTCGGAGGAGCGCACGGGAGAGGGAGAGGGAGGGCTCGGCGACGGCGGTGCACGACAGAGGGAGAGGGAGAGGGCTCGGCGGCGAGGGGCTGGCGTGGGCTGAGGCGAGGAGGGCGCCGGCTTATATAGCCGCGCCCGTATGTATGCGTGGCGGGAGGGGAGGGACGCCGCGCCGCCCCGTGACGCGCCGCCCGTGAGGAATCAATGGCAAGGCTGACCGTCGGCAGCAGCGCGGCAGCCTTGGCATTGATTCCCGCGGGAACCGAGGCAATGAGGGCGACGAAGCGCATGTCTCGCTGACTAGGCGGCCCCGGCGCCCCCGGGCGCCCCCCAGCGTGCCAAAACCACTCGCCCCGGCGCCCCCGGGCACCCCCCAGCGTGCCGGGTTCGACCTGGGTCCGCCGGCGCTGATTTCAGCCCAGGCCGGCGAAAATCGGGCTTCTGGGGCGCGACTGGGCCGTTTTTTCGGCGCCGGTGCGAAAAAGTCGCCTGGCAAGGCCGTTCTGGGGACGCGCCTGGAAATGCTCTAAAAAGATACTCCGAGTAGATGCTTGATGTATGAGACTTGTTGATCATATATAGGAGTATACTATACTTACACAGTTACTCTTCCGTACCAAATAATGTTGTGGAAAACTCTAGCTGATTTATATGTCCCGAACGAAGATAAGATATAGTAGCAAGTCAGGTTTGAACTGTTGTGAGTAAAATGCTGAGAATCACACTAAAAGTGCTAGTATCGACTAGAGGGGGGTGAATAGGCGATTTTTATGAAAGTCTTCAAAACTTGGAAGTTTCGAAGAAAAACAACAGAAACAACCTAATAGATATGCAGCGGAAGATAAACTACCCTAAACAAGCCATAGTCAAGTATGTAATGATGTGACAGTACAGGACTAATAGCAGTTAGGTAGTAAGGATCAAGATGGAAGATAGTGTGAAGCCAATCAACAATAGTAGCCAAGCAATGAAGTCAAACAGATACACAGATAGGCAATGACTCCACGAAGACAAACAAAGTAAGGATGGGAGGGAATAGAACCAGTTGCTTGTTGAAGACACATGATTTGTTGGACCAGTTCTAGTTGCTGTGACAACTGTACGTCTGGTTAGGGAGGCTGAGATTTAACTCAGAAGACCGTGTCTTCACCTTATTCCCCTTGAGCTAAGGACACCCAGTCCTCGCCCAATCACTCTGGTAAGTCTTCAAGGGAGACTTCAAAACCTTCACAGACTTCGCTCACCGCAATCCACAATGACTCTTGGATGCTCAGAACGCGATGCCTAACCAATTTGGAGGATTCACAGTCCTCAAGTGTAATAAGTCTTCAGTCACATGCATGTAAAGACTTGATGATGCCTAACACTCTTTGGCTCGGGTGTTTGGGCTTTGTCCTCGCAAGGATTTCTCTCTCAAATGCTTCGAGGTGGGTTGCTCTCAAACGACAAAAGCCGTGTACAAACTCGAGCAGACACCAATTTATGTTGTAGGGGTGGGCTATTTATAGCCACTAGGCAACCCGACCTGATTTGTCCAAAATGACCCTGGTCATCGAGGAACCGACACGTGTTCCAACGGTCGATTTCAAACACACGCGCAACTTTACTTGGGCTACAAGCAAAGCTGACTCATCCAGCTCTGGATAAGGTTTGCTCTCATTGTCTTCGCTCAAGACATAGTGTTTGAGTTGAGCATCACTTGACCACTCTAACTTAGTTCACTTGGACCCCACTTAACAAAGACGGTGGTTCCTATGACTCAACAAAGAAGAAAAGGAAACAGCGAAACCACACGTCTTCAAGGCCCATAGTCTTCACACAATGTCTTCTCATGTCATAGTCTTCAATATGAATATCTTCTCATACCACCATTGTCTTCAATGTCTTCATACATTTTAGGGTCATCTCCGTAGGTAAACCGAATCAATGAGGGACACTACCTGCGTTATCCTACAATTCTCACAAACGCATTAGTCCCTCAACCAACTTTGTCGTCAATACTCCAAAACCAACTAGGGGTGGCACTAGATGCACTTACAATCTCCCCCTTTTTGGTGATTGATGACAAACTGGTTTAAGTTTTCAACGGGGATAAAGTATGTGAAATTGTAAGGATAGGGAATTGTCTTCATAAGTTGTAAGGGCTCCCCCTGAAGATGTGCATATAGGTAATTTGCTTTTGGAATGCAAATGCACATGGCAGGTTGTACTTATGGAGATCCACTTCAACTTATGAAGATAATTCATCATGCATGAAATGATATAGCTAGTAGAATGACATGCATAATGAAAAATGGACGTCTGCAGAATGATCTAAGTGCGGAAGTTATCATCGCACATGCAGAATTTATCATCGCATCATAGTAAAGCAAATGAGTAGCAGAAGTAGCAGACGACCATCAAGTTTAGGTGTTACAACTCAAAGAACCAAATGTTTCAAAATGCAAGAGTTGTAAGCACGCAACAAAATATAATGCAACCGCCCATATGAACCCGCTTGAAGACTATCAACTCATACGCTTCTCCCCCTTTTGTCAGTAAGGACCAAAAAGGTTTGAAGACATAGAGCATCTACTCGTCATCATGAGTAGGTGAAGTAGCAGGGTTGTCGTCGTTGGTTGGCGGTGCAGATGAGCTTGGTGCAGTGTCGATGCGCGCAGTAGTAGGAGGTGGTGAAGTAGCATCATCTTCATCATCGATCACTCTGGCATTTACCGTTGCCGCGGAGGAGGAATATTCAGAGTCTTCAAGAGATGGAGTTCGACGCAGGGTAGCAGTCCGTGGAGGAGTAGAGTCGAACTGGAATCTTTCATTGAAGCCATCATCTTGAAGATCTGCTTCAGCACTGAGCAAGGTCAAACTCTTCCATGATCGCCGGCAGGTTTCATGAGCAACAAAGGCATTCTTGGTGGCAAGGTTGCGAATGCGATTGACATCCACCAAGCGGCTTTGCATCTGTCTCTTGAGCCAGAAATGATGCTTATCCTGTTTCTGATGAAGGGCCAGAAGAAGTTCTCGGTCATTGAGAACGCGAGAACGTTTCCGAGGCCTTTGTGCAATGGTGCTTTCAAGTGGTTTTGGGCGCCTATGAGGCGCATTTAGTATTACCAGCCAGTGGATAGATTCGTGTTGGTGCTTGAACACCTTCAATAGGCTGAGTGAAGCTTTGATGCTCAATGTTCTGAAGACAAAGCGACGTCTTGGCAGGGTCAGAGTATATAGCATCAACTGACATATCAACCTCTGGCAGAAAGATTATATGATTGCGAGCAGAGGGCTGATAATTGACAGATGAGTGTCGCTTGATGAGGCGCATAACCCATGGAGCATAAAACTTCAGACCAAATAGGTCAGAGCTGGAAGCAGCAAGTTGCCTGATGAAGAATTCCTGAGTGTTGAAGCTGATGCCATTGAGAATGTAGAAGACCAAAGTCTTCATAGCTCCTTCAAGCTTGGCCACTGATGAGTGTCCTTTTACTGGCCATAGAGTTCGCCTGATGATATGATATATGGTTCGAGGCAGATACTCAAGGTCTTCAACAAAGAAATGTGTGGGATACTCAGCGTCAGATGGCAAAGGCTTCATCATGCTCAACATCTGGCTCATATTGGGTTCTGGCTTATGGAAGATACTCTCTACAACATTTCGGTGTAGCTGACAGTCAGGTTCATACAGTTCTCCAGGAGTGGCTAGCCCTGTAAGCTCAATGATATCCATAGCTTTGGCTTCATGATGAACATTTCCAGCCATCCACTCGAGAACCCATGTCTTGATGTCTCTGTAGTAGCAGCGAATGTGCAGAGTGGCATAGAATTGAAGCAATAGCTCTTCATTCCAATGTTCTTTGTCTGTCACAAATTGGAGCAGACCAGCATCATGAAAGCAGTCAAGTGCTTCTTCTAAGCATGGCAGTCCAGCAATAGCTTCAGTGTCAAGGCGCATATGCGCCCTTAATCATATAGCACGCATGAGTAATATCTTCTCTGCTGATAGCTCCAGAACCGATCTGATGATATCCTTGGCTTGGAGTAGGGGTTCTTGGTGCTGTCAAAGAAGGTATTGTGGCTTTTGAAGCCATTAGCACTGAATGACCCTGGTGAGTTGGCAGTACCTGGAAACCTTGGCAACCTGGGCTTTGGCTTCTGAACCTGAGGCCTATGCTCAACATGATAGTCAAATTGCGGGCCTGAGGCAGCAGGCGGAGGGACCAGAATAGGCCATCGGACAGTGGTAAGCTGACCATGACTGTATGCTTGCTCAATTGTGTGAGGCCTTGGTGGCGGAACAGGAGCAGGAACAATTGAGGCATCAGGCTGCACGACAGGTGCTTCGGGAGCAGTTGTCAAATTAGCTTCAGGAGCAGCATTCTCATTTGCTTCAGGTGCAACATCCTCATTGGCTTCAGGTGCAGGGGCCTCATAATCTTCAGGCAGAGTGGCCTCATTGGTTTCAGGCACACTGGTTGGTGCAGGCTCCACATTAGCGTCAGCCATGACTACGTCACTGGCTTCATTGGCGTTGGTGGTGGCAGCCTCAACATTGTCAACCTCCTCTTGACGAGCAGGAGGGTCGTGCACAGGCACGTTCAGATCATGAACTACTTCTTCTTCAATTGCTGGGGGAGTAGGAACATGTACTTCTTCATTTTCTTCGGCTGATGCAGCCGGAATGTCTTCAGCAGCATGTGCTTCAGACTCGGAGACATTCACAGTTGGAGCAGGTTCAGAAAATACTTGCCGTGCAACAGGTGAACGTTGCACTTCTCCTTCTGGAACGCTCGACAGAGGGACTTCAGGCCTTTGTCCTCTGCGAAGCCTGCGAAGTGCTGGCTTCACCTTCGGAGATGGAGTTGGCTGAGCCTGAAAGTCTTCATCCTCTTCTTGCACGTTGGGGGTAGCTTGTTGTTGTTGTTGGGGAGTACTGGGGGAGTCTTGGAGTTGTGGGTGATCAGCCCACGATGCATCCTGAGCAATTGGCGTCAATGGACGACCAATGCTGATGAGTTCGCTGTTCGTATGAAGAGGCGATGATACCACTTCATGTTCGATCTGAGGAAGAACTTCATCATCAGCTACATTGTCATCATGACAAATGTCTTCAGCAGCGGTGGGTTCAGGTGCTGGAGTATCTTCAGCCACATGAGCCTCTGTGGGAGCAGGCTCATGGACTATCATTCATCGTTCTTGATGTTCTGACGCTGGGCGAACCACGGAAATGGGTTCAACGACTAAGGGCTCTGTGCAAGCAGCCCTAGTCTTCTTGGTCTTGCGCTTCTTCTTGGAGGGAGCGGCATCAGAGGCTTCAGTGTTCTTTCTCTTCAAGGCGTCCACCTCGGCAGCCCTTGTCTTCTTACTCGCTCAAGCGGTTGCCAGGAGACCTTTGGCTTCAAGCCAGTCATGCAGCTTGGGAAGATAATGCGTGGGGCTTCTTGGCTTGAAGGTTCCGGCTGTTCAAGGTGCTTCTTCTTCTTCTTTGCAGCCATCCTGGGGTCAATGCCAGGACGACCAAGTGACTTGCGCTTCTCAGCCTCATTGTAGGCAAGCACACACTTATCAGCCAAAATCTTCATGCGCTCTCGAGAGCCTTGAGCTTCTTGGCGTTTCTTCATAAAAGCTTCTTTAAGCTCATGTAGCATAACCTTGAAGTTTTTGACGTCTTGAACACTTAGCTTGGCCACATGCTTCTTGAATTGAGCCTTCTCATAGTCAATCTTGTTCTTGAGCTCAATGATGCACTGAGCGAGAGCTATCTCAGAAGCAATGGCGCCATTGAAGGCGACACTGAGGCCAATGGGGACCTGTAAATCTTCAAAGCTGACATTGGGGGTGTCGAACCACTCATCAATGAAATTTTGGATGATCGCCACATCAAAGAGAGGCAAGTTGCTGAAGATTTCTGCTTCTTCCTTGCTCTTTATTAGTTGCTCAAGAGCATCATCAGCAAGATCTTCATCACTTGATAGATCAATTGGTTCTTCACGTAGAATTGCAGCAGGAGTCAAGGCTCTTTGATCAGATGGTCTGACTAGTTGCTTCTTCTTCTCCGTTCTCTTGGAGACACGGGATTGATCTTCAGACTGCACACTGGCTTCAGGAGGTGCAGCGGCCAGTGGCTTCGCACGCAAAGTCCTCGGAGGTGCAGCTGAGGTTGAAGCATTTGACTTCTTTTGCTTCTGCGGCTTTGGAGGAGGAGCAGGGGCTTCATCAGAGTCAGCACCATAATGATCTACTCTGGCACCTTGGACCATGATGTAAGTGATGAGGCCGTCAGGGTTGGAGAAGGGGCCGATCTCATTTGGATTAGCTTCACGGGAGCCGTCAGCACGGGGAGCAGAGGGACCAGGGTTGAAGTCCAAACCCAAGGACTTCTTGTTCTTCTTGGCTGAAGCCACAACAAACTGGTAGTTGCGCTTGAAGAGAGAGTCATCACGACACCAGAGTAGTGAAGTGGGATCTGCGTTCTCAGGCTGTGGGCCATGGACCATGCAAGGATAGAAGCCTTGGTCAATGGCTTCAGCTCTGGTTTTGGGATGAAGGCCTCGATAGAGAATATCTCCCCAAGGTCTCTTGATGGCATTCTTCTCTGCATATTCCTTCGTCACAAAATTGTACTTGAACCACTCCTCAGCCCAATAGCGACGAATCCATTGGATTCGCGTCTTTCTCTGATGATAGTTCTCTTCAGGATCTGTCTTGTATAGTTCTGCTAAATCATCAGGCAGGTCTTTGGATGTTCCTTCTCTGCGATGCCTGCCACCCTTCCTTGCTGATTTTTCTGCGGCCATGAACTTCAAACTGAATGGCTTCAGCACGTTCAAAGGCTTCAGAGATTTACGCTTGCTGGTCAAGCAGGAACGGGCTTCAGGAGAATTTATATGATGCTGTAAGTATTCTGCAAACGAATGCAGACTATGAGAACCAAGGGATTCTCCCACGGACATGTACCTGTGACAGCATTAGAGATGCGAGGGAATGGGAAGAGGTCATATGCATTCTCAGAAGATTTTGAAGACAAATCAGTTTGAAGACATTGACCTCATGATGCGAAGTCATTCACTTATATAGGTGAGTTTGTTCCAGATTTGTACCAATCCGTGAATAAGTACAAGTGAGGAATCAAACTAGACAGGAAATCTAAGTGAATCGACTAGGCAGTATGAGATGCAGGCAGAATAGATCTAACTTGAACAGACAGAAACACCTTTCAGTAAACAGGATGAATCTTGAAGATCAAAAAGGTGGTAAAAATAGAGTTATAATTACCGCACGAAGAACTGCTAGATGGAAGAATAGGAGACCGAGCAGTTCAGCCCACCGTGCCCTAACTTGGCGACGGAGGACACCTACGGCGATGGCGGAGAGGACGATGTCCGCGACCGGCGTGAGGACGGCGTCGGAGAAGTCGTGGCAGCTAAGCGCTTCGTCGCCAGCGTTGCCGCGAGCTAGCGGTGGCGCTAGGGTTTTGACGGAGGTGGAGAGGTGGAAGAAGGATTTCTTTACCGCAGGGGACGAGTATTTATATGTAGGTGAGAGACACAGCGCAATTACGCTGGTGCCCCTAGCGGTTCACATCTGAGGGGCACGTGGCAAGCATGGAACATACTCAGAGTTGTCCCACGTTCCCACGCCCGCCAGGCATGTCGGAGAGTTGTTCCGGCTTCTCCGGATTTCAACAATAAAGATAAGACATTTAAAACAGATTTAATGTTTGTCCCTTTGCCTTCTGCTGACTAGGACGCAGAGAAGACATTCGACAGTTTCAACAGAATGCATATGATTTGGACGGATAGAGTTTGAGATAGAAAGCATAGAGAAGTTAGGGTCCAATCACATTCACTTTGTTCAAAAGATCCAATCTTGAAGACATAGCTATAAGTGCATGCTGTAGAGGATAGAACACTAGTATATATATATGTATATATATATATCAGAAAACAATCAAATCATCATAGTGCAGAAAGTCATGAAGACAAATTGAAACTGAAGACAAACCAAATGCGAAGTCATTGCAATATAACGCCTTGAGTGAAACACTTTAAACAAAGAAAGTTGGTGGTGGCGTTACCCACCGTATAGGAAGTATTAGACCCAAACACAGCGCACAATTATCGTGGCGCTCCGAAGTCAAATTCCATGTTAATGTATTTACACTCAGAGTGTAAATCTTCATTGATTGAAGATATACATTACTTTGTGTGTTGCACATCTAAGTCATCAACATGCATAAGTGTTATGATGTGTGCCTGATCACAGGACATTAGAGGATTCCAAGATATTTAGCTCACACCGTAACTTGCAAAACCTTTTCTCATCCAAGGGCTTTGTGAAGATATCTGCTAGTTGCTCATCAGTGTTGACGTGAATGATATCGATATCTTTCTTCATAACATGGTCTCTGAGAAAGTGATGACGAATTTCAATGTGCTTTGTCTTCGAGTGTTGGACTGGATTGTTGGCTATTTTGATGGCACTTTCGTTGTCGCAGAAGAGAGGTACTTGTTTCAGATTGATGCCATTGTCCTTGAGAGTTTGCTTCATCCATAGAAGCTGAGCACAACAGGATCCAGCGGCAATGTATTCAGATTCAGCAGTTGAGAGTGATACACGTTACGCTTCTTCAAGACCAATGACAAGTGATCGACCAAGAAAATGACATGTGCCTGATGTAGACTTGTGATCCACCTTGTCACCAGCATAATCAGCATCCGAGAATCCAACCAAATAAAATTTTGAGCCCTTGGGATACCATAATCCGAGTGTTGGGGTGTAAGCCAAATATCAAAGAATTCGCTTCACAGCTAAGTGATGTGATTCCTTTGGTGCTGCTTGGAATCGAGCACACATGCAAACACTAAGCATAATATCTGGCCTAGATGCACATAAGTAAAGCAAGGAACCAATCATGGAGCGGTATACCTTTTGATCAAACTCTTTACTATTGTCGTCGCGACCAAGATGGTGTTTGGCTGGCATTGGCGTCGTGTAGCCTTTGCAGTCTTCCATTCCAAACTTCTTCAGACAATCTTTGAGGTATTTCTCTTGAGATATGAAGATGCCATTTCTTTGGTGACGAATTTGAAGACCAAGGAAGAACTTCAGCTCACCCATCATGGACATTTGATATAGCTCTTGCATCATGTACCCAAACTCATCACTATACTTCTGGTTGGTGCATCTGAAGATTATGTCATCCACGTATATTTGGCACACAAACAGTTCACCATCATATGTCTTCGTGAAGAGAGTGGGATCGAGGGATCCAGGTTTGAAGCCTTTGCTCTTCAGGAAGTCTTTGATTGTATCATACCAGGCACGAGGAGCTTGTTTGAGGCCATACAGTGCTTTCTTTAGCTTGTACACCATATCAGGATGTTTTGGATCTTCAAAGCCAGGTGGTTGTGCGACATATACTTCTTCTTCAATCTTGCCATTGAGAAATGCACTCTTTACATCCATTTGATATAGCAAGATATTGTGATGATTAGCATAGGCTAGCAGTATGCGAATAGCTTCAAGCCTAGCAACAGGAGCAAATGTTTCATCGAAGCCAATTCCTTCAACTTGAGTGTATCCTTGAGCCACAAGACGTGCTTTGTTTCTGACGACTTGACCATGCTCATCTTGCTTGTTTCGATATATCCATTTTGTTCCAATAATGGTATGCTTGCGAGGGTCAGGTCGCTTGACAAGTTCCCAAACATTATTCATCTTGAACTGTTGAAGTTCTTCTTGCATGGCTTGAATCCATTCTGGTTCCATAAAAGCTTCAACAACTTTCTTGGGTTCTGATATAGACACAAATGAAAAGTGCCCATAGAAGTTTGCTAGCTGTGTTGCTCTTGATCGAGTGAGCGGACCAGGTGCATTGATGTTGTCAATTATCTTCTCTATTTGAACTTCATTTGCAACACGGGGATGAACAAGACGAAGATTTTGCTCTGGCTGATCATTGTCATCATTGGACAGATTGTCTTCGGTCTGAGCATTGTCTTCAGGTTGATTTGGTGCAGAGATGATAAGTTCCTCTTCAGGCTGCACTTTAGAGGGCATGATGTCACCAATTCCCATCAGCTTGATTGCCTCGTTTGAGGGAGCTTCATCAAGTGTACTTGGCAGAATCTCTCTCTGTGAACCATTAGTTTCAGCAAATTTCACATCCACAGTTTCAACAATTTTGTATAGATAAAGGTTGAAGACTCTGTAGGAGTGTGAATCTTTTCCATAGCCAAGCATGAAGCCTTTGTGAGCCTTAGGTGCAAAATTTGACTTGTGACGGGGATCCTCTATCCAGCATCTTGCTCCAAATACTCTGAAGTAACTGACCTTTGGCTTCTTGCCAGTAAATAGCTCATATGATGTTTTGTTCAGAAGCTTATGAATGTATACACGGTTGATAATGTGACATGTTGTATCAATAGCTTCAGGCCAGAACTTTCTTGGTGTCTTGTACTCATCTAGCATTGTTCGAGCCATCTCAATGAGGGTTTTGTTTTTGCGCTCAACAATGCCATTTTGCTGAGGTGTGTACGGAGCAGAGAACTCATGAGTGATTCCCATTGTATCCAGATACAGATCAAGTCCAGTGTTCTTGAATTCAGTGCCATTGTCACTTCTGATGTGCTTGATCTTCACGCCATAATTGTTCATTGCTCGATTTGCGAAGCGCCTGAAGACATCTTGCACTTCAGTCTTGTAGAGAATTATATGAACCCATGTGTATCTTGAGTAGTCATCAACAATGACGAAGCCATAGAGACAGGCAGTTGTTGTGAGGGTGGAGTAGTGGGTAGGTCCAAATAAGTCCATGTGTAACAGCTCGAAGGGTTGAGATGTTGTCATGATTGTCTTCGAGGGGTGCTTTACCCTTGTCATCTTTCCAGCTTCACAGGCACCACACAGATGATCCGTCTTGAACTTGACATCCTCAATGCCAATGACATGCTTCTTCTTGACGAGTGAGTGTAAGTTCCTCATGCCAGCATGTCCCAGCCTTCGATGCCAGAGCCAACATTCTGAAGTTTTTGTGAGAAGACAAATGGCAAGCTGTGGACCTGCTGAGAAATCTACCATGTATAGATCATCTTTTCGATACCCTTCAAAGACTAGAGATTTGTCAGATTCCACTAGTACAAGGCAACGGTATTTGCCAAATATCACAATCATGTTCAAGTCACAAAGCATTGAGACAGACATTAAGTTGAAACCAAGGGATTCAACAAGCATCACTTTATCCATGTGTTGATCCTTTGAGATTGCAACTCTTCCTAGACCCAATACCTTGCTTTTACCAATGTGAGCAAATGTAATGTGACTTTTGTCGGATGGACATAAGGTTGAGTCCATGAGAAGACTTCGATCACCAGTCATATGATTTATGCATCCACTGTCCATGATCCATTCTGAAGCTTTTGGTGATGTACCCTACAGTGCAGTTAGGAGGATAGGCTTCACAAGAGTGTTGTGAAGCATAAGCATTTGACACATATAGGGACAGTCACAGCTTATATCAAAGTTAGGACATTGTACGAATGATAAGAAATTCATATGTGAAGCATATAGAATGACATTTCATCGTGCATCCTCAATGAGTTTTAGGTCCCCAACAATAGTATCGGACGCCATTAATTGCTGGCTGGAGACCGTTTTCTGCAAAAGAGAGTTAGTTCTTCTTTGCCACCCACATCTTCAGTGGGGGCTTAGAAGCAATGAGTCTAAGTGCAGCATTTGAGAATTTTGGCTTTGAAGCCCTAGCAAACAGCCTTGCAGGGGATGAATGATACTCATATGAATAAGCAGAAAAGTTCTTAGTCCTATGAACATAGCGGTTCGAAGATACACGCTCATATTCATAAGTCCGTGCATGATTTCCCTGCAAAACATTGGCGTTAGGGTGACTCATGTGAGTCATGTATTTGTATGAAGCCTTTGGGCCACATGGAGCTATTGGTCTGGGGTTTGTCTTCTTCCTTGGTGGTGTCATGACGACATTCACAGGAAGTTTCTCAATGTACTGCTTGGGTACCCAGATCTTCTTCATAGGTGGTCCATTCCTGCAGTTAGTACCAATGTACCTGGCAAACACTTCACCATTCTGATGTTTGAACAGCTTATAGTTTGCATCAAAGGATTCATCAATGATAATAGGATTAGCACAGGTAAAGCCAAATAAGGTGGATGGATCTACTGAAGGTTCCTTTGCATCAACCCATGTGGTTTTGGGATACTGCTCAGGCTTCCAGTACAAGCCATCAACATTCATTTTCCTTTTGAACCCAACACCCTCTTTCCTAGGGTTTCGGTTCAGAATCTGCTTTTTGAGGACATCGCAGAGATTCTGATGTCCCTTCAAAATTTTGTACATCCCTGTTTCAAGCAATGTCTTCAACATAGCATTTTCATCAGCAACAGCAGTGGTATCCTCCGCAGAGGGGTTAGTAACCACATTAGTAGGTGAAGACAATGAAACAGTAGCAGTAGTGGAACATTCAGCAACTGATGTAGCGTTATCACGCTCAATGCATTTTAAACATGGTGGTTCAAATCCTTCCTGAGCGGAACTGATTTGTTAGGCGCGAAGTGACTCATTCACCTTTTGAAGATCTTCATGAGCCGCTCTCAATTTCTCAAGCTCTTGTTTCCTTTGAAGATAATCATAGGAGAGCCTTTCATAAGTAGTTGAGAGCGATTCATGACGACCCTCAAGTTCTTGGTACTTAGCATGAAGATTTTTTATGTCATCAACTAAGGACTGTGAACGTGTCATTTCAGCGTCCAATAGGTCATCGCTTTTGTCTAACAGTTTTTGAGTATGTTCCATAGCCTTTTGTTGTTCAGTTGCAATTTTAGCAAGTGTTTTGTAGCTGGGTTTGGATTCACAATCAGAGTCATCTTCACTTGAAGTTTGAAAGTAGGCATCGCCAGATTCCACCTCTGCCTCCTCCGAAGCAGACTCCTCCTCTGAATCCATTTCCTTGCCAACAAAAGCACGAGCCTTGCCAGATGAGCTCTTCTTGTATGATGAAGACTTGGAAGAAGACTTAGAAGATTTTGAGGATTTCTTCTTCTTCTTGTCATCGAAATCATATTCCTTGCTTTTCTTCTTCCTCTTCTCATTGTCCCACTGTGGACACTCAGATATGTAGTGACCAGGTTTCTTGCACTTGTGGCAGGTTCTCTTCTTGTGATCATGTGTGGAAGCTTCATCTTCATCATTCCTTGAGCTAGATCATGAAGACTTTCTGAAGCCTTTCTTCTTTGTGAATTTCTGGAAGTTCTTCACAAGCATAGCAAGTTCCCTTCCAATGTCTTCAGGATCTTTAGAACTGCAGTTAGATTCTTCTTCAGATGAGGAAGCAACTTTCGCCTTCAAAGCACGAGTTCGGCCATAGTTTGGGCCATAGATATCTCTCTTCTCAGATAGCTGGAACTCATGTGTGTTGAGCCTCTCAAGTATATCAGACGGATCGAGTGTCTTGAAGTCAGGACGTTCTTGTATCATGAGGGCAAGAGTGTCAAAGGAGCTATCAAGTGATCTCAGTAGTGTCTTGACGATTTCATGCTTGGTAATCTCAGTTGCGCCAAGAGGTTGAAGTTCATTTGTGATATCCATGAGGCGATCAAACGTGAACTGGACATTTTCATTGTCGTTTCTCTTGAAGCGATTGAAGAGGTTGCGAAGAACACTGATTCTTTGATCCCTCTGGGTTGAGACGCCTTCGTTGACCTTGGATAGCCAGTCCCAGACTAGCTTCGACGTTTCCAGAGCACTCACACGACCATATTGTCCTTTGGTCAGATGACCACAGATGATGTTCTTTGCAGTAGAGTCCAGTTGAATGAACTTCTTGACATCAGTGGGGGTGACACCTTCACCAGTTTTGGGAATGCCATTCTTGACGACATACCAGAGGTCGACATCAATGGCTTCAAGACGCATGCGCATCTTATTCTTCCAGTAGGGTTATTCAGTTCCATCGAACACGGGGCAAGCAGCGGAGACCTTGATTATCCCTGCAGTCGACATAGCTGAAACTCCAGGTGGTTAAACCAAATCACATAGAACAAGGGAGTACCTTGCTGAAAATGATCGATATGGTTGACTAGAGGGGGGGGGGGGTGAATAGGCAACTAACAATTTTTAAGCTTTTCTTTACCAAATTAAACTTTGTAACAAATAGGTTGTCTAGATATGCAACTAAGTGAGCAACCTATATGATGCAATAACAACTAGCAAGCAAGCAAGCAAGAGATGTAACAATAAGTAAGCTTATGTAAAGTAAAGGCACGAAATAACCAAGAGTGGAGACGGTGAAGACGAGGATGTGTTACCGGAGTTCCTTCCTTTTGAGGGAAGTACGCTCCGTTAGAGCGGTGTGGAGGCACAATGCTCCCCAAGAAGCCACTAGGGCCATCAGATTCTCCTCACGCCTCACACGATGCGAGATGCCGTGATTCCACTATTGGTGCCCTTGAAGGCGGCGATCAACCTTTACAAGCAAGGTTGGGGCAATCTCCACAACAATCGGAGGCTCCCAACAACAACACCACCACGAAGCTTCACCACAATGGAGTATGGCTTCGAGGTGACCTCAACCGCCTAGGGTGCTCAACACCCAAGAGTAACAAGATCCGCAAGGGATAAGTGGGGAATCAAATTTCTCTTGGTGGAAGTGTAGATCTAGGCCTTTCAACCAATCCCGAGCAAATCAACAAGTTTGATTGGCTAGGAGTGAGATCGGCGAAAATGGAGCTTTGAGCAGCAATGGAGCTTTGGGGGAAAGAGGTAGGTCAACAAGGAGGAAGAAGACCTCTTTATATAGTGGGGGAGCATATCCAACCGTTACCCCACTGAGCAGCCCCGCACAGAGCGGTACAACCGCTGGGGAAGGGCGGTACTACCGCTGAGAGCGGTGTTGCCGCTCCCTCCTCAGCGGTACTACCGCGCAAAGGGAGAAACCCAGGCCACTGGCCCCAGAGCGGTACTACCGCGGAGTAGGAGCGCTACTACCGCTGGGAGCGGTACTACCGCTTCCACTACCGCTGGTAGTGCCGCAAAACTCGACACGAGAAAACATCGCCCGAATCGAGGCGGTAGTAGGCGCGGTATTACGGCGGTATTACGGCCGAAGTTTCGAAGCGGTACTACCGCTCTACGGAGCGGTATTACCATCGAGAGCGGTACTACCGCTCGGCAGAGCGGTACTATTGTGGGACTTCGGCGGTACTACCGCTGTAGATCGTGGTACGCTACCGCACAGACGACGAGGAACCGAAGAGAAGAGCAGCTCCAAAGATGCGACGGGAAAGCGATGGGTGCGAGAAGGATGTGTACGTGTTGATTCCACCCAGTCTTACCAAAGCGGACCCCCTCTTAATAGTATGGTGACTCCTACGGAACTAGTCCACCAACAACGAAACGCAGGAGTTATACCGTCTCGAGTAAAACCTTGAGGGGAGGAAATCATCTCGTGCCAATGAATGCTTCTCTGAAAGAACTTAACGCACGCGATTAGTCCGCAAAAGCGTTGTCATCAATCACCAAAACCACTGGGGAATGAATATGCCCTTACAATCTCCCCCTTTTTGGTGGATTGATGACAACACAGGATTTGCATAGGCATGATATATGTAAGCAAACAAACCCCACGGTCCTAAAATGTAGATGGGCTCCCCCTAGATGTGTGCTAGTTTATATATGTGCTTTGGACTGCACAGAACACATACTAGGAGCAAAGCTCCCCCTACATGGTAGAGACCGATAAACTAAGCATTGTGTATGAGAGCAGCATAGATGATATAATAAGGTAAGAATGCAACTCATGAGCTAGATAGACATAGATAAAGTTACTGAAAGGAAGGTAGCATATGTCTTACACCATATGATTCGAACTTGCGAACACGAGCTAAAGTCTCACAGACAAACCAACCAAAGCAAATGTGAGGAAAACACGACAAGACACGGATAAGAGACGACAAAGACACACTCGCAAATCCCTAAACTCTCCCCCCTTTGGCATCGAGACACCAAAAAGGAAAGAGAGTGATGCTACGGCCGTGTGAGAGACACACGATCGTAACCCAGCCGAATCATCGGCACCACCGTCGTCAGTCTGGAAGTGCTCAGCCTCAGAATCAGTCCACGGGCAGTGCTGCTGAATCCACTCCTCCTCCTCAGTAAGCTGGTCCTCAGATCCACTCTTGACAGTGGCACCCAACTGACGCATGAGCTCCTTGTGATGACCGCGGGCCTTCTTCTCAGCCACATGAGTCATGTACTGGCCGTGAGCCTCCATGCAGAACAACTTCTTCATCTTAGATTTGAGCTTCTTAGCCCACGAGGGCTCTGCCGCAGAAGGTATATAGTCATCATCCTCATCATCATCAGCAGCAGGCTCCTCCTCAGTCTCCATAGCAGCAGGAGATGAAGGACCTCCAGTCTTAGGGGCCGGAGTGCCCGTGTGATCCTTCTTCCTTAGACGCTTGACATCGTGAGAGATCAACTCTCCACACTCCAGAGGCACCATAGGGTATTCATGATCCCAAGCCTTCTCAATGAGTAACATGATGAAAGGACCATAGATCGGGCACTTACGCTCAGAGATAGCAGACAGCAGCTCAAACCACATAACATGAGAGATATCCAAAGACTCTCCGGTGGGATTTTCCTTCTCACGCTGGCAGAACAGAAGCATATCCACAAGATAAGAGTGAACCTGATCCAAATTCCCAATGCGAGGGAAAAGAGTCTCTCTGAAGATGCGGTGAAGGATATCCAGATAGGCAGGCAGCTCATAGGTCTCCTTCTGTGTATCCGGGTTGACCTTCAGAGTGCAGTAAGGCCAGAGAGCTTGCTTGTGGGTGCAATGGGAGCGGGCGTGAGGACGAAAGCCAACTGGGGACTCAAGTCCTAGATCTTGCACCCCAATCAGCTGCATGAACGCTTTCCATTTGACAGAAAGCAGCTTGCCATTGGTCATCCAGGTGAGAGTCCTGCCTTCATCAGTCCCAAGGTGAACCGTGGCATAGAATTGGGCCACAATATCAGCATCAAAGTCCTTGTTGAATTTCAGAATCTCAAGAATGTTCAGCTGAGTGCACATCTGAAGGGCTTCACCAAAGTAGTCCGGATCTTGCTCCATATGGTCGATGTCGATGGAGTGCACGTTGACATAGAAGTTCTTCTTTGCCTTGAGGACATCGAAGAAGATAGCAAACTGAAACCTGTTCCAGAACGGACGGTTGACCAAAGTGGGGTCTTGGTCAGCATCATACGGGTTGCGGCGGCGCCTTGCCCAGAACTCTTTTGGCGGCATTTCTGGCACTGTCTTGCCGGGCTTTGGCTTGACTCCTGGCTTCTTCTGGAGTTGAGGTGGAGGTGGAGCACTTGAGGATCCTCCGGCAGGCTCGGTAGTACGATAGCGCTTGGACGTTGCGCGGCCGGGATTGACACGACGAGCCGGATGCTCAGGAACCTCATCACCTGGAACCACACAGCAGAACACGCAAACAACCAGAAAGCACAAGAATAAGCCACAAAACACGAGCAAAATATCACCAAAAAACAATGTCTGATGGAATTTAGTGAAGGCGGTAGTACCGCGATCGATAGCGGTAGATACCGCGAAGCGGTAGTACCGCTCAAGGGCGGTAGTACCGCTCGGCGGGAAACAGCAGATTTCCTACTACCGTGGTCGATCCGCACTACCGCCCAACCAAATTCAAACATACTCCAGCCAAACATCAATCCATACTGCCTAGAAGCATTCTCCATCCAACTCAAGCCTAGATTTGGCCAAAAATCTAGAGATGCAATCGCTACTGCCCCTAAGATGCTAGATTGGAAACCTAGACGAAAAGAACAAAAGAACAGGGGCAATACCAGCATCCATGGCAAGAGGACGAGGTGGGGATCGTTTCCGCCGAACGGAATGGAGAGGGACGGCCCGGAGAGGGAGATCCACCGGAGCCCTCCCGCGGCGCAGGTTGCTGCAGGGAAAGAAGAGCAGGCGTGGGGGCGTGCGAATGGGTATGGGGGAGAAGAAACTCCCCCTGTCCCGATATAACTCCCCACCCCGCGCCTCTCAGCGGTAGTACCGCGCTGGCGGGCGGTAGTACCGCTCGCGAGCGGCGGTAGTACCGCCAGCAACCGAGCACTGCCTCTAGACTCCAAAAAAAAGGCACAAAACACGGGAAAGCAAAGATACTACACATAGAGATCAACAAGTAGACAGGAACACGAGTAAAGAAAACAGAACCACACCTGCAAGGCAACAAAACAAACGAAAAACAGGCTCTGGCCTCTCTCAAGAGAGGGCGGTGGCCGGAGCCACCTATGTTTGAGTCAATTGGTATGGCACCGCGAAGAATTATCCTTGGGTCCATGACCAAAACTCGTCTTTGAAGCACAAATACCATCAAAAGTGGCTAATGTGAAAGAGTTGATCGTTTTATGCATAATGGGGGGAGGGAGAGTTCATTGAGAGAACAACACTCCCCCTATGTCCATGCTTGCATCTAAACTAGACAACAAGTTGAGTGTGGTGGGGGGTGCACGGGTTCAAGTCACATTGCTCAAATCGATGATATTTAGCTCATGCCTTAACTCGCGAAATCTTGCTTCATCCAAAGGCTTCGTGAAAATATCTGCAAGGTTATCATGAGTGTTGACATACTTGAGCTCGATCTCCCCTCGCCTAATGTGATCCCGGATGAAGTGATACCGAATTTCAATGTGCTTTGTCTTGAAGTGTTGCACGGGTTGAGAGAAATCTTGATGGCACTTTCATTATCACACCAAAGAGGCACTTTGTCACAAATGACACCGTACTCCTTTAAAGTTTGCCTCATCCATAGAAGTTGAGCACAACAACTACCGCCGCCACATACTCGCTTCGATGGACGAGAGAGACACACAACTTTGCTTCTTGGAAGACCAACTTACCAAAGAGCAACCAAGAAATTGGCACCCTCCGAAGTGGACTTCCTATCCACTTTGTCTCCGCCCAATCGAATCTGTGAAACCTTCAAGCTTGAAGTTTGCTCCTCTTGGGTACCATAAGCCAAAGTTTGGGGTATGAGCCAAATATCGAAGATTCGCTGACAGCCACAAAGTGACTTTCCTTTGGTGCGGCTTGAAAACGTGCACACATCCCCACACTCAACATGATATCCGGTCTAGATGCACAAAGGTAAAGCAAGGAGCCAATCATGGAGCGATATACCTTTTGATCCACCGCTTACCATTGGGATCGATGTCAAGTTGACACTTGGTAGGCATTGGAGTAGATGCCGCTTGACATCACTTAGCTTGAATCTTTTAAGCATGTCTTGAGTGTATTTGGCTTGGTTGATGAAGGTTCCTTCGTTCTTTGTTTGATGTCGAAACCAAGGAAGAACTTCAACTCTCCCATCGAAGACATCTTAAACTTGGAGGTCATGAGAGCGGCAAATTCTTCATTGAAAGCTTTGTTAGGGAACCAAAGATAATATCATCAACATATAGTTGGCATACAAACAACTCCCGTTGACCTTCTTAGTAAAAAGAGTGGGATCGATTAGCCCTACTTCAAACCCACGATCTTGTAGCAACTTCGGTAAGGTGATCATACCACGCACGTGGGGCTTGTTTAAGGCCATAGAGTGCCTTATCGAGTTGATACACATGATCCGGAAAGTAGGGGTCCTCGAACCCGGGGGGTTGCTTGACATAGACCAACTCATTAATTGGACCATTAAGAAAAGCACTTTTCACATCCATTTGTTGCAACTTAAAGTTGTGATGGGAAGCATAAGCAATCAACAAACGAATGGATTCAAGACTAGCAACGGGAGCGAAGGTTTCACCGTAGTCGATACCCTCGACTTGGGAGTAGCCTTGTGCTACCAATCTTGCCTTGTTGCGAATGATGTTCCCATGGGCATCTTGCTTGTTCTTGAAGATCCACTTGGTCCCAATGACATTGTGGTTCCCGAATGGTCTTGGCACCAATCTCCACACCTTGTTGTACTCGAAGTTGTTGAGTTCTTCATGCATGGCATTGAGCCAATCCGGGTCTTCGAGCGCCTCATAGACCTTTTGGGGTTCAACACAAGAGACAAACGCGTGATGTTCACAATAGTTTGCCAATTGTCTACGAGTGCTTACCCCTTTGCGTATGCTTCCAACCACATTTTCCATGAGATGGCCTTGAGAGGTGAGCTTGGAAGCAATCTTCGCGGCACGACGCTCTAATTCCTCCTCGAGTGTGGAAGGAGGAGGGTTGACTTGATGATCTTGAGCGTCGTCTTGAGTTTGTTCTTGATCTTGAGGTTGATCTTGATCTTAAACTAGCTCGAGGGGGAGAACTTGACCTTGGGCATCATTTAGTGGTTCATCACCATCTTGAGGTAGATCTTGCCCTTGGTCTTGTTCACGAGGTTGAGGGCCTTCACGTTGTTCTTCGGAAGCGTGTGGGTCTTGATGAGGTGATGGCTCTACTTGAGTAGAGCATTGTCCTTCTCCTTCGCCACAAGGGGTTCCTCAATGGGTAGGATGTGACCAATACCCATTCTTCTTATGGCTTGGGAGGAATTTCATCACCTACATCATAAGTACCACTTTGCTCCACTTGGGAGCCGTTATTTTCGTCAAACTCCACGTTACATCTCCTCAATAAGTCCGTGGACTTGTTGAGGACACGATAAGCATGAGAGTTTGTAGCATAACCAACAAATATGCCCTCATGAGCTCTAGCTTCAAATTTAGACAACCGAACACCTTTCTTGAGAATGAAACACTTACAACCGAACACCGGAAGTACTTGAGGTTGGGCTTGTTGCGGTGAGGATCTCATAAGGAGTCTTGTTCAAGCCTTTGCGAAGATAGAGCCGATTGGATGCATGACATGCGGTGTTGATGGCTTCGCCCAAAAGTTGTATGGAGACTTGAACTCCGCCATCATGGTCCTTGCCGCATCCATCAACGCACGGTTCTTCCTCTCCGCAACACCATTTTGTTGAGGGGTATAAGGTGTCGATATTGATGCTTGATCCCTCGTCACTAAGAAACTCATCCAAGGTGTAGTTCTTGAACTTCGGTGTTGTTGTCGCTTCTTATTGTCAAGATTTTTGCATTATGTTGACGTTGAGCTTCATTTGCAAAGTTGATGACGGTTTGTTGGGTCTCACTCTTCCTCTTGAAGAAGTATACCCAAGTGTATCTTGAATAATCATCCACAATCACCAAGCAATACTTTCTTCCTCCAAGACTATCAAAAGATGGAGGCCCAAAAGATCCATGTGAAGGAGCTCCAAGGGTCTCTTCGAGTAGATGATGGTTGAGGAGGGTGAGCCTTTCATGAAGCTTTCCTTGATACAAGCTTTGCAAGCACGATCCTTGGCAAAACTCACATTTGTTAGTCCACGAACATGGTCCCCTTGAGGAGACTTTGCAAAGATCTCATATTGACGTGGGCTAAACGCGATGCCAAAGCCATCCCGTCAACTTTAGCCATTAGGCATGTCGCGGTCTTAGTGGGTTGCTCCGAAAAGTTAACCACATAGAGACCGTTCTCGACATGCCCAACAAAGGCTACTTTAAGAGTCTTGCTCCACAAGAGGGCCACGGTATCAATATCAAAGAATGTGGCAAAGCCCATGAGTGCAAGTTGACGAACGAAAAGTAAATTGAATGCAAGGGACTCAACAAGCATGACTTTCTCGATCGTTAGATCATGAGAGATGACAACCTTGCCGAGACCCAATACCTTAGAATGTGATGCATCACCCCACTCGACATTGGTGGGCATAGATGGAATTTCTTGCACATCCACCACCAAGTCCTTGCTCCCGGTCATATGATTTGTTGCTCCACTATCGAGCAACCATGATCCCCCACCGGAAGCAAACACCTACACGAGGTCAATGCTTGGATTTAGGTACCCATTTAGTAATGGGTCCTTTGATGTTAGTAACAAGGGCCTTGGGAACCCAAATAGACCATTCAATGTACTCATAAGGAGAACCAACAAATTTAGCATAAACATGTCCATCACTAGCACGGCATAACACATATGAAGGGTTAAAGTCGCCGGCTTTGTTTGAGGAAACGTTCTTGCCCTTTTGAACATCAACTTCCTTCACTTTCTCCTTCTTCTTCTTGGAAGCTCCGTCTCCCTCTTTCACAAAAGTTTGTTTGAGGGGAGGAGGACGATTGGCCTTGTTGTTCTTCTTCTTCTTGCTCTTGGACTTGGGTGCAAACCCAATTCCTTCTTTGCCCACAACTTCCTTTTGATTGCTCAAAAGGTCGTTGAGGTTTTTCTCACCTTGAATGCAAGTCATAAGGCCCTTCTCAAGTTGATCCTTCAACTTAGCTTTTTCCTCCACAAGATGCACATGCTCACAACAAGGGTTAGTAGCACATGCATTATCAATTAATACCATATGAGGAAAGGTGGCTTTTTCTTTGATTAGCTTAACTTGGAGTTGAGCATGAGACTCTTTGAGGCTAGCATGAGTACCTTTTAAGACCTTGTGGGCCTTGTCAAGTATCTCAAACTCCTCTTTGAGTCTAGCATGATCAACCCCAAGTTTAGCCTTCTCGGAGGTTAGCACACTAGACATGACAAGAGCATGATCAAGATCTTTCTTTAACTTAGCATGGGCATCATTGTGTGACTCCTCAAGAGTCAAACGATGCACACGCTCTTCCTCAAGAGCATTAGAGAGATCCGATATCTCATCGGCATAGTCACGACTATGACCTTCCATCTTGGAGATGGTTTCTTCGTGAGCCTCGATCACTACTAGGAAAAGGCCTATAGATAGGATTGACTCTAATGGCGCACCGTGGGTGCAGTGCGCCACTACTATATACTAATGGCGCACATGTTTCTCATACGCCATTAGAGTGGAAGACTCTAATGGCGCACGGCCGACAGAGTGCGCCATTAGTATGAATTTCTTTTTTTTTTCATTTTCCCATACATACTAATGGCGCATGACACCTACAATGCGCCATTACTATATACAACTTCTAATGGCGCACCAAGTTGGAAGTGCGCCATTACTCTAAATTTTGTTTTATTCTTTTTTTGCCAAACTTCTAATGGCGCACGCTCTTCTGATGCGCCATTAGTAACCAGGGTTTCTAATGGCGCATGAGGACAGGGTGCGCCATTAGTAACCTGGGACCAACAAGATATTTTGGACAGCCCACACCTACCCACTCACTTTCCCCACTTCATTCCATCCACCTCCTCATCCAAGATTTCGGCCATCTCCTCCTCCTCACCTCATTTCCACCATAGATTCAACAAAATTAAGTGGTGAAATTACCTAGTTTTGATAGGTAAGTAAGGGAAAGCTATCTTCATGATATAGATCTACTTTTTTTCCTCCCTAGCTCGCTCCAACAACGTGCACATGCACTTTTTGTGGCCTAGCTAGATCTATGTATGTTTGTGGTGTTGCAAGTGTTTGTGGTGTTGCATATATGTTTGTGTTTGAAGGTACCGGTATTTGAAATATGCGATAGTTGCCAATATTTTGCCGGAATGTTTTGATTCATTTCCGTTTCGGTGAGAGTTTTGGCACTATGCATTCTTTTTGGTCCTATTTTTAGGGAAGGTCATGCCAAATTTTTCTTGGTTCTAACATATCGTTTTGTTTCTACCCTCGCAGGCGATTATGGTCCGCATGATGGTGAAGGCATCGTGAATAGGTTTTTGAGCTCCGCGAAGGCCGAGATGCTTCAAAAGAACGAGACGGAGATAAGATGTCCATGTCGAAGATGCAAGTTGAAGAGCCTTATTGCGGACCCGGATTCCGGGCAGGTGCGGGACCACCTGCTCTTGCGTGGTTTCATGGATGGCTATCGGTGGCAAGGTGATGAAGATGACTATCAAGTCGTCCATGGCCGGGCCGGCAAGACATGAGGAAGGGCAACAAGACAAGTACCACCGTGGCGGCGGGCGAGAAGACGAAGAATCTCCAGGACATGATCACGACGGTGATGCTGTACACAGTCATCATGTAGAAGATGTCGTACATGATGATGAGGAAGATCAAGACGAAGGGCATGATCATGAAGATGAAGATGCCGGAGCAGATGAGGAAGATCAAGACCGCGGGCGCAAACGTCACCGCGAAAAATGAGCCATGGGTATTGGCTTCCCAAGTGGACCAATGCTTCTTCATTACCGACCCGCCAAAGCCCAGTCGTGTTGTCGTGAGGAGAGGCAAAAGGAAGATCATCGGAATGGATGGAGTAGCCAATGAGCAAGACTTCGACAAGTACGGCGACCCGAAGATCGAACATGACGACGACGATGAAGTAGCAGCACACACCACAAGAAGAAGCAGGACCACCCTACCTAAAGGACGTCCGCTCCACGTAAGAACTCCGCTTGCGAAAAAGAAGGGCAAGAAGATTGTGAACAGATAGCTAGCTAAGACCGATTGTATTTAAATCGTAGTCTTCATTTCTCGATTGTATTTCATGGGCACTTTTGATATCATGAATATTTTTAAATTTCATGGGCACTTTTTGAATTCATGAGGACACTTGATCTCGATTCCCTCCATCTCGATCTCGATCTCCTCCATCTCGATCGCACTCGCAGACCTCCCGCTAGCTCCACCCATCGAACCCTCCCGGCTCCACCCCGAGCACTTTTTAAATTTTTTACTATTTTTATAAAAAATATTACTATTATAATTTAAACAAGTTTGAACATATTTAAACACAAATAAATATAAAAACAGCATTTAAAATGCATAAAAAATATTACTGTTATGATTTAAACAAGTTTGAACATATTTAAACACAAATAAATATAAAAACACCATTTAAAATGCATAAAAATATTGGGGATCACAGGAATCGAACCCGGGACCTCTGGTGTGTGTGCTGCGTCTTGACCGGTCGGGCTAGTGGGTGGGTTCGGTTGTAGAAAGGGTTGGGCTGTAGATATGGCTACAGTAGATAAAACAACATTCTAATGGCGCACCGCGTGGTAGTGCGCCATTAGAACTGATGGTACTTATGGCGCCGCGGGCGATGGTGCGCCATTAGAAACCATCCTCACCTATTTCCTCGGCCTCTCTCCCTCTCCCTCGCCAGATCCCCCTCCAGCCTCTCGCCCGTCGCCCCCGCGTCGCCCGCCCAGCGTTGTCGCCTGCCCGCGCCAGGCCGTCCCTCCTCCTCTGCGCCGTGCCTCGCCATCCTCGCCCGCGCCCGCGCCCATCCCCCTCCCCCCTGCGCCGCTGCCGCCCTCTCCCCTCTGCCCGCCCAGCCATCAGCCCCCCTCCCCCCCTCCGCCCTCGCCCCTCCCCCCTCCGCGCCAGCATCCAGCCCTCGCCGTCCCCCTCCGCCCTCCGCCCTCGCCGTCCCCCTCCGCCTGCAAACCCTAGGTATTGTGTGCCTTTGAACTTTGAAACAGTAGTAAAATTGGTATGCATTTGAAACTGAAACTAATATTACCAACAATAAATTACTAGTATGTGGTTCCACTAGTTTGCAAAGTGAAGTTTTTCCTTCCACTAATTCATAAGGCAATATTTGTCGCTATTCCGTCATAAGGCATGCGACACATTACAAATTACAATCATATTTATTGTTTTCTTAGTGTCTTCGTGTCAAAATTTATTATTTTGTGGTAAGCACGGGACATTCAGCTAGTGATAACAAATTTTCAGTACATGTCATGTGGTTACCTACTTTTAGAGAGTACAGGTATATTCTCACAATGTAACCCAACCAACATTTGTCCCTTACTAGTTGATACTTGAAGACCTAACAATGATCAAAATGGTTCAGAGAAAAGGTTCAAGAAAAGGTAGAAAATTGTTCTACTTGATTAACAAAATTGCATTGGCATTTATAAATCACTAAAATAGCAGGTAAAACTAGGTGACGCATCAGAATAAACAAAGCAACGAATTGCACACTTGTTAGGGACTATTAACTCTTGAACTAGCATTTGATTTTAGACACATATAATCTCTAGCAGTTTCTTAGCTTCTTGGATTCAACTGATCCCGATACAATTAAGGATTGTTGCTTGGGTAGTTAACCGGATGAGAAGCATATATATGCCAAGCCTTTTAACAGAAATTTGTGTACACACAACCCTAATTTCTTACCATGGAACAAAACAACTTTATTTATCCTTGAACTCTTTGTGCAGATTTACATTGTTACTTTTATGTAGGTTGAATATTTCTTGCACTGCTGTTAAAGATGTTTCTTTACTTCTATTGCATTGGAGGTTCATCTTGTCTTGAAGCAAACAAATTAGCATTGGAGGCTCATCTTTGAGGCTTATCTTTATTACATATCAGAACTTGCAAACAAATCTGTGAAAGACTTGTAAAGTTGCTGGGTTTTGTCTCCGACCATTGTGTCGTGATGAATTTGCAGGTACCCCGAGAGGCCCTTGAGTTTGCCGGAATGTCGATTAACTTCCGTTCCGCAAATTGGTACTCCATATGTCCTATTTTCAGCAAAGGTCATGCTGAAATTTTCCGTGAATTTTAGCATGACTTTGCTAAAAATAGGACATATGGGGTACTTGCGACTAATGCATGGGCAGGCTATCTTAGTACTTAGTTAAGTAGGATCAACTGCCCGCCATTCTTGCTGCATTAAATCATAGGTGGCAATAGAGCCAAGTGATTAGGCCCAACTTAGAATTATCCTTAGCATCGATAAACCCTAGATGATAAACCCAACATAGGTGGCAATAGCTAGAGCCAAGTGATTAGGCCCAACCTAGGGTGCCTCGGCATCGATAAACCCTAAATGATGAAAACTTAACTTGCCTGCCTCGGATGCCTCGGTGTCGATGAGAACCTAAATGATGAAAGCTTAGGCTTTTAGGGTGCCTCGGTGTCGACAAACCCTAAATCATGAGACCATGATCTTGTTCCTTGACAATAACCATATTTTTGACCAAACTTTTTTCCTAATTAGAGAGAAACATGGCCCACAACGATGAGGCCGGTGGTTGGCGGCAAGCAATTCAGGAGCTGTCCCAAGAGATGGAGGAACAACCTCACCGCTATGATGACGCCTTGGAAGACACCGATCCTGATTACACAACCCCTAGTGGCGCGGGGATGACACCACCGATGGTGCCGCCGAGGATGCCACCACTGATGATGGTGGCGCACACACAGATGGCAGCCAACCGAAGAAGCAAAGGAAGGACCGGCGCCCGAATGCGCTCCGCACCGTCAAGGAGGAATTCACTCAAGTGGACTCCGACGGGAATCCAACGGAGCCCAAACATATAGTCAAGGGGTACGCGGTTCAGCTCGGGTGCATTCTCCGGAACACCGTCTCGATCAACACCGAGAACCTTAGGCATAAGGACCGAGGGAATTTGCGCAGCCTCCTCTTCACGAAGCTGCACGAACGATACAAGTTCCCCGACGAATTTGAAAACACACGCCTCTCAGGGAATAGAGTGAACAATGCTGCCCTCACGAAGATGAGCACGGCCCTGTCTACTTGGAGAAGCACGGTGAAGAGAATGATTGATAAAGGTGATAGTTATGACAAGATCAAGGCGAAATATCATTTGATGAGCGAAGATGAGTACAACGAGTTCAAGATCAAGTGCCAGAGCCCCGCAAGCTCCGAATCAAGTCAGTGGGGGAAAGAAATGCGGGAGTTGAACTTAGGGGAACACAAACTCGGTCCCGGCGGTTATAGAGTGGCGGAGCCTATATGGGACAAGGAGGACGCGGAGCGTGCCGAGCAAGGCCTACCGCCCGCCGAGAAATACAGCGGTGACAAGCGGACCGGGAACTATGTCGGGGCCGGTACAAGGAGGACCCGATAACAAAGGAGCTTACCACGGATCCGAAGACCGGGCGCTTGAGCTTGTTACGTAAGGAATACACCCCGTAATTAGCTCCATATGGCTGCACTCTAATTAATCACCAATATTTCTAAATGGCTCATGTTCCTTTCGCAGGACAATGAAAGCAGTAGCGCGGGGTCGTCTAAGAGCTCCCCTTTCGACACCCCTTTAAATAGGGCGTTGAACGTAATGAAAAAGAAGGATAAGCTCGATAAGCCGACGTCAGTTGGTCGTGTGGCCAGCAAAGGCTTGTCCACAAAATGGGGGTCATACTATACCGCTGGTGTGCGGAAGGAGAAAAAGGCCAGCTCGGAAAGCCAGACGCGCGAGGTTGAAGCACTCAAGGCACAAGTGGCGCGGATTCCGGAGCTTGTCCAAGAGCAAGTGGAACAACAGCTGGAAACGAAGCTCGAAGCCATGGTGCCTACGTTGATTCATGGGCTGACGACGTGGATTGCGGGCGGCCAAAAGGGTCCTCCCCCGGTTCCCAGCTTCATGGCCAGCAACTCGCACAGCGCGGCGGCGGCACCATTGGTGTCTTCGGCGGCGGCGACATTGGTGTCTCCGGCGGCGGCGCCATTGGTGTCTCCGGCGGCGGCGCCATTGGTGTCTCCGGCGGAGGCGGTATTCGTGTCTCCGGCACCGGCACGGGTATTGGAGCTTAATGCACCCGGGTGTACGCCGGCCGGCACCTCGCCAGCAAGCGCCCCCTCCGTCGTTTCACGCCCGCCGTTGGCGGTGCCTCGACATTAGCCGAGCTTGACGGCATCACGGTAACTAAGCCTCTCGGCCGATGACTTCATCTCCTTGCCTTTGATGGGCATCCTCGACGCCCTACACATGTTTTCGCAGGCACCGCCGACGTTCCTTGCACTCTTACGCGCCGTGGGCGCCGAGTTGGTCGATGTCGCCAAGGGCAAAATCGTTCAACCGGGCAACCCCATGTTCCACGGTAATCCGATGCCACCCACAATGTATAGGGTTGAAGTGGTCCGGGTGCTGCCAGGCTGCGACGAGTTGTTACCTCCGATTCGACCCGCTGGGGCCGACGAAGAAGATAAGATGACCCTCGGCACCTGCATAAGCTGGCCCCTGCTATGGCCGAAGAGACAGATTCGTTTGGGGGCGGGGGACACCACCCCACAGACAAGACCGCCAGTCGTGCCGGCGCCAAGCCATGGCAAGAACGCAGCAACGCTACCGGACCTGCCGGACATCCCTATGGCACAGGATCCGGACAGCCCTATGGCACAGGATCCGGACAGCGACGACAACGACGACGGTACATTTACCAAAGTTGACAAGTACTTTGCTAAACATGGGTACGCTGACGATTTCTGCGGGCCTCTTTCTCAAGAACCCAGCCAAGACCACCGTGATCTAGCTGGTACGGCGGAGAAATCCAATTGCAACAAGCGCCGCTCGGCGTTCAGTTCTCGTGACACGCCTCAGGCTCCGTCTTCACCGAGCCTCAGATAGCCGAGGCGCGAAATATTATCAGCCCCAACACGCTGAAGAAGGCGGTCTGTGAGCAGAACTCGGTCCCATTACAGGAGATCAAGAAGAAGGGCCGGAAACGAAAGACTAACAAGGGCGCCGGTGCGAGCCAGCCGGCACCGAGTTCGATCCGTGCTCAGGACGGGCCACCTTCACCTAAGGATATCTCGAGGAGGGTGCATGTGGCGGGTAGGGCGATGCTACCGCCAAATATGCTGAATGCTGCAACCGGTGCTATGCGGAGTCTGCATGACAGTGTTCTGATTTTGGAGAAGCGGCGTCTCAGAGAGAAGGATGTGGCATACCCGGTTTTCGTGGCCAAGGTGCCGAGAGCAAGGGCTTTGTGGATGGCGACATCGGGGTATGATCGCCCCTGCGGTTTGATGACATCTTTGCTATGTTTAACCTTCATCCGTTGCACTACACCTTCGTTCGGCTGTTTTATTTGAGCATGCGGATGCGGATCATTAGAGACAATACCGGACATCGTGATAGTCGACCCCTTCTACATGCGTGCCAAGCACTTGAGCAGCGCTGGGACCGCCAAGTTGCGAGTTCACACCTCGAAGGCGTCATTCGCAAACGCAGATAAGGATAACTTCCTTGTGCCTTACTTTCCGAGTAAGCCATCCCTTAACCGCCCGTAACATATGATTTCTTAGATTTCGATCGTTTTTTTTCTAACATTCCGTGTTACGTGCGGTGACACACATTGCACACTCATCCTCTTAAGCCGAAATATTCCATGGCCACGATTTCGACCAACCGTAACTCCATGATAGACTACACAAATGTGAAGAAAGTTCTTGATGATGTTCTCCCGGCACGCCTATCTGGAGGCACCTTCACCGAGCCGGTTAAGCACGGCAAGCACATCTTCTCACACAATACGAAGTTCTGCTGCGTCAAGCAGCCGCGGGCGGTCGAAGGATGCCTACTACGCCCTCCATCACATGCGAGGCGATCGTAAGGACCATCATCACCTTCGCTACCAGATAATCTCAAAGATTGGGCGCGAGCTTGTCGGCAGTCCAGACGCGGACCTCGGACAAGAATTCTTTCGCATCCGATCGGAGTTTGCGGACATCATCCATCAAGATGTCCTTCATACGTCGGGCAGTTCTTCCTCGAAATCAACCGTCCAACAAAGTGAGATAGATGGAATGCTACAAATGCAGGTGACAACGATCGCGATTTCATGACCATCGCGACAGACGGCGGCTTCATCCACTCCCCGTCCGATGAGTCGAGTCGAAAGTAGTGATGTGTAGTTTCGAAACATTGATTGGTTCATGTTGTAATTAAACTTCTTAATGAATTCGTATGTCTCTTTGGTTTGGACGGTTGTTCAACTTAGATGTAATCGATGCTATTTTATTAGTAGGACCATGAATCGTGCTATTAATGTCTTGCTTTTCTCTTCCGATCCTTTTGTTGCATACTTACACATTGCTTATGTATGGTCTGTTGTTTGGCTTGTGCATAGAGATGCCGTCGTATGTCGTGTACAAGGGTAAGGTTCTGAGTCTCGATGATGGGAGGAGTGTCGGAGACAGGTTCACCGCTTCAGCGGTAATAGTTACAAAGGGTACACCACTAGGGCGGAGGCCGAATCTAGATCGCCCGCTATCTAGCGGGAGAGAGGAGGGCGTTGGAGGAACCGGATGAAGACCAGTTTGATCGCGATGATGCTCATCGTGATGACCATAACTCTCTTCTATGTGATGGTAGTTTAGATGATCGATATCGACTTGTAATGTGAAGGCAAACTCGATACTCGCGGTCTTGAGACTTGTAATGTTTTATCTTTGTCCGGTCTTTTGAATCCGGAGACTAATATGATGAATTGTATTAGGAGACTAATCTTCTATTGTATTTGATGAATTTGATGTTGCTGTGTGCTGCTGTCTATATTCTATGCAATAATATATTTTGTAATCTGTGCAAAAATCAGAAAAGCAAAAAAAAATAAAACCTAATATTCATACTAATGGCGCACTACGAAGACACTAATGGCGCCTTGTGATCATCACACTAATGGCGCATGTACTTTTAATGCGCCATTAGAATGCCATAGCACATTTGTTCATATGGCCCTGGGAGGCATTCTAATGGCGCCTTGTGAGCAGTACTAATGGCGCATCCGGAGTGCGCCATTAGAATCAGATTCTAATGGCGCCTGGTGGTGCGCCATTAGAAAGAAATTCTAATGGCGTGATGCCAGTGGCGCACCAGCCATGCGCCATTAGAAGGCAAAACTGGTGCGCCACTAGCATGCCTTTTCCTAGTAGTGGATCATGTCATTGGCCTCACCAAGTTGTTCCAAGAGAGCAACAAAGTGCTTCTTGGACTTTCCCTTGAGCTTACTCATGAATAACTCTAATTCATTCACTTCCTCATTAGACTCAACATGTCCATCTATGCAATCCTCCACGGAGGGATTAGAAATGATGGTGGTTGTGATGTTGGGGGTTACCTTGTTTGAAGCCTTCGCCATGAGGCATCTAGCGGTGATGTTTTCGTTGGGTGACTCGAAGAGAGACACCCGATGAGTAGCAATGGCAATGGATGCCATGGCCGTTGCTTCTTCATTCTCATCATCATCATCATCCTCTTGGTATTCTTCTTGAACCACCAACCCACGAGTGGGAGTCTTCTTGGCGAAGTTGTTCTTGTTGGGGATGGACTTGGTTTTGTCTTTCCGAATGAACTTGCCACCATTGTCTTCCCTCTTCTCGTAAGGACAATCCGCAATGAAATGGCTCACATTGCCACAGTTGAAGCAAGTTCTAACTCGTTGCTTGCCCTTGACGCCACTTGAGTTATTCTTGTTGAAGTTGGGTCTTGAGCTCTTCTTGCTCCAAAATTGTCTTGAAGCAAGAGCCATGTGCTCATGGTAGTCGAATTTGGTGTCTTCGGGGTTGCTTTCCTCATCTTCCACTTCTTCCTCTTCTTCAACAATGACCTTGGCCTTCAAGGCAAGGTTAGGCTTCTTAGCTCTTTGAGAACGGAGCACCACATTTTCGGCGGTCTTGTCCAAGATGCTCATTGCAACGAACTCATCCAACGCTTCACTTGAGGTCATGGTGTGGAAGTCCGGTCGTTGACGAATGACGGAGGACATGGCTTTGTTGTAGGGCATCATGGCCTTGAGGAACTTTCGCTTGATCCAATTGTCATCCGTGTCCTTGCTTCCATGATCTCGAAGTGCCACCGCGAGTTTGGTTACTCTTCGAAAGAGCTCACGAGGTTCTTCATCTTCTTTCATTGCAAACTCGTCGGCTTCATCTTGCACCACTTCATAGTTGGACCGTTGAATGCTAGCACTTCCACGATAGAGGCCCTCAACACATTTCCATGCTTCTTTAGCCACGACATGGGGTCGAAGGTGAGGGAGATCTTCGGGAAGAATTGCATCTTGAATGATGAAGAGAGCACTCTCATTGAATTGATTGTCCACGGCTTCTCGAGGGGTGAAGTTGCTTGGGTCATGAGGATAAAAACCTTCTTCAATGACTCTCCAAAGGTTAGTGTTCACATGTTTCAAATGACGCTTAAAGCGATAGACCCAATTATCATACTTAGGAGGTGGACCGGCATGATTTAAATGAGTGGAGGGGATAGGCCCTCCATAGACCGGGGGTTCCACATGGGCAAAGATGCCGGTGCCATTTCTACCACTAGTAGAAGGACTCTTTTCATTGTTAGCTTCCCCCTTATCGGAGAAAGCATCCGTCACCTTGTTAGTGGGATCACCCACTTTCATAGGTGCGGTAGATAGTTTAAGTCCCTCTAAGAAATCATTAAACATGCTTTTAACCTCGGCCGTCATGGAGGTTTTCAATGTGTCCAAAGCCACATTGAACTCCTCACGAGAGACCGTTCCCCCTTCGGCCGAAGATGATATGGGATTTACACCGGAGTGTTCCTCCACACCATTGTTGGTGTCAACCATACTCTTCGGACGGTAAAGTCCTTAATAAAGAGACGAGGCTCTGATACCAATTGAAAAGGATCGATATGGTTGACTAGAGGGGGGGTGAATAGGCAACTAACAATTTTTAAGCTTTTCTTTACCAAATTAAACTTTGCAACAAATAGGTTGTCTAGATATGCAACTAAGTGAGCAACCTATATGATGCAATAACAACTAGCAAGCAAGCAAGCAAGAGATGTAACAATAAGTAAGCTTGCGAAAGTAAAGGCACGAAATAACCAAGAGTGGAGACGGTGAAGACGAGGATGTGTTACCGGAGTTCCTTCCTTTTGAGGGGAAGTACGTCTCCGTTAGAGCGGTGTGGAGGCACAATGCTCCCAAGAAGCCACTAGGGCCATCAGATTCTCCTCACGCCTCACACGATGCGAGATGCCGTGATTCCACTATTGGTGCCCTTGAAGGCGGCGACCGAACCTTTACAAGCAAGGTTGGGGCAATCTCCACAACAATCGGAGGCTCCCAACAACAACACCACCACGAAGCTTCACCACAATGGAGTATGGCTTCGAGGTGACCTCAACCGTCTAGGGTGCTCAACACCCAAGAGTAACAAGATCCGCAAGGGATAAGTGGGGGGAATCAAATTTCTCTTGGTGGAAGTGTAGATCTAGGCCTTCTCAACCAATCCCGAGCAAATCAACAAGTTTGATTGGCTAGGGAGTGAGATCGGGCGAAAATGGAGCTTTGAGCAGCAATGGAGCTTTGGGGAAAGAGGTAGGTCAACAAGGAGGAAGAAGACCTCTTTATATAGTGGGGAGCATATCCAACCGTTACCCCACCGAGCAGCCCGAGCAGGCGGTGCTACCGCTGGGAAGGGCGGTACTACGGCCGAGGCGGTATCGCCGCTCCTCCTCAGCGGTACTACCGCAAAGGGAGAAACCTAGGCCACTGGCCCCAGAGCGGTACTACCGCGGAGTAGGAGCGGTACTACCGCTGGGAGCGGTACTACCGCTTCCACTACCGCTGGTAGTGCCGCACCGCAAAACTCGACACGAGAAAACATCGTCCCGAATCGAGGCGGTAGTAGGCGTGGTACTATGGCGGTACTACGGCCGAGCCCCCCGAGCGGTACTACCGCTCTACGGAGCGGTACTACCGCTGAGAGCGGTACTACCGCTCGGCAGAGCGGTACTACCGCTGTGGGACTTCGGCGGTACTACCGCTGTAGATCGCGGTACTGCCGCTGGCACAGGACTACGAGGGAACCGGAAGAGAAGAGCAGCTCCAAAGATGCGACGGGAAAGCGATGGGTGCGAGAAGGATGTGTACGTGTTGATTCCACCCAGTCTTACCAAAGCGGATCCCCTCTTAATAGTACGGTGACTCCTACGGAACTAGTCAACCAACAATGAAACGCAGGAGTTACACCGTCTTGAGTAAAACCTTGAGGGGAGGAAATCGTCTCGTGCCAATGAATGCTTCTCTGAAAGAACTTAACGCACGCGATTAGTCCGCAAAAGCGTTGTCATCAATCACCAAAACCACTGGGGAATGAATATGCCCTTACACTTGCTCTGATACCAATTGAAAGTGCTAGTATCGACTAGAGGGGGGGTGAATAGGCGATTTTTATGAAAGTCTTCAAAACTTGGAACTTTCAAAGACAAACAACAGAAACAACCTAATAGATATGCAGCAGAAGATAAACTACCCTAAACAAGCCATAGTCAAGTATGTAATGATGTGACAGTACAGGACTAATAGCAGGTAGGTAGTAAGGATCAAGATGGAAGATAGTGTGAAGCCAATCAACAATAGTATCCAAGCAATGAATTCAAACAGATACACAGATAGGCAATGACTTCACGAAGACAAACTAAAGTAAGGATGGGAGGGAATAGAACCAGTTGCTTGTTGAAGACACATGATTTGTAGGACCAGTTCGATTCTTTGTGACAAGCTATGACGTCTCAGTTAGGGAGGCTGAGATTTAACTCAAGACCATGTCTTCACCTTATTCCCCTTGAGCTAAGGACACCCAGTCCTCGCCCAATCACTCTGGTAAGTCTTCAAGGAGACTTCCAAACCTTCTGACTTCGTTCACGGTAATTCACAATGACTCTTGGATGCTCGAGCGCGACGCCTAACCGGTGGAGGATTCACAGTCCTCAAGTGTAATAAGTCTACAGTCACACAAGCAGAAAGACTTGATGATGCCTAACACTCTTTGGCTCGGGTGTTTGGGCTTTGTCCTCGCAAAGTTTCTCTCTCTCAAATGCTTGAGGTGGGTTGCTCTCAAATGACAAAAGCCGTGTACAAACTCGAGCAGCCACCAATTTATGGTGTAGGGGTGGGCTATTTATAGCCACCGAGCAACCCGACCTGATTTGTCCAAAATGACCACAGGTCATCGAGGAACCGACACGTGTTCCAACGGTCGATTTCAAACACACGCGGCAACTTTACTTGGGCTACAAGCAAAGCTGACTCATCCAGCTCTGGATAAGGTTTGCTCTCATTGTCTTCGCTCGAAGACATAGGGTTTGAGTTGAGCATCACTTCAGTCACTCTGACTTAGTTCACTTGGACCCCACTTAACAGTACGGTGGTTCCTATGACTCTAGAAAGAAGAAAAGGAAATAGAGAAACCACACAGTCTTCGCGCTCCATAGTCTTCACACAATGTCTTCTCATGTCATAGTCTTCAAAATGAATATATTCTCATACCACCATTGTCTTCAATGTCTTCATACACTTTTAGGGGTCATCTCCGGTAGGTAAACCGAATCAATGAGGGACACTACCTGCGTTATCCTGCAATTCTCACAAACGCATTAGTCCCTCAACCAACTTTGTCGTCAATACTCCAAAACCAACTAGGGGTGGCACTAGATGCACTTACACACACACTGTAAGCAAGCGGATTTGGGGCACGCAAGTGCAGGGGCACCGAGTCCCTTGTGCGTCCTTTCATTTTTGTCTTCGGGTTGCCAAAAAGAACTGTAACAGGCCAAGGGCCATAAAAACATATTGGGCCGTTAAATGCCGAGGCCCAACAAGAAATTGAATGTCAAATTCCATACAAATAAAAGGGCTTTGCCCCAAATAAAAAGGCTGAATTGCTGGGCTTTGCCCATGTAGCTGACAAAGATTAACAAGAAAAATATATTAAAATTGCTAAATTACTGGGCTTGACCCATATAAATGATCGAACTGGACCGGGCTGATTCTAATCAAAGATCTTTTCATTTGGTCGTAATTTTTCCGCGCCAGCTTGCCACGTTGGATCCTACGTGGCCTGGACAGACAACCAGGACCAACGACCTTTTGTTTGGGTCGTTGCCTTCAACGACCATATCACAAAGAAGGTCGTGTAGTTTCATTAAAGACGGTGAGCTTTTGACCAATTGTTTTTGGTCATAAAAAGGTCGCAAATGAAAAACAATGACCATTCAGCAACTAATAGTGATGGTTGCAAGTTGACATATTTCTTGTAGTTGTTGCTTTTCCCCATTAAGGACAGTATAACCGAACCCTTTCCGAGCAATCTCAGGCTATCAGACATTTCAACCATCCGATTTCGGCTTTGGATCATTCATGGCCGTCTGATGCACTACTACGTTGGCCCCGCGTGGCCCAATCTTGGGTTGTTCGTCCGTGGCCGCTATTCCAGAAACCAAAACGGTGGTCTCTCGATCATTGCTGTGGGTTGACGTCCGATGTCGAGCGGACGGTGGCGATACGGCTCTGTATCCATCTCTGAGCCCTACCCCATCCTCTTCCCGCACCCACCTCGCTGCATGCCCCCACCCGTCCCAATCTCGACCTGGATCGCCGGTTCGGTCTTCACCACAGAGAGAACGAGGGGGAGAGAGGCGATGGGATGGGAACTGGCATCCATGGGTAGGAGTGAACCGCGAAGCACATCTCTGCATGCGGAGGTTGAGATGCCCGGATCGTTGCCATTTTTTCCATACTCAAACGCACCAAAGAAAAAGAAATCATGGCGATGGTGGCATCGGGTGCTACTGCCTACGAGTATGTCCATATCATCCAGGCGGAGAATCTCACCGGGAATGTTCCGTCCATCCTCTACAGGTTTGTATCTCTTCCCCTTCCGTGCACCACAGATTCTTGATGGATTCACTTTGTCGATCTGGTCTCTCCGTGTTGAGGGGAAGAGCAGATCAGAGGATGAGCACCAAAGGATCCGATTGCAGAAATTGGTAGCAATCGGAGGCTTGCCAGTTGTGATATATTGCTCCTTATCACGCAGGCCATAGGGCTCTCCGATCTCGCCCCGGAGGAACAACGCTGTTCACCATCTGCTTGTCGGGTTGTCGACTCTGCACTGTTCAACCAGTGTCTTCGGATGCTATTGTCCAAGACAGCCTCCACGCTTCTGCCCTACATACAGACTATCCATGTCTGTCCCTAGATATGTGGGGAGGAGCAAGGAGGAGCACACCTCTATCATGTACATATGTATTTTCACTTTATGATAGCCAAAACAGATATCATTTTATTAGAGAGAAGGACTTCGGTACAACCCCCCCCCCCCCCAATAAATGTATAAGGGGTAGTATTGTCCATACTAAATTATGTATTAGTGTATCCGCCGTCCGTCGTAGGACCGGCCGCCCGTGTACGTCGCGCCCCGTACTCCCGTGTCGTACGTGTGCGGTTTGGTACTGCGATCGGGAAAGGAAAAAAAACTACACCCCACCCCGACACCCCATATCCGCGTACGAAACCCTAGCGGCATCAACGCCATCGTGGTCCACCGCCGTCACGACATCGGGCGGCGTCCGTAGTCACCCACGCGCCGTGTCACCGGTGTCGCCTAAAACCGACACCCCATCCCCGCCTAGGAAACACTAGCGGCATCAATGCCGCCGTGGTCCACCGCCGTCACGACGTCGACCCCGACGTGCCCGTCTAGTCGCGAGCACCGACGGCGTCCATAGTCACCCAAACGCCGTGTCGCCGGTGAAACGCCCAGCGTTCCCGTGAACGTCCTGTCCTGGTAGCCGCCCTCCACGACGTGGGTGGCAGCAACGCATCGGCGTTGACCCCAGGCCAGGACCCCTCGACGGCGCACAGTAGGTTAGGATGGCTCTTTTTTGTTCTTTTTGATTTGTCCATTGCATTTTTGTGCATTTTTTTATGCAAAATGATTCCCTACCTAGCTAAATAAGAGAGGAGAGTAGTGACCTCTTAATGACCTCATAATGATTTTGTATGTTCAAATTTGTATGCATGCCACATAGTCAAGTCCTTTGTTGGCGAATTAATTTATGTATTCGCGATGATGTTTTGTGGAATGTTGGCATTGATCTCACACCTTATTTGTATGTGCATAGATGGAGCAAGTAACCGGATCGCCGGTGATGATTCCGATGGCGATAATGGATCCTCATCATTGAATGCGAACCAACCTCCGGAGACAACTATATGAGTCGGGATGAATAAATGCAGTGGTAATGTAAGTGCCTTCAATGTTGACCAAAACATATTGAATACAAACTAGTTATTTGACACTTACATGTCCTTTTAAATTTGTACAGCTACATGGCAATGATGACGATGAGGAATATGATATAGATGAACAATTTTATGCAAATAGTGTGAGCCAGGTATGTTGAAAAAATTGTAGAGAAATGATTGACATTAAAATTGTATGACCACTTATGTTACTTTACATGTGCATAGATAAATGCTAATGGTGACAATGAGCGTAATAATATAGATGATGACAATGCCGAGAGCAAGGTCGATGCATCTCGTAGTGGGAGCGGTAGCCAAGTAAGTTCTTTACATTATTTATGGTTATTAACAATACAAGAACAGATTGACATGCAAGGTTATATGTCATATTTTGCAGGGAGGTGTTGATGGTCCTAGCGGGAATGATGAGCACAGCGATGATCATCAGTTTGACCTTGACATGTGTTATGATGAATATCAGCAAGAGTCACTTGATAGGCATTGGGCAGTGATGGTAAAGACATTTAGGTCATTAGACGAGGTGTACACGTTCTACAACAAGAACGCGAGAGAACGTGGGTTCAGCATCAGGAAGGACTCGCTAAATTTTTTGAAGGATCGCGCAAGGACTCCGCGCTTGAGCAGGTATCTCTGTTCCGCCGCAGGAAAACAACAGGCCAAGTTCTGTACCATGGAAGGCCGGACCCGCAGGCTTAGACCGGAGAGTCGATTATTATGGGAAGCCCATTTGATAGTTAAGCTTGATAAAAAGCTCAATCTTTGGTATGTCAGCAGTTTCTCCGATGATCACAGCCACACTCTTGCACGACCGGACGAAGTCCCTTTCCTCCGATCTCATAATCAGATCAAAGCATTTGAGAGAGCTGAGATCTTAGCTATGGCTGGAGCTGGGATAAGAAAACATATCATTTTTTACAACATCATTAGCAGGTATGGGTCATATGCAAAGTCACCATTTCAGAGGACAAAGCTGTATAACATGTGTTATAGGGAGAAGATGAAATTGCTTGCACAAGTTGATGCTGATACTGCCGTAGGAATCATGTTGACCAGAAAGGACAGAGATCGAGACTTCTTCTTTGAGCACATGGTTGACGCTGAAGGCAGGCTCCAAAACCTCTTCTGGTGTGATTCACAGTCACGCCGGGATTATCTAGACTATGGTGATGTTGTTGTGTTTGATAGCACCTACAAGATGAACAGGTATGGAATATCGTTCATCCCTTTTGTGGGTCTGAACAACCACCGTTGCACTACGGTATTTGCCTGCGCCATTGTTTCAGACGAGACTGAGGCTAGATATGTTTGGTTGCTTAACATGTGCTTGAAAGCTAACTATCAAAAGAGGCCCAAATCTGTAATTACAGATGGAGATGCAGCGATGATAAGGGCTATCAGGAAGGTGCTTTCTGACGTGTGGCATCGTCTATATTCATGGCATATTGAAAAAAATATGCAGAAACACCTCAACCACAAGTCATTGAAGGAGTTTAGGGCATTATTGTACTATGCCACTACACATAAGGTTTTTGAGGAGAGATGGGCCGCGTTTGTGCGCAAATGGCAGACGGAGAAAACGAAAACATGCCTCCATAGGATGTACAGGAAGAGGACGCTTTGGGCTGCATCATATTTGTCGGTGGGTTTTTTCTTGGTATCTTGCAGATCGAGGAGTGAGAGTCTGAACTCCAGCCTGCACCTTCATCTTGACTATGGTATGACGATCGTTGACATGATTGTACACTACGAGAATTGTATTGTTCGCCTCCGTGAGAATGAAGCTTATGATGACTACACGGCCTCACAGACTCTTCCAGTAACAGTGACTGAGTGTCAGGCCATTGAGTCGTATGCTGCGAAAGCATTCATGCAGGCAAACTTTTATATGTTGCAACAAGATATGAAGAAGGTACAGGAGCTTGAGGTAATTGATAGACTGACAGGGACCGATAGTCAGAGATTTGTGGTTGCGTGGAAGAATAACAGGGGTCACAGATTTAATGTGGACTATAGGCCAGGTAACTCGGCAGAAACTATAAAGTGCAGTTGCCGAAGTATGACTCGCAAAGGGCTTCCTTGCAAGCATATTATTCATGTTTTGAATGCACTGAACTTACCTGTGATACCCAAGTGTTGTGTCCTGCAAAAATTCTAAAAAAAAACACGAGCTGGACTGCCCGTGAAGCGCACCAGCGATTTGTTTGCGTGGGGTTGGTCGAGTGGTGAGGACAGAGCTAGATATAGTGAGTTGACCATCAAATCTTCAGAAGCATGTCATGTCACATGCAGTAATCCTTTCTTATTCGACAAGTTGATGGCATCTCTGGATGATATTATAGTGAATAAGGACATTCAGGGAAATGAAGATGATATTCAGCGAAGCTTCATGAACAATAATCCATTTGAGCCTAACCAAGATCATATTCTGGTTCGTGATCCAGTAAAGGTTTCCACCAAGGGCGCACCTAAGCAAAACAGTAGAGGTCGCGGTAAGGGTGGCCCAGATGTGACAAAAAAAATCAGAGGCCTAAAGCATTTGACGAGAAATCTAGATGAAAATGTAGCATATGCAGCGGCTCAGGTCATAACAGGAGCACATGTAGCAAAAATGAAGAGTATGTCTATTATTCGTTTATGTTAGTTTTGTTGTTTCATTTACGGTGCATTGATTCTCATAGTTTTTTTCTGTATGCAGCAACTGGGCTTGAAGACAGAAGTGAGGACGGTGCATCTGTTTTACTGCTTCCATTTATATGTAACTGTACGTCTTTTTGCTTTGTTTATGTTAGTTTGGTTGATTCATGTACCGTACATTGATTCTCACGATTTTTTATTTTATTCTTTGCAGCAACTGGGCTTGAAGACTCAAGTGAAGACGATGCAAGTGTTTTACCTCTTCCATTTACATGAAAAACATTTGTTAAATATATGTTCGTGTTGAGTATTTTATATGTGTGAAACAAGATTATTGCCTACAGACCGTTGTCATTTGAGACTTGTTATTTTCTGTCCACTATAATAAAATTATTGTGGTGACAATTGTTATGTTGAGACATCATTGTTGTTGATGTAAATATTCACTATTCATTTTTTGTATTATGAATTCTGCATGTATTTACTACAATCCTGTCGGCTGTCAAATATATTAAAATAAGAAAAAAAATGCCCGCCCGACTCCACGGCGTGTCTTAGTAAGCCCGTCGTTAACAAGCCCACGAGGCGACTACAACAGGCGTTTCGGAGCATGCCGTGGAAACCAGGCCCAATATGGCAGAATCGACGTGGTACATCGACGGGGTAATAGACCAGAGGAGTTCAATGTGGCGACGGGAGCTCTGTATATAAACTGGTCGTCGTCGCCTTCGGCCGGCGAGGTGGGACTAAACTAGTTAGTTTGCCTGGCGCGTCGTCATAGTGCAGGTATATATACACGCAGGGTCGCACGGACACCTAAACGAAAGAGACTAGGACCCGATCAATTACAAAACCATCACGGACTACCTTCTTTTTTTGACATCCCCAACATCCTCAACAAGCTAATCAAAATCGAATGACTAGCTTGTTTTTTTTTTGAGACCAACACGGACTAGCTTGGTAACAGACGCCAATTAACTGCCGATCGATCGCTACTTCGCTAGGTGAGGTGGTCGCAGACTCGCAGCGAACTAAACGTTCCCAGGGAGTCAGGGTGGACACGGTCCGGACCGGTCCGGTCCCTGACCGAGCCGTCACTTGGACCGGCCGCCGGGGGACCGAGCCGGACCGGACCGACCAGTCTGGCGGTCCTGTTTTTAGGGACCGGACCAACGGCGGCAAAGCCCGGGCCAGACCAAGAGGACCGAGAGGACCGCCCAAGACACAAGGCAGATCACGTACTGGACCTCTGATGGCGGCTGCTCCGGCTAGAGAAAGCACAGCTCATCGGCGAGATGTCTGCAAGCTACAGAAGAACCAAAGGAAGCTAGAAGAACCAAGAAGATCACCAATGGCAGCTCAACGGCGACGAATTTGGCACGACGGTTGGTGGACTGAGATGAAAGGAACGATGATCGATGCAGCGATGCAGAATCTCCCACGTCGATTTCTTTGGCTGAGATGATGAATCCGAGTCTGGCACATCCAATGGACAAGGTTACCAGGGCCAAAGTGTCCAGTGGCCGTGCGAACGACGGCCACGCGGTGGCGGACGTAGACGGCGACAGTTTCTTGCGCCCCCGCCACGCCTGGGTCGCCACGCACTCGCCACAGCCTCGCCACGCCCCCGCCATGCATGCCGCCCGCACGCCCCAGCCACGCCCACTCGGTGCTCACTGTGCCGCCGCCATGCTCCCACTACGCCGATGCATCAGTTTGGCGGTCCTGCGAGTTGGCTCGGTGAAAGCCCGGACCGGACCGACAAACTTTCGGGCCGGAATCTGCAGCTCGGACCGGCTGTTTTTTCAATCGGGCTAGGATCGAGCCGGCCCGGCCGAGCGGGCCACGAGCCAGGCCGAAAGACTGCTCGTGTCGTCCATCAGGCAGGGAGGGCACCCTTCGCTCGGAACGGCACACCTGAGCGAACACCTTCCCTCGCCTAAAAAAACTGAGAGCAACTAGTTAACAAGCGCTCCTTCGGGAGGCTCGCAACGATCAGCGTCACTTGGCGCGCTCTCGGCCGCCCGCCACGTCTCGCACTCTGGGCGCTCCCTCCGGATTTTATTATTTTTATTTTTTCCGCATGTGTTTTCTGGGTGTTTTCGACATTTCGGTTCTTCACTGGTCTTTCTTAACTTTTGGAACAAAAAGAAAAATGAAAAAAATTCTTTGCGTGAAAAAACACGCGTTTTTTTGCGAGAGTCATGGTTTTGCTTTTGCGAGAGGCACGGTTTTGCTTTCGCGAGAGTTACGGCCGTGACTCTCAGAAACGGAACAAAAAACATGTTTTTTATTTTTTTTCTTCCATGAGAGATACGGTTTTGCTTTCGAGAGAGGCACGGTTGTGCTTTCGGCACGACCGTGCCTCTCGGAAACAGAAAAAAACGTTTTACTTTTTTTCATTTCGAGAGAGCCACGGTTGTGCTTTCACGAGAGGTATGGCCGTGCCTCTCGGAAACGGAAAAAATGCATTTTCTGTTTTTTTTTACTTTCGCGAGAGGCACGATTTTGCTTCTGCGAGAGGCATGGTTGTGCTTTCGCCAGAGGCACGGCCCTGCCTCCTCGGAAACAAAAAAAAACGTGTTTTCTCTTTTTTTTTTTTTCGCGAGAGGCACGGTATTGCTTCCGCGAGAGGCACAGTTATGATTCCGCGAGACGCATAGGCGTGCCTCTTTCGGAAAGGGAAAAACCCCGTGCTCCAAGTTCGGTTTTTTCGTCCGGCTTTTTTCGTCAAAGAAAATTCATCAAAACCTATCAACATAGGATCTAGTTTTGAAGATCTCGACGCGAGAAATCCAACGGTGATAACAGTTCGAGATTTGGACGCACGGTTTATTAAGAGATAAAACATTTTGAATAAACGAATCTACGAAAAAGGGAAAACTCTCGGGTTGCGACAAGTGGCGCACATGCACAGCGCCACTTGTCGCAATCTGGGAAGTGGGAGTGACATTTGCAACGAGTACTCCTTAACTAGTGATTTCGACAAAAACGTGTTGGTCTCAATCCTTGTCTAGTTGGGCAAAAAAAAAACCAGTTTTACCCAAAAATGGCCTAGTTTATACAAATTTGTCATATCTTATTTTTATTTTTATCATCGCAGACATTTTGCAAAAAAATCCTTATATTTTTCCTGTATTAAACTTGCAGACCCTATTTTAATCGACCTGGAACGTTTCGTTTCTTAAAAAAGAAAAACGGGCCAACGCGCGGAGCACCGCTGCTCCATGGCGTTTCATAAAAAGGTCAGCGAGGTGGCATTTCATAAAAAGGTCAGCAAGGTGGTCTTGGAGAGGAGCCTGCGGCGCAGAGCAGCTTGTGGGACAGCGGTGGCGAGCGAGGCAGCAACCAGCATGACGAGGGCGTAATGGCTGGGCGAGGAGGGGCCATGGTGCTCGGGCAGGGCTTGGTGCAGAACAGGAGGTCGGAGTTGGAGAAGACCATCAGGAGCGAAGCTCGGTGGCCAAGTAGAGGTGCAGTCGAGCAGAGCAACGGCTGAAGTTGGCAGTGAAGGTGCGCGAGCAGGCAAACGGGAAGGAGGAGAGCAGCATGGCGACGCAACCGATCTCCGATTGCTGCTCACCGGAGGAAGGCAGCAACGGCGCTGATCGCATGGTGCTTGCGCGCGCTCGCACACGGGAGGTCGAGCGCATTCATCCGATGGCTAGGAACGGCGTAGGCGTCGCAGCTGAGGCAGAGACGGAGCCGAAGAGGAGGCTGGGCGACGAAGGGGCTCCTGCGGAGGGGCTGTGTGCTCGCTGGAGTCAGCCGATGGCGCGGGTTGAGCGCCAGGCCAGGAGATCGGGTTGCGAAGAGCTCCTCTCATGACGTGATGCGTGCGTGTGTGGGAGGCGGCGACGAGGGGATCGAGAGGGAGAGAGATGAGTGGGAATCGGAGTAGCTAGGTGATAGGGATTAGGCGGGCTGCGGGATGGTTGGGCCGGCCTGGCGGGCTGCTGCTCCTCTCTCTCTTATTCTCTTTTATTTCAATTTATTAAATACACAGAGAGAGGGCAAAAAGGAGAGACGGTTAGGAATGGGTTTTGGCAAGGGGCTATTTCTTCCGGACTCACAAAAATGTGCTTGATTCAGGAAAAATAGAAATGAGCATAATTGAAAGGTTTAAATTCTAACTCATTTGAATTTAATTAAATGGGTTTGAATTAGAAGTTCAATTTAGGATTTCCCACAATTGATGAAAAATTCCATGTTGATTGCATTTTGCGCAATCTGAATATTATTAGATCAATCTGAGTATAGGGAGAAGCCTCTAGGTTGTCACGTTTACATGTATGATTGCCAACATGGCCAATGTTCAATCCGTAGCAACACACGGGCCTTTTTGCTAGTCTATCTAAAACTTAAAAATGTCTTATGCACACAAAGAAAGTTGTTGTGATGTTGTGTACCTAAAAAATTCCATACACAGAGGAAAAATACCACTATATGCTAAAAATGCCATGTTTTTTCTAACAATAAATTCCATGCTCTACAATAATAAAAAAGCCACGATCTATATAAAAAAGCTACGCTTTTAACAAAAAAAATGAGATGCTATTTAAAAAATGAAAATACATGCTCGTACAAAAAAATGTCTTTTTATGGGCCTGCTCCTATATTGTAAAAAATGCCATGTTATTGATAAAAACATATTGTTTATTGATAATACAAATGTCATGCTCTTACTATAAAAATTGTCATGATTTACAAAGAATAAAAATGGCATGCTCTTACTAATAAATTTGACATGATCTACAAAGAATAAAAATGTTATGGTCTATGAAATATGCCAACCTTTTTCAAATAAAAAACCATGCTCTTTAAAATAAAAGAGCCATGATTGTACAAAGAAAAAAGCATGTTCTGCAAAAAAAAACCATACTTTTAAAATAGAAGTGCCATGCTCTATGAAAAAATGCCATGCTCTACAAAAAAGGTGCCATGCTCTTTAAGATAACCATAGTGCTAGGAATAGGACCAATTTCTCGGTAGATTCCCGATACATCGCTTCTCAGAGCGATAAATCGGCCCAAACAATAAACGATGAAGATAAGGCATAATCTTATCACCCCCCGAGTAGCGATAAATCGAACGGTAAATTGCTGAAGCAGATGATTTCTTGAACAATGGTCTAATTATTAAAAATGACATGCTAAATGTAATAAAAATGCCATGGTATGAATAATAGAAATGCCATGATATTTGTGGTAAAAATGATATGGTCTAAATTCATAAAGAAATGGCATGCTACATAAGATGAAAATGCCATGGTCTAATTCATAAAAAATGCCATGCTACGGGCCTGTTTGGGAGCCCTCCAACTCTCAACTCCATCAATTCCCGATCTAGATCTCACTCGACCGCTCCAACTCCTGGCTTTACAGGGGAGATGCTTGGGATTCCGTGCGTGCAAATTTGGTGGAGTTGGAAACCTCCAGCTCTACCAAAACTGAGAAGTGGGAGTTGTCGATAATTACACCGAGCGTGTGACCGTGAAGTGAAACTTCTCATACCGGTTCCATTCAGCAGGAGAAATCATGCCATCATGCATCTCCTCCTTCTTTCCCACACTGCTTGGAACGTTAGCCTACTCTGGACAGGCCACATAGGGGTGATTTGACGGGCTTCTGGCTTGCTTCCTCGTGCGAGAGAAAAGTGATCTTGCCGAATGGATCGCTAGCTCCCGGTTCGATCGTGGGAAGCTGGAATAGGATTCCTCGCGTTGGAGTTGAGGATTTTTCGGCCATGGAGGGCTTCTGAACACGCCCTACATATCATGAAAATGTCGTGGTAAGAAAAAATATATATAGTTTCCATGCTACATATGATAAACCTACCGCAATCTAATAAATAAAATTGCTATGGTAATTCGGTAACACAAAGGCGGAAATTAAGGGGTTTATTGTTCGAGAGGACATTGTTATACAAAAAAATATGGCAAAGTTCACAAAAAATGCCACGGGACACGTTGTTAAACTATCATTGGAAGACATGTTTAAAAAAAGCTATGGAGCCTATGGCAGTTTCTCTCTTCCTACAAACATTTCAAAAATTAAAAGATACTAGCAAAACTTATCATGTTAGGAATCTGTGAGTGAACTAACAACTTCTTAAGTTGCCATGGTTCCTGAATTGTTAATACAGAAAAATGACATCCCTAAATCTAGGAAAATTGCCACAAAAATGCAAAATTAGGGGGTTTTGTTCTAGGGTAATTTGTTGTACAAAACACATGGCAAAGTTCTTAAAAAAACCATGGGACACATTATTAAACTGTCATGGGAAGACATGGCCCTATAAATTGAGTGTCCATCGCAACATATCACTTACAGAAAAATGGCATGTGACCACAACCTAAAATTTAGTAATTAAAACGCCATCATAAAATTATATCACTTACACTAATATAAGAAAAAACAAAATCTACGAAATTCCATGGGGCTGAAAATGCCATGGTGAAAAAGTAAACTTAATGCCATGGTAGATTATTGGTTCTGTTCCATCACAAACATATCATTACAACAAAACCATGAGAACAAAACCAAAAGGTCTGTAGAAACTACCATCATAGTATAAGCAAAAAGATATCAGTTATACTGCAAGAAAAGAAGTCCTACAAAAGGCCATAGTGATAAAAAAAATGCCATGGAAGTTTATGCATGAGCTGGTATAGTTCAAGTATGAGTATAAATGCAATGTGACCAAAAGGCAAAAATTATGTAAAAAAAAATCACCTACAAAACTGCCATATCAATCATACTGAAAAATGCCCATGTTGAACGATAAAAAAAACCATTTCACTCTATAGAAGGACTCGACATGACGCTATATTTGAGATACCATCGCAAAAATATATCGCTTTTACAGAAAAATGCCATGTGACCAGAACTCCACATAACTACCGTCGCACTACACGAAATTCCTAGGTGTCAAGCCAAACAATTCAGGAAACATTGCCAAAATTTCCTACACATTCGTAAAATTAATAGCACATCACACTACAAAGTACACACTGCCAAAACGTCTGAGCTTAAAATTCATAGAATAAGGCAAACAATTAATAAAACACGTCGCACTACACACTACAAAACATCTAAGCTTAAAATCATTTCTGCAATTCCCCTACACACTGCCAAATTAACATCTCAACATTAGCACCACATCTTCACCATTTAGATACAACATGACAATTGTTAGCTGCAGCATGGCATTTTGCTAGGAGAGAAGATTTTGTACCATGAGCACGGCGTGACCGTCGACGAATACCATGAAGCATTGGGTCGAAGAAGAAAGGAGACCTGGGCGCCCCCCACCCCCCTCCCATGTGAAAAACATTGTCAGCCGAGTTCAGCTCTCGACAAACCATAGGACATGGCACACACCGGCTGTTACTGAGCGCCTGGCCTAAAGTAGTCGGCAGAAAGATAAAACTCGGTTTATGTGAAGTAAGCCAAGAGCTCCCTTGACGCCACCCAACAAATACGTGCCACGTGGCACGGTCTTTTGCGCTTGATGGCCTGTGACGTACAGTCCAACTTTCTGAGATTCAACACGCACATACTCGGCAAGCTATTTACGAAAATACTTCTTTCCCTTGACAGTATATATTTGCCGAGCTCCCTGTGTCACATACTTGGCAATCATTTTCACAAACGCATATTTTCTAACAATATATGTTTGCCAAGATTCCTTTAATTATCAGTAACTCTACAGAGGTTTTTATGTGTACCCAGATCTTTACATGTGTCCCTTTTTGCCGAGTGTTGCTGTTCTTGGCATAGATATGAGGTTACCAGCGGAGCCCAGGCGCCGCTTCTGCCAACATCTACACTCAACAAAGCCCAACGTCGTGGAGTGCAGAACTTGGCAAAAAGTGACAGCACAACACTTCATGCGCATATTTTGTCCTAAGTCACATCAATCAACAAACATCACAACACACACTCTCTCTCACACACACATACCGAGAGAGAGAGAAGAATAATGTTCTGTTACTGTCAGTACCTATAACGACTCCATGCGATTTTCTTGAACCAGTTAAACAGATAAGAGAGAAAATAAACATCCGACCCATGCAACACCCCCCCCCCGCCCACTTCTCTTCCTCGATCCGATTCACAACATACCACGGTCCGCCTTCCAGCTCGGTGACGGGCCACGCCCGCCTCCCACCTCCGACGGCCCACCACGCCCCATCTCCCACCTCCAGCGGCGCCACAGCCCCTGCCTCCCACATCCCGGCGATGCACCGCGCCCCCGATGACCTGCAATTTATTTACTTTTATTTAGTTTTACAATTTATGTATCTCCTACTATAAGATTTAATCCTTGCACTTAATGAGTACAAGGGGATTGACAACCCTCTTGCCTGTGTTGGGTGCAAGTATTTGCTCTTGTCTGTGTAGGTACTGCTAAAGGTCATTAGTGTGAATCTCCTATTGGTTCGATAAACCTTGATTCTTTATTGGGAGAAAAACTTTCTGCTACTATATTAGCTCACGCTCACTCTTCAGGGAAATCACAACGCATTTCACAAGTAGCAGTATGCACCCCTAATCCAGGACACCGTCAGCGTAGGTTCTGAAAGAAATACTCACTAGTGTGCACCCCCGAAAGTAGGCAACAAGGTTGATGAAGATGGCCTCCCCAATGATTTCCCCATCCGCCAAAGTACTAGAATGGGGCTCCAAATGGGACCGTGTTGGAACAGAGGCTTCTGGTGGTTATAAAATTACTTCGGGTCAGGCTCTAAGGGTTTTTGAATATATGTTAATTCATAGGCCAGAGATTAAGGAAAACGAAGAAGCAGGGGCCCACAAGCCTGTGTGGCGCACCCTACCCTCCAGGGCGTACCCTGTGGCTTGTGGCCCCCTCGTGGGTCTTCTGGCCACCTTCTGAAACTTTTATGGTCTCTTATGTTTTAGAAAAAAATCATAAAAAACTTTTGTCGTGTCAGGACCTTCGTGGTATCGATTTTCTGTAAAAAAAACAAGCAGAACACAACAACTGGCACATGGCACTGGATTCACATGTTAGTCCAGAAAAATGATATAAAATGATGGCCAAAATATGTAAGAATGATAATATAATAGCATTTAACAATCAAATATTTATAGATATGTTTGAGACATATCAGTACCTCATCGTGATGACGATTTTTTCCATCAAATTTTGCTAAGAAAATGGCATGCCGATTTTTCTGCTGAATTTTAATCTTTTATTTATGAACGCAGCAAATGGATGAGTGTGTGGATGAGATCCGCAAGTGCCCCAACTGTTCCAACAAGGGGGGGGGGTATGCGCGACGATCCTCACCTAGAAAACAACTAGCGAGTAGTGCGCGGTGGCACACCCTGCCTCACTGATTCGCTTAGGAATTTTTTTTCTTGATACACTAAAAAAATTGTTGTATGTTTTATGTGGGTATGTCTTTGTCTTTCTAACAATGAGGAAGACAATCGTGTATGCTTAATTATTCATAAAGTTTATACATAATGCAAGCAGGGATGAAGAGACATATCTACCTGGTAGCAACAAAGTGATAGCAAAATACTGGGGTGAAGCCTATTTACAAAACAAAAATTAAGACGAATCAAGCAGTGTGAAGAGAATATGAATAAGCCGAGTTGGTCGGTAGATGTAATCGTACTCCCAGTTATGGATACATGCATCATCTTGTTACCCTACGTTGCACTATATTGAAAATAGGTAATGTAAACAAAAGAAGAATGTAAGGTACAGTGTCATTGCTTTGATGGTCTGAAACCTGAAAGTAGTATATTTAGTGGCCCTCTAAAGGTGGCATTTGATATAAAACTGGTAAATAACAAGTGCTAGTTGCTCCAGGGAGCTCCATTGGTATATCTGCAATTTTGTATGTTCGGCACCCATCAACATACTCATTTACTTTTGCCTTGTCAGATTCTTTTGGGGTACATACATTTGAGTGTGTTTTATATATAGTTTTGCCATCTAGAAAACGAAGGCATCATTCATCGCTCCATTGCCTGTGCTCGTCTAGACGCCGCCGTGTTCATGCTGCTCATTCACAATATTCAGACAAAAACAAAGACAGTAAAACAAATATACATCAAAAGAGACTTTCCAAGACAGATTAGATTCAACAAAACAAAATGGAAATAAAGTATCACCCTTCCTATATTGGGCAGGCATAACCATAGCACATCCAAAAAGTATTATTTTTATTATTATTTTCTTCAGCTAGCATATCTAAGTGAATATAAGAGTTTCCTTAAAAGTTATATATTCAGTACTAAAACCAATGCCAAACTACATGTTCCTGGCACATAGAGTTAACTACAACCTCTGAAGTCAAAGCCCGGGAAAAGCTCAGTTAGTAATTAATCCATCCCTGATAGGCTAGGATATGTGCAGATTGTCAGTGTCTCCTTTCAACCTTGTACAAACAAATAAATTCTTAAGAGTACGAGCCAAGATCAGCTGTGTCATTACAACTAAACTGTTGAAGCTTGGGACCTGAATGCTAATATTAACATAGAGTTAACCCTGACTTCTTCCATCAGTTATGGACTTGAACAGGAATATTAATATAAAGTGAATGTTCACCTCTTCCATCTAATTCCAGAAAAGTGACATTAGCTATTGTATTAAAAAATGAAATCATGTTTCGCATATCGGAGTAGTATATAAAAATGATGATATCAAAATAAATACTTGGGCTAGTATTCCGACCTTTATCCCTCTTATTCAACAAGGTAACACCAACTAAACCCAGCAAATTCTTACAGTTGCCTGACTCTGAGTGCTAACACTAATATACTATAAGTGCTTGTTCTTCCATAAGATACCATCTTATGCAATCAGCTGCACTTAATGATTTTAAATCAAAGTGCCATCAAGATTTATTACGGCTTGGTGCACTTTTACATGCTTCCCTCAAACTAAATGTGAAAGCTCACTGGGATCTGAATATTTTGGCTCACACATTGTTTACCAAAACTGACGGTAGAATGGCATGGAAGCATAAGAAGCAGCCCTTCTCTTTTTTGCTGAAAAACTCCCTCTCAGATGTTGATACTCTCTGAAAAATGTGCATGCTGCTCTTCTATACAATTTTGGAAAGAAAACTTGAATCAGAAAATCCTTTATCAATTATAAAGTAGACTAAGGCAGCAATTATATTAAGCTGGCAAATAAAGGAAATCAACTACACTATCAAAAAGATCTATAAACTCTGTACGTGTGTGTGTGTGTGTGTGTGTGTGTGTGTGTGTGTGTGTGTGTGTGTGTGTGTGTGTGTGTGTGTGTGTGTGTGCATGTACACTTGTGCTAAAGAAATTTAAAACTGCACACTGAACCTGCTATATCATCCATCAACAGCGTAATTATCTTGTGCAAGACACGCACTACCTACCTGAATAGAATGAAACAAAATAAGGTAAGTCCTTTAGAGTACATCAATATTACCAACTGAATGACATCCACTACTACTTCCATGTACCATCTGTCATTCTGACAATAGAACAAAGAAATGAGATTGCTACTTTTGCCTATACAAATTATGCGCAGTAAGGATTAAACGTTTTTCAAAACCTGTAAAACTTGACGATTAGCAAATACACTGACAATATAGACAAAAAACTATGAAATCATAAACCTCTATAGCATCAGAGTGGAAAACAGAAAAGAGTAATTAGTATGAAGCTTTCTTTTTGGTGAAAAAAAATCTCAGTCCTCAATCTTTGACCCCAAACTGCTCAGCACTTGACCATGTTCACCTCAATTATCAAGACCTTAAATTCTAATTTTAAAGATTACATACATCATATAAAACAATGAAAGCCCACTCCGTGACAATCTAGAACAATGAGATATCAATTTTTTATGGATCAGAAGGCAAATCAAAACAAGTACTCGTTGCATTATAATGATGGGATATTTACCATATAGCACAGGCTTACCCAAATTCGGATAAAAATGTGATGTGCAAGTACCTAAAAACCCAAGCAACATTTGAGGTAACAGCCTCATGAAAGACATAATTCCAATCCTTGCCATAATTCAAATTGTTTCCTGTAACAATAAGGGACTAAAATTGACAAGAACTAAGCTTGCTTGGCGAGAGTTGACAAACTACAGTTGAAACTCAGATTGTGCTAAAACAAAGTGAATCCACAGAATCACCTTAAACTTCTTCTAGACAATTTCACTTTAGAGACTCAAATAAAGATTCTTTCCTCGTTTAGACACCCATGCTTGTACAAAATAGGTAAGCCATCACAAAAAATCATGGTTCAGTCAAAAAACTGTACAATTTATCTAATTTACATGATATTTTGCTTGGATTCAAGTGAAAACAAGTATGTATGTCTATCTGATGAATATCCATCTGCTAATGGTAATGGATACAACTTTCTAGTCCAAATAAGATTCTGTGAGTACTTATTAAGTGAATTAAGATTGAATTTTCCGAAAACAATCCAATGAAAATACGTTCTTTGAAAACCTGGCACTAATTTTATTTATCCAAAAAACACTTCGTCGAGTATAGCCATTGAAATGGAGTGTGACCAAATAAGATTTTTTTTTCTAGTACTGGTATCCAGCTAGTATCGGTACCAAGATTAAATTATGAGAAGTAGCAAGAAAATTACAGTCGGACCAATTCTTGTTTTGAAAAAAAAATACTGCATATATTTAGTTGCCATTCTATAGTAAACCATGATATTAAGATGTGTCAAACACCACCACACACTGCCTAGAAATACAGTCTAGAGACTAATTTTTAGGGAGAAGACCATAGTCCAGTGGCAAGTCACAAGAAAAAAGCCTGAATCTCCTACCCTTACTTGGAAGCTTGGGGATGCGCATGCCGAGGTTATGGCAGAGTACGTAGTAGAAGTGGTTAAAGTGCCTGAAGAGGAAGTCATATGACTCGCTGCTGAGCTTGTGGAGAATCTGACATGCCCGCGTAGTAGAGGTACATGGTGCTCTTGCTCACAGGGCGGCTGAACTTAACCTGAATTCTTGAACATATCGTTCTCGCAGAACCAAAAAGACCACTCCTGGCAATAAAACTGCACGTAACACATCAAACTAAAAGAATTAGGCATCTGTAGGAAGAGATATAAGCAAGAAGGCAGGCAGGCAATGCAACGCCGGGGTCCCGGCGACCCTATGGGAGAGGGTAAATGCAAACCTAGAGCAGTCGAGTAATAGAAGGAAGTACAGAATTTAAACTAAAAGTTGTTGGGTAAAGTAGCAGAAATTCAAAATTTTCTACGCAACACCAAGATCAATCTATGGAGTAATCTAGCAACGAGGGGAAGGGGAGTGCATCTACATACCCTTGTAGATCGCTAAGCGGAAGCGTTCAAGTGAACGGGGTTGATGGAGACGTACTCGTCGTGATCCAAATCACCGATGATCCTAGCGCCGAACGGACGGCACCTTCGCGTTCAACACACATACGGTTGGGAGAGACATCTCCTCCTTCTTGATCCAGCAAGGGGAGGAGAGGTTGATGGAGATCCAGCAGCACGACGGCGTGGTGGTGGAAGTAGCGGGATCCCAGCAGGGCTTCGCCAAGCGCAAGCGGGGAGGAAGAGGTGTCACGGGAGGGAGGGAGGCGCCAGGGACTCAGCTGCAGCTGCCCTCCCTCCCCTCCACTATATATAGGGGCCTAGGGGGCACGGGCCCCTTGTAGATCCCATCTAGGGAGGGGGCGGCTGCCATAGGGGTGGCTTGGCCTCCAAGCCAAGTGGAGGCGCCCCCACCCCTTAGGGTTTCTAACCCTAGGCGAATGGGAGGCCCAAGGGGGGCGCACCAGCCCACCAGGGACTGGTTCCCACGCCCCTTCAGCCCATGGGGCCCTCTGGGATAGGTGGCCCCACCCGGTGGACCACCGTGACCCTTCCGGTGGTCCCGGTACAATACCGATGACCCCCGAAACTTTCTCGTAGCCGAAACTGGACTTCCTATATAAAAATCTTTACCTCCGGACCACTCCGGAACTCCTCGTGACATCCGGGATCTCATCCGGGACTCCGGACAACTTTTGGGTTACCGCATACTAATATCTCTACAACCCTAGCGTCACCGAACCTTAAGTGTGTAGACCCTACGGGTTCGGGAACCATGCAGACATGACCGAGACAACTCTCCGGCCAATAACCAACAACAGGATCTGCATACCCATGTTGTCTCCCACATGTTCCATGATGATCTCATCGGATGAATCACGATGTCGAGGATTCAATCAATCCCGTGTTCAATTCCCTCTGTCTACCGGTATAGTATGTGCCCGAGATTAGATATCAGTATTCCGATACCTTGTTCAATCTCGTTACTGGCAAGTCTCTTTACTCATTCCGTAACACACATCATCCCGCGATCAACTCCTTGGTCACATTGTGCACATTATGATGATGTCCTACCGAGTGGGCCCAGAGACACCTCTCCGTCACACGGAGTGACAAATCCCAATCTTGATTCGTGCCAACCCAACAGACACTTTCAGAGATACCCGTAGTGCACCTTTATAGCCACCCAGTTACGTTGTGACGTTTGGTACACCCAAAGCATTCCTACGGTATCCGGGAGTTGCACAATCTCTGGTCAAAGGAAATGATACTTGACATTAGAAAAGCTTTAGCATACGAACTACACGATCTTTGTGCTAGGCTTAGGATTGGGTCTTGTCCATCACATCATTCTCCTAATGATGTGATCCCGTTATCAGCGACATCCAATGTCCATGGTCAGGAAACCGGAACCATCTATTGATCAACTAGCTAGTCAACTCTTACTGGGGACACGGTGTTGTCTATGTACCCACACATGTATCTGAGTTTCCTATCAATACAATTATAGCATGGATAATAAACGAATATCATGAACAAGGAAATATAATAATAATAACTAATTTTTTATTGCCTCTAGAGCATATTTCCAACAGTCTCCCACTTGCACTAGAGTCAATAATCTAGTTCACATCGCCATGTGATTAACACTCACAGGTCACATCGCCATGTGACCAACATCCAAAGAGTTTACTAGTGTCAATAAACTAGTTCACATCATCATGTGGTTAAGACTCAATGAGTTCTAGGGTTTGATCATGTTTTGCTTGTGAGAGAAGTTTTAGTCAACGGGTCTGCAACATTCAGATCCGTTTGTTCGCAAATCTCTAGGTCATATTGTAAATGCTGCTTCCACGCTCCACTTGGATCTATTCCAAATGGTTGCTCCACTATACGTATCCGGTTTGCTACTCAGAGTCATTCGGATAGGTGTTAAAGCTTGCATCGACGTAACCATTTAGGCCGAACTCTTTATCACCTCCATAATCGAGAAACATGTCCTTATTGCTCCAAGGATAATTTTGACCGCTGTCCAATGATCCATTCCTGGATCACTCTTGTACCCCCTTGCCAGACACATGGCAAGGCACATATCAGGTGCGGTACAAAGCATGACATACTGTATAGAGCCTATGGCTAAGGCATAGGGGACGACATTAAATCCTTTCTCTTTCTTCGTCGTGGTCGAGCTTTAAGTCTTAACTTCATACCTTACAACTCAGGCAAGAACTCCTTCTTTGGTCGATCCATCTTGAACACCTTCAAGATCATGTCAAGGTATGTGCTCATTTGAAAGTACTATTAAGCGTTTTTGATCTATCCTTATAGATCTTGATGCTCAATGTTCAAGCAGCTTAATCCAGGTTTTCTATTGAAAAACACTTTCAAATAACCCTATATGCTTTCCAAAAATTCTACATCATTTCTGATCAACAATATGTCAACAACATATACTCATCAAAAATGCTATAGTGCTCCCACTCACTTCTTTGGAAATACAAGTTTCTCATAAACTATGTACAAACCCAAAATCTTTGATCATCTCATCAAAGCGTACATCCCATCTCCGAGATGCTTACTCCAGTCCTTGGAAGGACTACGGGAGCTTTGCATACTTGTTAGCATCTTTCAGGATTGACAAAACCTTCTGATTGTATCTCATACAAACTTTCCTCAAGAAAATCGTCGAGGAAACAATGTTTTGACATCCTATCTGCAAGATTTCATAAATAATGCAGTAACTGCTAATACAATTCCAACAGACTCTTAGCATCGCTACGAGTGAGAAAGTCTAACCGTAGTCAACTCCTTGAACTTGTCGGAAAACATCTTAGCGACAAGTCGAGCTTTCTTAATGGTGACACATACCATCATTGTCTGTCTTCCTTTTTAGAATCCATCTGTACCCAACAGCCTTACGACCATCAGTTAGTTCTTCCAAACTCTACACTTTGTTTTATACATGGATCCTCTCTCGGATTTTATGGCCTCGAGCCATTTGTCGGAATCCGGGCCCACCATCGCTTCTCCATAGCTCGTAGGTTCATTGTTGACTAGCAACATGACTTCCAAGACAAGATTAAGTATCACTCTGAAGTAGTACGCATCCCTGTCGACCTACGAGGTTTGGTAGTGACTTGATCTGAAGTTTCATGATCACTATCATTAGCTTCCACTTCAATTGGTGTAGCCGCTACAGGAACAACTTCTTGTGCCCTGCTACACACTAGTTGAAGTGATGGTTCAATAACCTCATCAAGTTTCCACCATCCTCCCACTCAATTCTTTCAAGAGAAACTTTTTCTCGAGAAAGGACCCGATTCTAGAAACAATTCCTTTTGCTTCCGGAACTGAGACAGGAGGTATACCCAACTGTTTCTGGGTGTCCTATGAAGATGCATTTATCCGCTTTGGGTTCGAGATTATCAACCTGAAACTTTTTCACATAAGCATCGTAGCCCCAAACTTTTAAGAAATGACAGCTTAGGTTTCTCTAAACCATAGTTCATACGCTGTCATCTCAACGGAATTACGTGGTGCCCTACTTGAAGTTCATGTGGGTGTCTCTAATGCCTAACCCATAAACGGTAGTGGTAATTCGATAAGAGACATCATGGTATGCACCATTTCCAATAGGGTGCTGCTATGATGTTCGGACACACCATCACACTATGGTGTTCCAGGCGGTATTAGTTGTGAAACAATTTCCACAATGTCTTAATTGTGTACCAAACTCATAACTCAGATACTCATCTCTATGATCATATCATAGACATTTTATCCTCTTGTCACGACGATCTTCAACTTCACTCCGAAATTACTTGAACCTTTCAATAATTCAGACTTGTGTTTCATCAAGTAAATATACTCAGCATATACTCAAATCATTTGTGAAGTAAGAACATAACGATATCCACTGCGTGCCTCTGCACTCATTGGACTGCACACATCAAAATGTATTACTTCCAACAAGTTGCTTTCTTGTTCCATCTCACTGAAAACGAGGCCTTTCAGTCATCTTGCCCATGTTGAATGATTTGCATGTCTCAAGTGATTCAAAATCAAGTGAGTCCAAATGATCCATCTGCATGGAGTTTTCTTCATGCGTATACACCAATAGACATGGTTCGCATGTCTCAAACTTTTCAAAAACGAGTGAGTCCAAAGATCCATCAACATGGAGCTTCTTCATGCATTTTATACCAATGTGACTCAAATTGCAGTGCCACAAGTATGTGGTACTATCATTATTATCTTATATCTTTTGGCATGAACACGTGTATCACTACGATCGGGATTCAATAAACCATTCACTTTAGGTGCAAGACCATTGAAGGTATTATTCAAATAAACAGAGTAACCATTATTCTCCTTAAATGAATAACCGTGTTGCGATAAACATAATCCAATCATGTCTATGCTCAACGCAAACACCAAATAACAATTATTTAGGTTTAACACCAATCCTGATGGTAGACGGAGCGTGCGATGTTTGATCACATCAACCTTGGAAACACTTCCAACACACATCGTCATCTCACCTTTAGCTAGTCTCCGTTTATTCCGTAGCTTTTTTATTTCGAGTTACCAACACTTAGCAATCGAACCAGTATCTAATACCCTGCTGCTACTAGGAGTACTAGTAAAGTACACATTTTGTATGTCCAATACATACTTCTGTCAACCTTGCCGGCCTTCTCATCTACCAAGTATCTAGGGTGGTTCTGCTTCATTGACCGTTCCTCTTATTACAGAAGCACTTAGTCTCGGGCTTGGGTTCAACTTTGGGTTTCTTCACTCTAGTTGTCGTTTCATGAAGTATCCCTTTCCTGCCCTTGCCCTTCTTGAAACTAGTGGTTTCACTAACCATCAACAATTGATGCTCCTTCTTGATTTCTACTTTCGCGGTGTCAAACATCGTGAATATTTCAAGGATCATCATATCTATCCCTGATATGTTATAGTTCATCACGAAGCTCTAGCAGCTTGGTGGCAATGACTTTGGAGAAACATCACTATCTCATCTCGAAGGTTAACTCCCACTCGATTCAAGTGATTGTGGTACTCAGACAATATGAGCACAAGCTCAATGATTGAGCTTTTCTCCCTTAGTTTGCAGGCTAAGAGACTCGTCGGAGGTCTTATACCTCTTGACGTGGGCACGAGCCTGAAATCTCAATTTCAGCCCTCGAAACATCTCATATGTTCCGCGACGTTTCGAAATCGTCTTCGGTGCCTCAACTCTAAACCATTTAACATTACTGAACTATCACGTAGTTATTAAAACGTGTATGTCAGATGTTCGCAACATCCACAGACGACGTTCGAGGTTCAGCACACCGAGCGGTGCATTAAGGACATAAGCCTTCTACGAAGCAATGAGGATAATCCTCAGTTTACGGACATAGTCTGCATAATTGCTACTATCAACTTTCAACTGAACTTTCTCTAGAAACATATCTAAAACAGTAGAACTAAAGCGCGAGCTACGACATAATTTGCAAAAACCTTTTGACTATGTTCAGGATAATTAAGTTCATCTTATGAACTCCCACTCAGATAGACATCCCTCTAGTCATCTAAGTGATTACATGATTCGAGTCAACTAGGCCGTGTCCGATCATCACGTGAGATGGACTAGTCATCATCGGTGAACATCTTCATGTTGATCGTATCTACCATACGACTCATGCTCGACCTTTCGGTCTCTTGTGTTCCGAGGCCATGTCTGTACATGCTAGGCTCATCAAGTCTACCTAAGTGTTTCGCGTGTGTAAATCTGGCTTACACCCGTTGTATGTGAATGTTAGAATCTATCACACACGATCATCACGTGGTGCTTCGAAATAACAAACTTTCGCAACGGTGCACAGTTAGGGGGAACACTTTCTTGAAATTATTATGAGGGATCATCTTATTTACTACCGTCGTTCTAACCAAATAAGATGCATAAACATGATAAACATCACATGTAATCAAATAGTGACATGATATGGCCAATATCATTTTGCTCCTTTTGATCTCCATCTTCGGGGCACCATGATCATCATCGTCACCGGCATGACACCATGATCTCCATCATCATGATCTCCATCATCGTGTCTCCATGAAGTTGTCTCGCCAACTATTACTTCTACTACTATGGCTAACGGTTTAGCAATAAAGTAAAGTAATTACATGGCGTTGTTCAATGACACGCAGGGCATACAATAAATTAATACAACTCCTATGGCTCCTGCCGGTTGTCATACTCATCGACATGCAAGTCGTGATTCCTATTACAAGAACATGATCAATCTCATACATCACATATATTATTCATCACATTCTTTTGGCCATATCACATCACATAGCATACCCTACAAAAGCAAGTTAGACGTCCTCTAATTGTTGTTTGCATGTTTTACGTGGCTGCTATGTGTTTCTAGAAAGAACGTTTCTTACCTACGCAAAAACCACAACGTGATATGCCAATTGCTATTTACCCTTCATAAGGACCCTTTTCATCGAATCCGATCCGACTAAAGTGGGAGAGACTAGCACCCGCTAGCCACCTTATGCAACAAGTGCATGTCAGTCGGTGGAACCTGTCTCACGTAAGCGTAGGTGTAAGGTCGGTCCGGGCCGCTTCATCCCACGATGCCGCCGAATCAAGATAAGACTAGTAACGGAAAGTAAATTGACAATATCGACGCCCACAACTGCTTTGTGTTCTGCTCGTGCATAGAAACTACGCATAGACCTAGCTCATGATGCCACTGATGGGTAACGTAACAGAAATTCAAAATTTTCTACGCAACACCAAGATCAATCTATGGAGTAATCTAGCAACGAGGGGAAGGGGAGTGCATCTACATACCCTTGTAGATCGCTAAGCGGAAGCGTTCAAGTGAACAGGGTTGATGGAGTCGTACTCGTCGTGATCCAAATCACCGATGATCCTAGCGCCGAACGGAAGGCACCTCCGCGTTCAACACACATACGGTTGGGAGAGACATATCCTCCTTCTTGATCCAGCAAGGGAAGGAGAGGTTGATGGAGATCCAGTAGCATGACGGCGTGGTGGTGGAAGTAGCGGGATCCCGGCAGGTTTCGCCAAGCGCAAGCGGGAGGAAGAGGTGTCACGGGAGGGAGGAGGCGCCAGGACTCGGTGCGGCTGCCTCCCACCCCTCCACTATATATAGGGGCCTAGGGGGGCGCCCGCCCCTTGTAGATCCCATCTAGGGAGGGGGGCGGCTGCCCTAGTGGTGGCTTGGCCTCCAAGCCAGGTGGAGGCGCCCCCACCCCTTAGGGTTTCAAACCCTAGGCGCATGGGAGGCCCAAGGGGGGGCGCACCAGCCCACCAGGGTGTTGGGGAACGTAGTAATTTCAAAAAATTTCCTACGCACACGCAAGATCATGGTGATGCATGGCAACGAGAGGGGAGAGTGTTGTCTACGTACCCTCGTAGACCCGAAGCGAAGCGATCACAACGTAGAGGAAGTAGTCGACGTTCTCCTCGCGATCCGACCGATCCGGTGCCGTTACTCGGCGCCCCGAGTTCTTGACACACGTACAGCTCGATGACGTCCCTCGTACTCCGATCCAGCCGAGTGTCGAGGGAGAGTTCCACAAGACGACGGCGTGGTGACGATCTTGATGTTCTATCGCGCAGAGGCTTCGCCTAAGCTTCGACGATATGACCGAGGTGGAATATGGTGGAGGGGGCACCGACACGGCTAAGGAACGATCCGTAGATCAAACTTGTGTGTCATAGGGTGCCCCTGCCCCGTGATATAAAGGAGGGAGGGGAGGTGCGGCCGGCCCAAGGTGTTTGGGCTGGGAGGAGTCCTACTCCCAGGGAGTAGGACTCCCCTTCCTAGTTGGAGTAGGATTGGGGAGGGAAGAGAGAGAGAAGGGGCGCCCCTCTCCTTGTCCTATTCGGACTAGGGGGGGGCGCGGCCACCCCTGGCCGCCCTTCCTCTTCTCCTCGAGGCCCACTAAGGCCCAATAGCCTCCGGAGGGTTCCGTAACCCCGGTTTTCCGTAAAATCCGATTTCACCGGAACCATTCGAACTCCAAATATAGGCTTCCAATATATCAATCTTTATGTTTCGACCATTTCGAGACTCCTCGTCATGTCCGTGATCACATCCGGGACTCCGAACTTCTTCGGTACATCAAAATACATAAACTCATAATAACTGTCAACGAAACCTTAAGCGTGCGGACCCTACGGTTCGAGAACAATGTAGACATGACCGAGACACGTCTCCGGTCAATAACCAACAGCGGGACCTGGATGCCCATATTGGTTCCTGCATATTCTACGAAGACCTTTATCGGTCAGACCGCATAACAACATACGTTGTTCCCTTTGTCATCGGTATGTTACTTGCCCGAGATTCGATCGTCGGTATCCAATACCTAGTTCAATCTCGTTACTGGCAAGTCTCTTTACTCGTTCCGTAATACATCATCTCACAGTTAACTCATTAGCTGTAATGCTTGCAAGGCTTCAGTGATGTGTATTACCGAGAGGGCCCAGAGATACCTCTCTGACAATCGGAGTGACAAAACCTAATCTCGAAATACGCCAACCCAACATCTGCCTTTGGAGACACCTGTAGTACTCCTTTATAATCACCCAGTTACGTTGTGACGTTTGGTAGCACCCAAAGTGTTCCTCCGGTAAACGGGAGTTGCATAATCTCACAGTTACAGGAACATGTATATGCTATGGATAAAAGCAGTAGCAACATACTAAACGATCGTGTGCTAAGCTAATGGAATGGGTCATGTCAATCAGATCATTCTACTAATGATGTGACCTTGTTAATCAAATAACAACTCTTTGTTCATGGTTATGAAACATAACCATCTTTGATTAACAAGCTAGTCTAGTAGAGGCATACTAGTGACATGTTGTTTGTCTATGCATTCACACATGTATCATGTTTCCGGTTAATACAATTCTAGCATGAATGATAAACATTTATCATGAAATAAGGAAATAAATAATAACTTTATTATTGCCTCTAGGGCATATTTCCTTCAGTCTCCCACTTGCACTAGAGTCAATAATCTAGTTCACATCGCCATGTGATTGAACACCAATAATCATATCTGTATATGATTAACACCCATAGTTCACATCGTCATGTGACCAACACCCAAATGGTTTACTAGAGTCAATAATCTAGTTCACATCGCTATGTGATTAACACCCAAAGAGTACTAAGGTGTGATCATGTTTTGCTTGTGAGAGAATCTTAGTCAACGGGTCTATCATATTCAGAGCCGTATGTATTTTGCAAATATTCTATGTCTATAATGCTCTGCACGGAGCTACTCTAGCTAATTGCTCCCACTTTCAATATGTATCTAGATCGAGACTTAGAGTCATCTAGATCGGTGTCAAAACTTGCATCGACGTAACCCTTTACGACGAACCTTTTTTCCACTTCCATAATCGAGAAACATATCCTTATTCAACTAAGGATAATTTTGACCGCTGTCCAGTGATCTACTCCTAGATCACTATTGTACTCCCTTGCCAAACTCAGTGCAGGGTATACAATAGATCTGGTACACAGCATGGCATACTTTATAGAACCTATGGTCAAGGCATAGGGAATGACTTTCATTCTCTTTCTATCTTCTGCCGTGGTCGGGTTTTGAGTCTTACTCAACTTCACACCTTGTAACACAGGCAAGAACCCTTTCTTTGCTTGATCCATTTTGAACTACTTCAAAATCTTGTCAAGGTATGTACTCATTGAAAAAAAACTTATCAAGCATCTTGATCTATCTCTATAGATCTTGATGCTCAATATGTAAGCAGCTTCACCGAGGTCTTTCTTTGAAAAACTTCTTTCAAACACTCCTTTATGCTTTGCAGAATAATTCTACATTATTTCCGATCTACAATATGTCATTCACATATACTTATCGAAATGTTGTAGTGCTCCCACTCAGTTTCTAGTAAATACAGGCTTCACCATAAGTCTCACAAAACTATATGCTTTGATCAACTCATCAAAGCGTATATTCCAACTCCGAGATGCTTGCACCAGTCCATAGATGGATCGCTGGAGCTTGCACACTTTGTTAGCTCCCTTTGGATCGAAAAAACCTTCTGGTTGCATCATATACAACTCTTCCTCCGAAACCCATTCAGAATGCAGTTTTACATCCATTTGCCAAATTTCATAAATTGTGGCAATTGCTAACATGATTCGGACAGACTTAAGCATCGCTACAGTTGAGAAAATCTCATTGTAGTCAACATCTTGAACTTTGTCAAAAACCTTTTTCGACAAGTCTAGCTTTGTAGTTAGTAACACTACTATCAGCGTCCGTCTTCCTCTTGAAGATCCATTTATTTTCTATGGTTTGCCGATCATCGGGCAAATCCATCAAAGTCCATACTTTGTTCTCATATATGGATCATATCTCAGATTTCATGGCCTCAAACCATTTTGTGGAATCTGGGCTCATCATCGCTTCCTCATAGTTCGTAGGTTCATCATGATCTAGTAGCATGATTTCCAGAACAGGATTACCGCACCACTCTGGTCCGGATCTTACTCTGGTTGATCTACGAGGTTCTGCAGTAACTTGATCTGAAGTTTCATGATCAACATCATCAACTTCCTCACTATTTGGTGTAGATGTCTCAGAAACCGGTTTCTGCGACGAACTACTTTCAAGTAAGGGAGAAGGTACAATTACCTCATCAAGTTCTACTTTCCTCCCACTCACTTCTTTCGAGAGAAACTCCTTCTCTAGAAAAGATCCATCTTAAGCAACGAATATCTTGCCTTCGGATCTGTGATAGAAGGTGTACCCAACAATTTCCTTTGGGTATTCTATGAAGACGCACTTCTCGATTTGGGTTCGAGCTTATCAGATGAAACTTTTTCACATAAGCATCGCAACTCCAAACTTTAAGAAACGACAACTTTGGTTTCTTGCTAAACCACAGTTCATATAGTGTCGTCTCAACGGATTTAGATGGTGCCCTATTTAACGTGAATGCAGTTGTCTCTAATGCATGATCCCAAAACGACATTGGTAAATCGGTAAGAAACATCATAGATTGTACTATATCCAATAAAGTACGGTTATGACGTTCGGACACACCATTATGATTTAGTGTTCCAGGTGGCATGAATTTGTGAAACTATTCCACATTGTTTTAATTGAAGACCAAACTCGTAACTCAAATATTTGTCTCCGCGATCAGATCGTAGAAACCTTATTTTCTTGTCACGATGCTTTTTCTACTTCACTCTGAAATTCTTTGAACTTTTCAACTATTTCAGACTTATGTTTCATCAAGTAGATATACCCATATCTGCTCAAATCATCTGTGAAGGTCAGAAAATAACGATAACCGCCGCGAGCCTTAACACTCATTGGATCGCATACATCTGTATGTATTATTTCCAATAAGTCAGTTGCTCGCTCCACTGTTCCGGAGAACGGAGTCTTAGTCATCTTGCCTATGAGGCATGGTTCGCAAGCATCAAGTGATTCATAATCAAGTGATTCCAAAATCCCATCAGCATGGAGTTTCTTCATGCGCTTTACACCAATATGACATAAACGGCAATGCCACAAATAAGTTGCACCATCATTATTAACTTTGCATCTTTTGGTTTCAATATTATGTGTATCACTACGATCGAGATCCAATGAACCATTTTCATTGGGTGTGTAACCATATAAGGTTTTATTCATGTAAACAGAATAACAGTTTATTCTCTTACTTAAATGAATAACCGTATTGCAATAAACACGATCAAATCATATTCATGCTCAATGCAAACACCAAATAACATTTATTTAGGTTCAACACTAATCCCGAAAGTATAGGGAGTGTGCGATGATGATCATATCAATCGTGAAACTACTTTCAACACACATCGTCACTTCACCCTTAACTAGTTTCTGTTTATTCTGCAACTCCCGTTTCGAGTTACTACTCTTAGCAACTGAACCAGTACCAAATACCGAGGGGTTGCTATAAACACTAGTAAAGTACACATCAATAACATGTATATCAAATATACTTTTGTTTACTTTGCCATCCTTCTTATCCGCCAAATACTTGGGGTAGTTACGCTTCAAAGGACCAGTCCCTTTGCGGTAGAAGCACTTAGTCTCAGGCTTCGGTCCAGACTTGGGCTTCTTCACTTGAGTAGCAACTTGCTTGCCGTTCTTCTTGAAGTTCCCTTCTATCCCTTTGCCCTTTTCTTGAAACTAGTGGTCTTGTTAACCATCAACACTTGATGTTCTTTCTTGATTTCTACCTTCATCGATTTCATCATCATGAAAAACTCGGGAATCATTTTCATCATCCCTTGCATACTATAGTTTATCACGAAGTTCTACTAACTTGGTGATGGTGACTAGAGAATTCTGTCAATCACTATCTTATCTGGAAGATTAACTCTCACTTGATTCAAGTGATTGAGGTACCCAGACAATCTGAGCACATGCTCACTAGTTGAGCGATTCTCCTCCATCTTTTAGCTATAGAACTTGTTGAAGACTTCATATCTCTCAACTCGGGTATTTGCTTGAAATATTAACTTCAATTCCTGGAACATCTCATATGGTCCATGATGTTCAAAACATCTTTGAAGTCCCGATTCTAAGCCATAAAGCATGGTGCACAAAACTATCAAGTAGTCATCATATTGAGCTAGCCAAACGTTCATAACGCCTCGTGATCCGCTCCTGCAATAAGTCTGTCACCTAGCGGTGCATCAAGGACATAATTCTTCTCAAGCAAAGCAATGAGGATAAACCTCGGATCATGGATCCAATCCGCATCATTGCTACTAACATTTTTCAACACAATTTTCTAGGAACATATCGAAAACAAACATATGAAAGCAACAACGCGAGCTATTGATCTACAACATAATTTGCAAAATACTACCAGGACTAAGTTCATGATAAATTTAAGTTCAATTAATCATATTACTTAAGAACTCCCACTTAGACAGACATCTCTAGTCATCTAAGTGATCACGCGATCCAAATCAACTAAACCATAACCGATCATCACGTGAGATGGAGTAGTTTTCAATGGTGAACATCTTATGTTGATCATATCTACTATATGATTCACGCCGACCTTTCGGTCTCCGTGTTCCGAGGCCATATCCGCATATGCTAGGCTCGTCAAGTATAACCTGAGTATTCTGCGTGTGCAAAACTGGCTTGCACCCGTTGTAGATGGACGAGAGCTTATCACACCCGATCATCACGTGGTGTCCGGGCACGATTTAACTTTGGCAACGGTGCATACTCGGGAGAACACTTCTTGATAATTAGTGAGAGATCATCTTAAAATGCTACCGTCAATCAAAGCAAGATAAGATGCATAAAGGATAAACATCACATGCAATCAATATAAGTGATATGATATGGCCATCATCATCTTGTGCTTGTGATCTCCATCTCCGAAGCACCGTCGTGATCACCATCGTCACCGGCGCGACACCTTGATCCCCATCATAGCATCGTTGTCGTTATGCCATCTATTGCTTCTACGACTATCGCTACCGCTTAGTGATAAAGTAAAGACTTACAGGGCGATTGCATTTCATACAATAAAGCGACAACCATATGGCTCCAGCCAGTTGCCGATAACTTCGGTTACAAAACATGATCATCTCATACAATAAAATATAGCATCACGTTTTGACCATATCACATCACAACATGCCCTGCAAAAACAAGTTAGACGTCCTCTACTTTGTTGTTGCAAATTTTACGTGGCTGCTACGGGCTTAAGCAAGAACCAGTCTCACCTACGCATCAAAACCACAACGATACTTCATCAAATAGACTCCGTTTTAACCTTCTCAAGGACCGGCGAGCCACACTCGATTCAACTAAAGTGAGAGAGACAGACACCCGCCAATCACCTTTAAGCAACGAGTGCTCGAAGCGGTGAAACCAGTCTCGCGAAGCGCACGCGTAATGTCGGTCCGGCCGCTTCATCTCACAATACCGCTGAACCAAAGTATGACATGCTGGTAGGTAGTATGACTTGTATCACCCACAACTCACTTGTGTTCTACTCGTGCAAAACATCAAACCATAAAAACCTGGCTCGATACCACTGTTGGGGAACGAGTAATTTCAAAAATTTCCTACGCACACGCAAGATCATGGTGATGCATGGCTACGAGAGGGAGAGTGTTGTCTACGCACCCTCGAGACCCGGCGAAGCGATCACAACGTAGAGGAAGTAGTCGACGTTCTCCTCGCGATCCGACCGATCCCGGTGCCGTTACATCCGGCCCCGAGTTCTTGACACACGACAGCTCGATGACGTCCCTCGTACTCGATCCAGCCGAGTGTCGAGGGAGAGTTCCACAAGACGACGGCGTGGGACGATCTTGATGTTCTACGGCGCAGGGCTTCGCCTAAGCTTCGCGACGATATGACCGAGGTGGAATATGGTGGAGGGGGCACCGCACACGGCTAAGGAACGATCCGTAGATCAAACTTGTGTGTCATAGGGTGCCCCTGCCTCAGATATAAAGGAGGAGGGGGAGGTGCGGCCGCCCAAGGTGTTGGCGGCGGAGGAGTCCTACTCCCACCGAGTAGGACTCCCCCTTCCTAGTTGGAGTAGGATTGGGGAGGGAAGAGAGAGAGGGGCGCCCCTCTCCTTGTCCTATTTGGACTAGGGGGGGAGGGGGCGTGCGGCCACCCCTGGCCGGGCCTTCCTCTTCTCCCTCGAGGCCCACTAAGGCCGAATAGCCTCCGGGAGGGTTCCGGTAACCCCCCCGGTTTGCCGGTAAAATCCCGATTTCACCCGGAACCATTCCGAACTCCAAATATAGGCTTCAAATATATAAATATTTATGTCTCGACCATTTCGAGACTCCTCGTCATGTCCGTGATCACATCCGGGACTCCGAACTTCTTCGGTACATCAAAATACATAAACTCATAATAACCGCCATCGAAACCTTAAGCGTGCGGACCCTACGGTTCGAGAACAATGTAGACATGACCGAGACACGTCTCGGTCAATAACCAACAGCGGACCTGGATGCCCATATTGGTTCCTACATATTCTACGAAGATCTTTATCGGTCAGACCGCATAACAACATACGTTGTTCCTTTGTCATCGGTATGTTACTTGCCCGAGATTCGATCGTCGGTATCCAATACCTAGTTCAATCTCGCATCTTGGCAAGTCTCTTTACTCGCTCGTAATACATCATCTCACAGTTAACTCATTAGCTGTAATGCTTGCAAGGCTTCAGTGATGTGTATTACCGAGAGGGCCCGAGATACCTCTCGACAATCGGAGTGACAAAACCTAATCTCAAATACGCCAACCCAACATCTGCCTTTGGAGACACCTGTAGTACTCCTTTATAATCACCCAGTTACGTTGTGACGTTTGGTAGCACCCAAAGTGTTCCTCCGGTAAACGGGAGTTGCATAATCTCATAGTTACAGGAACATGTATATGTTATGGATAAAAGCAGTAGCAACATACTAAACGATCGTGTGCTAAGCTAATGGAATGGGTCATGTCAATCAGATCATTCTACTAATGATGTGACCTTGTTAATCAAATAACAACTCTTTGTTCATGGTTAGGAAACATAACCATCTTTGATTAACAAGCTAGTCTAGTAGAGGCATACTAGTGACATGTTGTTTGTCTATGCATTCACACATGTATCATGTTTCCGGTTAATACAATTCTAGCATGAATGATAAACATTTATCATGAAATAAGGAAATAAATAATAACTTTATTATTGCCTCTAGGGCATATTTCCTTCACAGGGGCTGGTTCCCACGCCCCTTCAGCCCATGGGGCCCTCCGGGATAGGTGGCCCCACCCGGTGGACCCCCGGGACCCTTCCGGTGGTCCCGGTACAATACCGATGACCCCCGAAACTTTCCGGTGGCCGAAACTGGACTTCCTATATATAAATCTTTACCTCCGGACCACTCCGGAACTCCTCGTGACATCCGGGATCTCATCCGGGACTCCGAACAACTTTTGGGTTACCGCATACTAATATCTCTACAATCCTAGCGTCACCGAACCTTAAGTGTGTAGACCCTATGGGTTCGGGAACCATGCAGACATGACCGAGACAACTCTCCGGCCAATAACCAACAGCAGGATCTAGATACCCATGTTGGCTCCCACATGTTCCACGATGATCTCATCGAATGAATCACAATATCGAGGATTCAATCAATCCCTTATTCAATTCCCTTTGTCTACCGGTATAGTACTTGCCCGAGATTAGATCGTCGGTATCCCGATACCTTGTTCAATCTCGTTACCGGCAAGTCTCTTTACTCGTTCTGTAACACACATCATTCCGTGATCAACTCCTTGGTCACATTGTGCACATTATGATGATGTCCTACCGAGTGGGCCCAGAGATACCTCTACGTCACACGGAGTGACAAATCCCAGTCTTGATTCGTGCCAACCCAACATACACATTCGGAGATACCCGTAGTGCACCTTTATAGCCACCCAATTACGTTGTGACGTTTGGTACACCCAAAGCATTCCTACGGTATCCGGGAGTTGCACAATATCATGGTCTAAGGAAATGATACTTGACATTAGAAAAGCTTTAGCATACGAACTTTGTGCTAGGCTTAGGATTGGGTGTTGTCCATCACTTCATTCTCCTAATGATGTGATCCCGTTATCAACGACATCCAATGTCCGTCAGGAAACCGTAACCATGTATTGATCAACGAGCTAGTCAACTAGAGGCTTACTAGGGACACGGTGTTGTCTATGTATCCATACATGTATCTCAGTTTCCTATCAATACAATTATAGCATGGATAATAAACGAATATCATGAACTAGGAAATATAATAATAATAACTAATTTATTATTGCCTCTAGAGCATATTTCCAACAAAAGTGAGCAGTTCATTGTGGTGGAGTTCGTCGCCGTGTCTTCGTGGAGAAGAACCAGAACGTTTATAGGTGGGAAGACCGGACTCTCCCGTTGGTGCAGGGGTCACGGGAACCGAGCGACGAACGACGACATGCGGAGAATAGTGAAGTGCAAAAAGGAAGCCAAATCTAGGAGGATTCCGTACCCGCTAGTCGGAGGGCTTCGCCGGTGAGCAGCCTGAAACCTCCGTGATGCATCTTCCTCCTCGCACAGATCTCACTGGTCGTGGCATGGCCGTTGTGCGTCGGGGGCATCGATGGAGCAAGAGGGATGCCAGTACGCCCCATCCGCTGAGGCGAGAGCCTGGAAAGAACGGATGCATCGGTGTGGTCTCCCCCCGACCCCGGCGGACATGGGGAGGATGTGGGCAGGGGGAAGACCGGGATTGATCATTGATGGATATGGGTGGACAATAGCTTTATATACGGATGTGAGCGGTTTTTTGGTGTGCTCGTTTTGCCTCTCGATATTTCTCCAGAATTCTACAGCGATGACGAACAAATCGAACGTCGGAAACACTTACACGTGTTCGCACGTGTCATCAAATCAGATCGCTTGCTGGTTCTACGGCCTTCCAAAACGCATGGAAATATCTAGGCAGTTCCAAAGGACATGTGATTAAACTGTTTGCTAAAAAATCCGAACGACCATCCTGCATCGCAGGGACTCTCCTTTCGAAAGTTACACGCGTCGTTTTACCAAGAGGCTGTAAAAAAATTAAAAAAAAACAAGAAAAATTGAACCCTTACAGGCCTAGACTTCTTAGTATAGGTGCTTGTCCCTCACGCTTAAAGAGGGCTACAAATATTATATGATAATTAGTTTTAATAATTTCTGCACATATTTCTTTCTTAAGCATGTCTTAAGGTTTTTGCTTTAATGTGTAATTTATATTTTTACAATTTAACTAGTGCATCCCCTCCTGTGCAAGGCTTTTGTCCTTGATAAGCTCCATTTCAAAGACATGATGGATGAGGTGGCTGAGAGGACTGCTTACCTCAAAACGAAACATGGTTTCATTTTCCAAGCTACAATCTAGAATCACGTAGACCACACATATTTTGGTTGTCCTAATTGGAGAGGATTGGCCAAGGATTTCGGATTTAAGCCTGGTATGAATATAACATTTGATATGGGAACCTTTCCTTGAAATGATCAAGACATTTGGGTGGATTTAGACATGATTTCAATTCTTCCTCTGTGTGAGTTTCTTAAACAAAATTTTCAAATAATCTAGCGTACTTATTTAAAATAGTAGTTGTTCACTCCTAACCTCTTTGTGATACTGTTAATATCTGGAAGGAGAAGAATTACATTGTCTCCTTTGTTAATGATGTTCGGTCACATAAGGGCACTTATAGTGCTGGCCGAAATGATACACGATAGGTTCCACTAGTCCATACCTTGAGCAATACCAATATTCATAGAAAATGCATGGTAACATTTTTCAATATTATGCCACTACTCTACTCCATATTTTTCATATATTCTTCTTGAATAAAGTGCGGTGCTTACTATGTTACTATTACATTCTTGAACACGAGCTCCCATTATGTTTTATGCTTGTGGTGATGGATGTACAAGGTAAGATGACAATTATTTGCCATGAGAAGACCAATTTCAAAGGCTCAAACTCGACTGCAGCCCTACCAGATGGATGCGTCCAAATTGATGGATCGAGGCGAATATTGAATGAGGTCATACCAGAAATTGGAATGCTCCCGTAATTACCTGGAGCCCCCTAGTATTTTTTTTGGGGCTTTGTGCCAATAGAATTTTCTAAAGGCCTTATAGGGGAATGTTAATGGGACGTGTGGACCCAATAAGGTTGTAGGAAAAGCTTGGGGGCTGAATTGGAGTGGGAGAGGGACTCATCTACCTTGGCCAAGGGGAGCCCCCTCCCGAAGTCGGCTCCCCCTCCTTCCTCCACCTACATATATATGTGAGGGGCGCCCCCTCTAGAGACACAAGTCCCTTTGGTTTTGGGCGACCCCCTAGTTCTCTCTTGTTGTAGCTTCCTCTAGACTTGATCTAGACTTGGCATAGTTATAGTTTTCTCTAGTCCTCAAAATAGAGAAGCCCCGTGAGGTTCTCTTCTCCCTCCTCTAGTTCTCCGGGGATGCAAAGCTTTGGACGGTGAAGCGCTGCTAGATCGTGAAGCCTGTACGCGTGCAGTCCATAGAGAGGTCGTGCTTTCGGTCTTCAGTTTGATGGATCGTTCGTGAATGGTTTGAGGGACTTCATCAGCGATCTGCACCAAGTCTTCTTTTGCTGCAACTCAAAGTCGGCTACAACCCGATCTAACCTTGTATGCATCTTCATAGTAATCCAAGACCTTGATCTGTAGGAAAAATATCTACTATGTTTCCCAACACGCAAGCCCACTGCCTATTTCCAAAAGGCATAAACAAGCAAAACCAGCTAGCAAAAGATACAAACTTCAGGTGGGAGCAGTTGGTTCTTGCTGGGAGAGGGAGGTCATCATTGAACGGACATGCAAGATCAACATATCCATTGCACCACGATCAGCCTCCCGAATCAATAATTTCTACTTCTAAAGGAAATATAATAGTTTAAATAGACAATCAACAGGTTTGTTAGGGAAGATATGATCAATAGTGGACTTATTTTTGGTGGTCCATAAGTCCCGACACGTAGCAGAACAACCAAACCAGAACAAACATCTCTTTTGTCCCAACAAATGGGATGATAACAAGCGAAGATCACCGAAGGAGGAGGGTACCAGTTGACATCCAGGCACGACCGGATGCATCACCCAAACAAATTAGCCAAGTCACACTTGAAGAAAATATGGTTGACATCTTCACGTGCAGCACATAAAGCACATAGATCAGACCCGGGGCCATTACGTTTACGAATTTGATCAGCCGCAGGCCATCTACCACGAATAGCTTGCCACATTCAAGGGAACCATAGCACACCACACATCTTTAAACATAGAAGTGCGAGATCCCACAATCAACCTAGAATAAAGATACTTGACAGGAAAATGCCTAGAAAAAGAATGAGCCCAAGTCACTGTGTTGGCAGACTCTGAGAGCAAAGGGAAGATAGTAGCGAGTCGATGCCAATCCGCCAACTCCTCGGGAGAGAGCACACGCCAGAGACCCAGGTCCCAGTTATTACGGGAAAGGTTTGAGATGGAGATCCCAAGGTTAGAACAGTGGCAGAACAAAACCGAAGAAGAAGAGCAAAGAGGTGAGTCACCATACCGCCAATCAAGCCAAAAACAAAGGAATCTCCATTGCCAACAACAAATTAACATGGACACGAAAGTCATCTCTATGTTTAACCAAATCCCGCCAGAATTGAGACCCACCAGTGGAAGGAGAAAACATACAACTGCAATTTGGAAAATATTTAGCTTTAAGAATATCAAACCACAGATTCCTGTGCTCAAGATGAATAATCCACCAAATCTTGACGAGCAGACATTTTTCAAACTCTCCAAAGGGGTTCTTTAAATACCGAATTACTTCAGATCCAGATTCTTTTAGCAAAAAGGCAGTGAAAAGAAAAGTTAAAGGCTAACCAAATGTAGCGTGCATGGTTTGTCGACCGAAAGATCTAGGAGGTTTAGGTTTTCACCACCTCCGGTGCAAAGAATGACACCTTGCTCAGTTAGGGTTGTTCAAGCTACCTACCGAGAATGGTGTTTGGCAAACTCTGTTGGGCAATAATAAGTATCGAGGCCAAAAAGTGATGTCCCAGGCATATTGAAAACCTTGTGACTCGCATTTTTCTGCTCTAATGGCGGTAAATAAACATCTCTTCTACTTTGGATCATTAACGATAAAGGACGGCTCCAATATACATTTCTAGGAGGACAAGTGGCTAGGAAGTGCCACTCTCCGCAAACAGTATCTAGCCTTGTAGCGAATTGTACACAATAAGAATGATACCCTTGCACACGTGTTTAGGTCCTCCCCACCGGGTGTATCATTTAGGAGGATTTGATTTTCTCCGCCTTGCGTCATGGCTACACCTTGTACTTCATTTTGATTCGATTAACTTGACACAAGCACGGGGTGTGTTTCGTTGGAACTCACTACATCTAGGTCCTTCACAGTTGACTCTATATATGTACCATGCACTCACGCACTCAAACATTCCATGGACAATAATAACTAATCTGGAAATCAAAGATTTCACTAAAAGTTAAGATTCTCATGTGGTATCTTCAAAGAGGAGTTTTGCTAACAAAAGTTAATCTCGCACGACGCAACTGGCAAGGAAGCAAGAAGTGTCATTTTTGTACTCATGATAAAACAATCAAACACCTCTTCTTTCATGCAAGTTTGTGAATTCCATATATGGTCAATCGTCCAAATAGCGTTCAGTTTATATCCGCCCATAAGTGTTGCCAATATATAATATATATGGTCACTGTCTTGATGGAATATCAAATACGTTTAGTATGCTATATAATACATGTGGGAGCGTCTACCTTACAATGGTCACTTTGGTTATATATAGAAATAATTGTGTTTTTAGTGGCAAAACTTTTTCTCCTATTAAGGTTATTTACCGTTGTACGCATTGGCTTCGTATATCGTCTACGCAACACCGAACGGAGTACCATTCGTAGTTGAAGGTGGTGTTGGTTAGGAAGGCTTTTACCCAATATGGGTGATAACATAATTTCTAGATCGGTCCACCTCACCGTCGACATTGACATAGTTTCGGATTCATATGGGTGACAACTTGTTTTTTTATATACTTTGTTAGGCGGTTCGTTTCTGTGTATGTACATTTTAGCTGGGTGTCGCTCATTATGCTTTCTATCCCTTTGGCACTATATTTTGAGTTAATAAAAGCACTTTTTATTGAATATAAGAAGTCGGTAGTCATCTGGAATAAAATGTGTGGACAGTGTGCTTTGATAGTCCACAAGATTTGTTCAGGATTTTCGTATCTTCATGCAGCCTGAGTCGGATCGGAGAAGGGAGCATATGCTAGCGAATTTGGACGGGTCGGTAGCAGGTCATTCATGGATGCACACAACACAATAAATTTAAGCTTCACATGTCAACCCGAAGCCATGCGTGATCAAATCAAAGCAAGATAATAAGCACATACAAAATATATTAGCTTGCTGCATTTCAATATTCAGACAAATTTAGAACATTAGTGGTAGTAGATTAGTAGTAGCTATTCACCCGCAAAAAAAAAAAAGACTAGTAGTAGCTATTGGATGATCAACACAATACTATGCATGACCATCTTTTACATCAGTGAATATTAACCTAATTAGAAGAGAAATATATATACTAATTACAATGAATGCTTTTAGAGCTTCAGAGTTTCAGCAAACCAAACTTGGAGCTCAGCTGCTTGAGAAGGAGGGACTGCGGGTCCCAGCCGCGAAAGTTATGTAAACTTGGGTCGGCTTTGATGAACTCCAAGCAGGCCTCCTTCAACCCATAGCACCGTCCCCGCTCAGCCACGGCAAAGATGTCTGCCACAGTTTTTGCGCATATGAAACTGGCCAACTTCTCTTCACAGATCGATTTGAGCCTCTGGAGATCATATCTTTCCGCAGCTTCAAGGAACTGCAGCAGCCGAGGTGTATATATAATTTCATGGCCATCGTATGCTTCCATGTCAACAAATTCAGGCACTGCATCAGTGTAGATGAAAGTCAGCAAGCTCCCGAAGACGTCTGCTTTCATGTCGCTTATCTTGACGACACTCGATTCATTCATGGCACCAAAGAGCTGTGCTTTGAAGATGGAGGATCGGGCTGCAAGCACGCACTGGTGTGCTGCAAACTTTCGCCGCCAACCTCAAACGTAATGTCAGCACCCTCCTTGCTCAGGAGGAGATCGGCAAAATGGCTCTGCAAGTCGCACGGTGGTGACAGTTCATTGAACGGAAGAGCGCTGGTGTCGGCACCCTGATCCTTGGTATTCCCATCCGACTTGAGGACAACAAGGTCACACCGGAGGACCAAGCGGTCGTCCTTGAGATGCTTTGATCTTTCAAAACCTCCTTTTCACGAATCTAAACTGGCCATCAACATCATGGCGTTCATGGAAGAAGACAGGTTCGCTTTGGCGGATGTGCTTTGACACCCGCAACTCAGGCTGGTCGATGAAACTGAAGGCATACTGAACCTCCACGCTCTGCTTGATATCGTCATCAAGGACAAGGTAAACCGATATAAATTCTTCATCTTGCGAGTTATCGCCATTAGGGCTGTAGTCGATGGTCCAGCGACGGCCACCAACAATGAATGGACGAGACTTGATCCACTCGCCGTTGGGAGTCGTCTCTTTGGTGCGCGAGTAGCCTTCAACAATGAGCAGGTGGTACCCGCTGTCGGCGCCAGAGTCGACGGCTGACTTGGTGGAGGCGCACAACATGCCATCAGCGACGAGAGATGCGCCAGCGAAAGCCATGCCGGACAAATTAAGCTCGAATAGTAGACGCCCGCAACAAACGTTGGCCCACTATTTCTTTCTTTCCTATCAAAATCAGACTCACGGTATAATCTCACGCCATAGTGCAGGTATATATACACACACGGACCCCTGGTTAGCAGCCTAGCCGGACACCTAAGTCCGTAACCAAAACAGACCAGGACCCGATTATAAGTTTATAACGAACCAATACGGACTAGCTTGGATAGCGAATAACCAACTACCTAATCTACTACTAGTAGCGTAGTCTAGACGACTAGACCGGTCCGTACAACACCGATCACGTTTAGACCTATACAGACTCCTACACGTGCTCCTGAACAGCACACATACCCGATTAGGCAAGATGACCTTGAAGATATATATGATCATTTTTCGTAGTTATCTTCTTTTGTCGGGAAGGAGGTTGAAATCCCTAGCTTTGCATCACTATGATGCATGCCACTATAGCGTGATGATTTCCATGTAAAAAGGATACTCCGAGTAGATGCTTGATGTATGACACTTAGTTGATCATATATAGGAGTATACTATACTTACATATGTCCCGAACGAAGATAAGATATAGTAGCAAGTCAGATCTGAACTGTTGCGAGTAAAATGCTGAGAATCACACAATGTAAGCGAGCGGATTTGGGGCACGCAAGTGCAGGGGCACCGAGTCCCCTGGGCGTCCTTTCATTTTTGTCTTCTGGTTGCCAAAAAGAACTGTAAAAGGCCAAGGGCCATAAAAAATATTGGGCCGTTAAATGCCGAGGCCCAACAAGAAATTGAATGTCAAATTTCATACAAATAAAAAGGCCGAATTGGTAGGCTTTGCCCATGTAGCTTACAAAGATTAACAAGGAAAAATATATTAAATGGGCTAAATTACTGGGCTTGACCCATATAAACAAACGAACTGGACCGGGTTGATTCTAATCAACGATCTTTTCATTTAGTCGCAATTTTTTCACGTCAGCTTGCCACTTTGGATTCAACGTGGCCTGGACAGACAACCAGGACTAACGACCTTTTGTTTTGATTGTTGCCTTCAACGACCATATCACAGAGAAGGTCGTTAAGTTTCATTAAAGACAGTTAGCTTTTGTCCAACTGTTTTTGTCATAAAAAGGTCGCAAATTAAAAATAATGACTATTTAGCGACCAATAGTGATGGTCGCAAGTTGACATATTTCTTGTAGTTGTTGCTTTTGCCCATGTGTAGTATTATCGCACAAGGGCGATCGATCGAGTGAGATGAGCCGATACATTTTAGCTGTGAGCGTTGCATTCCTAACCGTTTTTTCCTGGTTTTCTAGCTTCTAACTTTGTTCTTTTCCTCCTTATTTTGATACTTTTTTCTTTTTCTTTTCTTTTTTAAGTTTTTTTAAACTTTTTTGAAATTCTTTCCAAGTTTATGAATTTTTTTAATATGCTTTTGTTTTATTTTTATCATAAATTCAAAAATGTTCGTATTTTCATAAAATGTTTAGGAATTCCAAAATATTTGAGATTTTAAAAATTATTTTGAATTTTAAAAAATGTTCCTATATCAAAATTTTGTTCAATTTTTTTTATAAATATTTGTGTTTTAGAAATATATTGGGTTTTAAAAATTATTCAAAGTAAACACACACATGCATGTTTGCATGTTGAGGTGGACTTCTTTATATGCATGGTTGCATGTTAAGATGAGTCTTTTTTCCATGCATGTCGCACAATGACGTGACATACTTGCATTTTGAGAGAAATAAGTTAGTGGGACTAACTATTTAGACGTAGAAGATTACCCGGTCGAAATTTAGCCACACACATGTGCACTTGCCAATTAGCCCGCCCCATATATGGGTCGGTTTAGTCGAAAAAATGAGTTTAAGTTGAATAGCAAGTTGATAGAATTGAGCATGATTATTATAGAGAACAATCCCTATTCCCTATTTGACATTGGTAAACAAAATGCTTCCTTTTATGGCCTTGAGAATTTGGTACTCCTTTATTTGACCCCGGCTCTAACTTTCATTCTAAATATGACAATACCGTCCATTTTAAATTCTATGGGTGCAATCACTGTAAGACGTACACGAAAAGTCACCTTCGCCCCATGCTAAGACGTACACGGCCAAAATTACTGTAAAAAGGATGTCTATTTGTCCATTCTCAATATGGCCATTTTTTTGTTTTTGAAAAATATCTAGATCCACTGTAAAAAGGATGTTTATTTGTTCAAAGAAATCTAATCTAATTTACCAAATATGAACGATGCTAAGACGTCACACGGCCAAAATCACGCTGATTGGAGTAGATGAGGTGAATTAAATAGTGTTGAGACTTGAGATTCATGGAGTTTGGGTTCAAAATTAAACATGCACCATAATTATTTCGAAGTAAACATGAATCATAATTTGTAGGGTGCAATATTTTTTTAGAGTTTTTTCTAGAATCATACTTTTTTTAGAGATAACAGAGAGAGAATAGAAAATTGTTCCTTTTAGAAGGGAGAATGATACTAAACCGCGGCCCAAGGGAGACGTTTGTCTTATAGGCCCACTTCGATATAACCTCTGTTCCCTTCCCCTCTCCTCCTTCACCTCGCGGTCTTTTCCCCAAAACCAACCACCGCCCCGCCACCTCGCCGGAGAACAACACATCCGTCGTGGCCTGCTGCCACCGCACCACCTCGCCGGAACCATACCTGAAGCAAAATCCGGCCAGCCTATACGCCTTTCTGAACTCCCAATTGTTAAAGAATATTGTGTTGTAATCTCAACCTCCTTCATTATCCCTTATTCTTTTCAAACTCTTGTAAGTCATCTTGTACGCCAAGGCAAGGTTCCTGCCCACATCAATATATACAACAACGCGGCCCCCCTCAAGGGAGTGGGAACGCTTATGATCTTACATGGTCATCAGGGCCACCTCTTCTTAAACATCTAGCACAAACCAAAACCCTAGAACACATATCATCGTCTCCATGCCTTCCTTAGTCGGCGTCGCCCTCAACCTTCGTTCGCCGCCATCTGAGAAGCTTGCAAGAGGAAATTTCATCCTCTGGAAGACACATGTTCTTCTAGCCCTGCGAGGTGCACATGTAACTAGGTCTTGGACAACTCCGATGATGCTCCATCTAGGATGGTGGAGGTCATGAAGGCGAACAAGAGCATAGCCCTAGAGCTGAACATTCTGTACGGGCCCTGGATCGCCAAAGATCAGCAGGTCCTCTCATATCTACTTAATTCCATGTCTCCGGAGATCCTTGTGCAGGTCGTCAGGAAGGATTCCACCTGCGAGCTCTGGACAACGGTTACAAATCTCTTTGCCTCACAATCGCAGTTTTGGATTACCAATCTAAGAATTGCGATCACCAACACCAAGAAGGGCACCATGTCTAGCTCGGCATACATGGCGAAGATGAAGAGCCTTGGGGGTGAACTAGCTGCTGCTGGTCGTCCCATCTCTGATCCAGAGATGGTGGACTACATCCTTGCAGGTATGGACCGCGACTACAACTGTGTGGTGGCGGCGGCGCTATCAAGAATACCATCACAACCAATGATATATTTTCTCAAATCTCTGCCTTTGATCAAAGGATGGAGATGCTAGGCGACTCGTCTTCAGGCGGGTTTCACAGATCTGCAAACGCGGTCTACAGAGGCCGTGGCCATTCCCGCGGTAGGTCACATCGCAGGCGAGCAGGAAGGGGATGCGGCCATATTGACCGCGGTGACCGCCAGCCCTCTCCTACCAGTGGAGGCGGCTGCTTCAAGGGACGCCCTTGATAGCAACAACAACAGTAGGCGCGTGAACAGGAGCACGACTATCCTGAATGTCAGATATGCTACAAGCATCATCCAGGGGGTGCACGTGTTTGCTGGTGGCGCTGTGAAGAGAATGATCAAGAAGAAAAGGAGGCGCATGCTGTCTCCTATGGCGTGGATACCAACTGGCATGCCGATAGTGCAGCAACAAACCACATCACATGTGGACTTGACAAGTTGACGATGCGGGAGAAGTACAATGGAGGCAACCAAATTCGCATGGCAAGCGGTCCTGGTATGGATATCACACACATTGGTAGTTCAACTGTTAAAAATCCCGTGAAACTTTTGCACTTGAAAGATGTCTTGCATGTTCCTCAAACATCGAAAAATCTTTTTTTCGTTCATCGATTCACTCTTGATAACAATGTTCTTATAGAATTCTATCCTTATTTTTTCTTGGTTAAGGACTTGACAACACTACTAGAAAAACGGCTATTGCTAATATGGACATTAATGGCGCACTATACATGTGGTGCCACTACAAGAAATATGTCAACTTATGACCTTCTGTCAGTGACCCTGGAAGAACTGGTCATAGATTTATGACCATTTGAGACCAATTGGTCAAAGGCTATTCGAGGGGCTCCAAACCCTAAACCATTGCGACCATTTTGGTCAGAAAGGTCATAATTTCCTTACACGAAATGGTCATAAAGCAAACAGCACTAATCCGCTGCCTTATTTCTAGTTGTTAACGACCAATATAGATGGTCATAGCCTTGTAAATTGTGGTGGGTTGCTATGACTAGGCGCCACCTCATCTGTTTTGCCTATGTGTCATGTCCATGTGGCAGTTTGCCCTAGGTTTGAAGCAACCTATATTTCTAGATTCCCAAAATTCCCCAAAAATCTCATAAATTCTTTGGGTCATATCTTTGTCAAATATGTAAAAACCTTCCTTGCCTAGTTCAAAAATAATTCAAAAATATTCATTTTCCTATTCATTCGTAACAACAGTTTGTGAAGGAAGTACCACTTTGGCATCTCCAAATAGTATCCATTTTCTACAGTGCTTTCCTATGCCCAAATAACCATCCTCCACCAAATGCCAGCTCAATCCATTCATTATTTTGAGCTGAGCTTCAACATTCGTATTTATGTCCAGTGTGGTAGCTTGCAAAGCAAGTACCACCTAGGCTCCTCCTTTTGAGCTGAAAACTTGTGAAGACAGTCTTCTTAGTAACTGATCATCCTCAGCCAAAATTCACGCCCATTAGCCATCTACATTTCCCGTACCGCTAATCAAACACTTGGCTGCTAATTCATGTTTGAGCATCGATCGGTCTCCTCGTGAGAATCTTATGTTGTAATTTTCTTCCTATCACCTACCTGGGGAGTGCCCAACCAACTAGACATGCCTAGACCGCCCAGAACACATGGCAACGCCATGGTCACGCGGTGACCAAGCGGCGGGCATGCGAGTTTACACGCTCTAGAGTTGGGGTCCTCGGCCACCGCCCAAACCTCGACGTATCGCCACCATACCATGTATTTATGATTAAATAGGTACTTATGTAACTAGAAATGATTTTTGGATAAAATAAATAGCAAACTATGAGGCAGCTGCAGTTCAAATTTGACCCGCTTCCAACTGAATCGGTGAAAATTTGTCTTTTTCACGAGAGGTGGATCAAAACTTTTTACACCCAACCATTTTGTCAATTATGCATTAAGTATGTCCTAGTATTTTAGAAAAACGATTTGGTCCAATTTTGCAACCATTGTTTTGGAGGTCCTTCACAAAAAAACCTCCTTTTGGGCACTCGAAAAATGGAAAATGGTTTTTTCGTTCAAAGAAAATAAAAACTTCCTTAGGCAACATTGTTTTCCATTCCAATATGCTCCCTTGTGCACAATATGAGATCATTTGAACAAACTATGCCATGAATGTGGCCATAAGATTGATCATTTGGCTTGTAAGCCATGAATCTTCACACTTGATAGCTCATTTCTGAGAACACTTTTTTAAAATAATTACCTTATTACAAGTTTATTATTTTTCCTGGAAACTTGGTCACATATAATGACACAATGCGAAGGTTTTCCAATTTTTTGATTTTTTTTGAATTTTTTATGCCCGTTTCAAAATGCGGTCAAAACGGCGGGCTTGACCGTTCCATGCTAGTGGTTGAATCTTGGAAAATTTTTGATGTTTCTCTGATTAAATAGATACTTATGTACCTAGAAATGATTTTTGGAAAAAATAAATAGCAAACTATGAGGCAGCTGTAGTTCAAATTTGACCCGCTTCCAACTGAATCGACGGCAATTTGTCTTTTTCACCAGAGGTGGATCAAAACTTTTTTCACCCAACCATTTTGTCAATAGTGCATTAAATATGACCTAGTATTTTATAAAATTGATTTGGTTCATTTTTGCAACAATTATTTGGTAGTTCCTTCACAAAAAAATCCTCCTTTTGGGCACTCGGAAAATAAAAAATGAAATTTCCGTGCAAAGAAAATGAAAACTTCCTTAGGCAACATTGTTTGGAATTCCAAGATGTACCCTTGTGCACAATATGAGATCATTTGAACAAACTATGCCATGAATGTAGCCATAAGATTGATCATTTGGCTTGAAAGCCATGAATCTTCACGCATGATAGCTCATTTCTGAGAACATTTTTTTAAAATAATTTCCGTATTACAAGTTTAATATTTTTCCTGGAAACTTGGTCACATATAATGACACAATGCGAAGGTTTCCCAATTTTTTTATTTTTTTTTGAATTTTTTATGCCCGTTTCAAAATGCGGTCAAAACGGCGGGAATGACCGTTCCTAGCTCGTTGTTGAATCTTGGAATTTTTTGGTGTTTCTCTGATTAAATAGATACTTATGTACCTAGGAATGATTTTTGGAAAAAATAAATAGCAAACTATGAGGCAGCTTCAGTTCAAATTTGACCCGTTTCCAGCTGGATCGGCGGAAATTTGTCTCTTTCACGAGAGGTGGATCAAAACTTTTTGCACCCAACAATTTTGTCAATTGTGCATTAAATATGTCCTAGTATTTTAGAAAATTGATTTGGTCCAATTTTGCAACAATTATTCGGTAGTTCCTTCACAAAAAAACCTCCTTTTGGGCACTCGGAAAATGAAAAATGGTTTTTTCGTGCAAAGAAAGTGAAAACTCCCTTAGGCAACATTGTTTGGAATTCCAATATGCACCCTTGTGCACAATATGAGATCATTTGCACAAACTATGCCATGAATGTGGCCATAAGATTGATCATTTGGCTTGAAAGCCATGAATCTTCACGCATGATAGCTCATTTCGAGAACACTTTTTAAAATAATTTCCAGACACAAGTTTATTATTTTTCCTGGAAACTTGGTCAAATATAATGACACAATCTGAAGGTTTTCCAATTTTTGATTTTTTGAATTTTTATTCCGTTTCAAAATGCGGTCAAAACGACGGAATGACCGTTCCTAGCTAGTTGTTGAATTTTATAATTTTTGGTGTTTCTCGATTAAATAGATACTTATGTACCTAGAAATGATTTTGGAAAAATAAAGAGCAAACTATGAGACAGCTACAGTTTAAATTTGACCCGCTTTAAAATGAATCATGGATATTTGTCTTTTTCACGAGAGGTGGATAAAAGCTTTGGACACTCAACTATTTGGTAGTTGTGCATTATATATGGCCTATTATTTTAGAAAATTGATTTGGTAAAATTTTACAACAAATATATAGTATGTCCTTCACAAAAAACTCATTTTGGACACTTTAAAAATGGAAAATGATTTAAAAAAACTAATTTCTCCTAACTCTTTTAAAAGATATTTGTCTTATTTCGATTTGTCATTATTCCTGAAAACTAAGGTCAAATTTGATGAAACATGAGAAGGTATTTTATTTTTATTTTTATTTTTCAGATCATAAAATAGCCAATATGATTTAGCACCTTACTTTTAGTCGATTACGACCAATGTAGATGGTCAAAAAATGTAGTACTGATATACTGCGTTCTGATTGGTCCAGGAGCATCTCACACGGATCGTGCCTAATCATCGTCGGATGCTCCTGATCCAACGGCCCGCCTGTCTCACCCACATCGCCCAACCCACAACCCGCACTCCCTCCCACGCACCCAACCGCACCCAACCCCTCGTGCCCTCCTCTCTCTCTCTCTTGAACCCTAGCGCTCCACTCCTCCCTGGCCGCCGCCACCTCCGGCGCCCTCTGTCCGCCACCACCTCCTGCGCCCTCTGTCCGGCGAGATCCACATGGATTGATCCCCTCCAATCCGCCACCACCTCTGGCGCCCTCTGTCCGGCAAGATCCATATGGATCGATCCCCTCCAACCCTCCAACCCACGACTCCTCCTCCTCTCCTCCTCTCTGGATCTCTGGATCGGCCCAACCGCCAGCCCCAATTTGTTCGTTCAGTTAATCGGCTCGGCTCCATCGGCACGCCAAATCTCCATGACCAGCCGCCTTTCCCTCCCGTAGCCGACATGCCTAGGAAGGAGCGCGACGCCGAGGGCAGCCGGAGCTCGTCAGGGCGGCGGCGGCGGCGGTCGCCGTCCGACTCGGACTCGGACTCTGACTCCGGTGGCTCGCCCCGCCAGGGCCGGAGCCGCCACCACCGCAGGAGCCGCTGCAAGGCCGCCCCGTCCTCCTCCTCCTCCTCCTCCTCCAGCGGCGCGAGCGATTCAGCAGGCGTCCGGCCCGGCCCGACTCGGGACCGCCAAGGAGGCGGAGCGGAGCGCCAAGCGCGGGGGTGTCACCGAGGAGCAGATCCTGGAGTACATGTCCAAGAAGGCGCAGAAGAAGGTGGGGGTTTCCGCTCGGCTACCTTCCTGCCCCGCGCCTAGGGTTTCCATTGCTAACTTGTTTGTCGATGATGCTGCTTCTGCAGGCCGAGAAGGTGGCCAAGAAGATGAAGGACAACGCGGTGTCGGGCTACTCCAACGATTCCAACCCTTTTGGCGATCCCAACCTCACAAAGAAGTATGCGCATTCGCCCCTCCTCCGATAACATTACACATTGCATTGGTGATGCTTGCTTTACCAGTAGAAACTTGGGTTGGCACCTGTTTGCTTATATGCTCCTAACTTTGCTGTTACAACCGATAACATTACACATTTCTGCTCCTAACTTTGCTGTTACAAACATTGTACTTCTTCATTTGTTTGCCGGTTGTCCTAATTATGTACAGTTTGTGGTCCACTTTCAGAGCAATCTATAGTGTTGCAAACTGAATTACTACTGCTTTGTCTTATGGATACAAATCTGAAAAGAATTTTATGCGAGCACAGATAAACCATCCACCTTTGATGATTTCTACAGTGGGAACAAGGCCTTGCTTATTTGTAAATAGCTTTGGAAGTCGATTAGTAGCCTAAGTATCTTGTGTGTATGCTTATATGCTTTATGGCATATTTCTTGTACCAACAATATAATATAAATTTGTGAGTATACCTTCTGTTGTCAAAGCAGAGAGTAGTTCCTTGTAATTTCAATTTATCTTCTGGAGTGTCATTTCAGTTAATCTTCTGCTAATGCTACTTAGTATGTGCTCACGTATTCATGCTGGAAAGATAATAATGTTGTTAGATTGCTTACTGTTCTTTCATTTCTGCATACGGCTTACTCTGTTTCCCCGCACTCTGCATATGCCCTGTTCCGAGGGAGTGCTTTTGTTTCATGCGCGATAAACTGGCCGTTGCTAACTTGTCTTTGGCGTCTTGTATGGAGCAGTAGCTGACAGCGACTGACTGTGTGGAGCAACAGTTTGTCTTGCTTCTGTCCTGCTATGGATGAATGCTTCTTGAATGCATCTTGTCTTTGGTTCATTTTGTAGTACAGTAGAATGGATGCATATGCTCTGTACGTGTTCATCTCTTCAAATTTGTGCAACAGCAGTTTGGAGCTTCCATTCTGCTATGGTGTCTTTGCTTAATTTGTACTACTATTAGAATGCAGACATTGCTTTGGTCCCAAATAATCTGTTGCTTGCTTCGGATAAGTTGACATGTTGTGCATATAATCTGTGTGAAGTTGTGAACAACAACAGATACAGAGCTGGCCTCTTTGTTTTTCACGGAGAGCCTGCTGCAGCTTTTCTGTTGCCATTGACTCAAATTGTCGGCCTCCCAATTCTTATCCAACCTTTTACTGCTCCTGGCAAACTGAATTGCTGGCCTCCCCTTGCTTGCTTCATCTCTCGTAGTTCTGTTAGATGCTCTACTTCTTAGTAGTGTGTAGGGGTCTTGTTGCTTGTCTCTGTCTGGATCCGGCATGTGCCAGCCTCATGATGCCAACATGTTTGTTGTAAAAACCTTATCAATGCTGAATCGTTCAAACATTAATATGCTTGCTAGACTAGCCAATCTTATGGCTCAACTAATTGATGGCAGCCAAATTCCGCTAGTCTTGCCTTCATCTCCGAGGCAGGCAGGCGCATCGGACGATGCACTAGCCTCTCCGCCGCCTTTCCTTTTATTTAGAACGACACTTCATCCCATCCGGCTGTTACGACAATGTTAGGCCAACATGCTCATGTTTCAGTTTACCCACTCCTAGCTAGCAAAGCAGATGTCTTGTTTCCTTCCTCTTTGATTTGTTTGAGTACTGTCTGCACGTTAGTTTTTTCGTTGATTAGTTGGTATTTTCTGCTCATCTATGTTTGACATATATTTGTTCTATTTGAAGGTGCATATTGTATAAGATGGGAAATGGACAACTCCAACCATTCCAAACCAGTTCAAGCGGCCATGGAAACAAAAGGTACACCATGAACTATCTCATGGCAATATGACTAGGTAGTCTATTTGCTTAGACAAGCAGCGATGTGTATTACAAGTTCTGAGCTGAGATTTCTGTGTATTCAGAATATCAACAAGGGCAAAGTGGAAGGCACCTCTGGTCGACAACCCAGGTAACCTGAGCTTACACACTGCTATACTTTCTTTCGAACTTATTCTTTGAAAATTCAAAGCTTATGCAGTTTTGCTACAAGTACCATAATTTACATTGAAGATATTGTATTCTGTTGCTGTATCATTGTTTAATAAAACCACAACATGATGCTCACATGAGATATACACATGTTTCTGTGCTGTTTGATTCAAGCTTACTGTCGTTATAATGTATTCTATTGCTGTTTTGCTACAAGCTGTGTGTTGATTTGATAACAGGAGTTTCCTTGTCCTAGTCCTATACTGCATTTTGACTCCTATGTTTCTGTGCGCGTGTTTTTAATTGATGTTGTTTCGACTTTGAACTGCTTCTGCATATGGCCTATACTGCAATTGAGATTTAAATTTGTGGTTGTTCCTCTTTTACAGATGCTCAAGTGTGAAGTGTGAAGCAAGTGTGAAGTCGTGAAGTGTGAAGCCGTCAAGTTCTACTTAGTAAAGAGTAGCATATTGTAGCATATATGTGTTGTAAAGATTGTAATAGATTTATTTAGTGGTATATTTGATGAAATTTATGTGTCCTTTTTGATTATGTATGTGATCTGAAAACTTGTGAAATGGAAACTTGACCAATGGGTCCACTTATGAAAATAATCATCAAATTTGTACATTTCGACATGTGGGACCAATTTGAGAGATGATCATGACAAGTGGGACCCATTTGACTAGTGGGACCAGCTTGAATATATAATGGCTGAAAATAGAAAAGCAATAAAAATAAAAGGCCATGGGCCAACAATAAAAAAGGCTACAACGTTGGGCTAGGCCCATGAAATCGACCAAAATTGACACGAAAAAAATATAGAAAGGTTGAATTAATGGGCTCGGCCCATGTAGAAAACCGAATTGGACTGGCTGAATCTTGTGCCACATCACTTGCCACGCTGGATGCCTACGTGGCTTGGGAGGTTGCTAGTGACCAAAACGCCACAGAGGAATATTTTGGTCAGAACGTCTTTGACCATTCCGAAGAAAGGTCGTTATAGTCGATTTCTGACGGCCACTTTTGACCTTCTATTTTGGTCACAAAAAGGTCGTAAATGGAAATTTGTGACCTTTCAATGACCAATAGTGGTGGTCACAAGTTGACATATTTCTTGTAGTGTGCGCCACTGCTATATAGCAGTGGCGCACCATGTGTAGGTGCGCCATTAATAACCAAAACAGCAATGGTGCACCAGGTGAAAAGTGCGCCATTTCTAAGTTTGACCAAGGTTTGACCCAGTCATACACATAGTAATGGCGCACTTTGTATATGTGTACGGCTGGGTCAAACGTTGGTCAAACTTAGTAATGACGCACCTCTACAATGTTGACATAGTAATGGCGCACCTCTACAAAGTGCGCCATTACTATGTGTACGACTGGGTCAAATGTTGATCAAACTTAGTAATGGCGCACTCTGCATAGGTGCGCCATTACTATGTCAAACTTAGTAATGGCGCACCTATACAAAGTGCGCGACTACTAACTTTGACCAAGGTTTGACCAAGTCATACACATAGTGATGGCACACTTTTTGAAGGTGTGCCATTACTAACTTTGCAAAAATGTTCAAAATATGATACATAATATGACCGGGAAGTTTGAAAAATATCACCAAATGCACCCCCACCCCCATCCACCCCCTGGACCGTCTTTTCGGTATAAAACAAAATAAAAGGAAATGATGGAAATGTCAAAAAAATACAAGAAAATAAGTTTCCCATGTGATATGTGGTCTAGTTGTTGGGAAAATTTACAAACATGAATTTTGACTTTATTTGCAAAATCTCTCTGCAATTTAGTAAAATGGGCATAACTTTTGCATACGAACTCGGATTAAAAAGTTTTTTATATGAAAAATCATCTACTCGAAAAGTTACATCCGAATTCAACAGAATAAAAGATTCAAACTTAACAGAATAAAAGACATGAGGCTTTTAAGATCTAGAGGGGGGAAATGAAAAAAAATTCAAACTTAGTAATGGCGCATCATTTGCTAGGTGCGCCACTAGTAACAGAAAAAAAAATTGGTTTCGATTTTTTTTTGAAAAAATGTTCAAAATATGATACGTAATATGACCGGGAAGTTTGAAATATTTTTTTCCAAAATTTCATCACACTCATGAACATGAACAAAGTCCTAGACATCAATAAGGTTTAATAGGATTGATACGATAGATATATCAACAAGTGCCTGTTAAGTGAGCTGGTGCTGGGGTTGGATAGAACTGAGAAGTTAAGCATGCTTGGGCTGGAGTAGTGTGAGGATGGGTAACCTTCCGGGAAGTTTGACCACGGAGTGCGATTTGACTTGAGATTAAGCATATTGACCCAAGATTAAGCCATAGTGACCCGAGATTACGAAAAAAAATTGAAAAAAAAATTGTTAGTAATGGCGCACTTCTATGAGGTGCGCCATTACTAAGTCTCATAGTAATGATGCACTGTTGGACATAATAATGACGCACTATGTGGTGCGCCACTATTATCTGGGATACTAATGGCGCACCTCTGGTGCATGGGAGGTATCTACCAACTCATATCATCATCCCCATCTTCATGAACAAATAAACAAACAAATATTGTCACCAAGCCATCATCATCAAGGTGGCACAGTAGTTTGGGTCATCCATCTTCAGTCATAGTTAAATATGTTCTTAGCAAAAATAAACTCTCTTATGACTCTAGTGTTGAGTCAGTTTGTGATCCGCGTCAACAAGCCAAAATTCATCAATACCTTACCCTATTTCCACCAGTGTATCTACTGCTCCACTACAACTCATATTTCAGATGTATGGGGACCAGCCCCTACTTCAGTTGGTAGATTTTTCTATTATGTAAGCTTTATAGATGATTATAGTAAATTTACATGGATTTACTTATTAAAGAAACGGTCTGATGTATTCCAAGTCTTTATCAATTTCCTCATGTTGAACGCAAACTGAACTCCAAAATCATTGCCATGCAAACTGACTGGGGTGGTGAGTATGAAAACTTGAACTCTTTTTTCCAAAAGCTTGGCATCTCACATCATGTCTCTTGCCCACATGCTCATTAACAAAACGGATCCGCTGAAAGAAAGCACCGTCACATAACTGATATGGGACTAGCATTGCTAGCCAATGCATCCATGCCACTTAAATTTTGGGATGAAGCATTTTTAACTGCCACAAACCTTATCAATTTTTTTCCAAGTAAAGTTATCAAACTTGAAACACCCATTACACGACTCCTTGGTGTCACACCCAATGACACATCTCTTTCTATTTTTGGGTGCGCTTGTTGGCCCAACCTTAGACCCTACAACACACGCTAAGTCGCTTACCGCTAAGGTGTGTCTTTTTAGGCTATAGCTGTTGGAAATATGCCCCAGAGGCAATAATAAAATGGTTATTATTATATTTCCTTGTTCATGATAATCGTTTATTATCCATGCTATAATTCTATTGATTGGAAACTCAAATACATGTGTGGATACATAGATAACAACATGTCCCTAGTGAGCCTCTACCGGACTAGCTCGTTGATCGAAGATGGCTATGGTTTCCTAGCCATAGACATGAGTTGTCATTTGATAACGGGATCACATCATTAGGAGAATGATGTGATGGACAAGACCCAAACAATGAATGTAGCATATGACCGTGTCAAGTTTATTGCTATCGTTTTCTGCATGTCAAGTATATGTTCCTATGACCATGAGATCGTGCAACTCACTGACATCGGAGGAGTACCTTGTGTGTACCAAACATCACAACATAATTGGGTGACTATAAAGGTGCTCTACAGGTGTCTCTGAGGTTGTCTGTTGAGTTGGCATGGATCAAGCCTAGGATTTGTCACTCCGTATGACGGAGAGGTATCTCAGGGCCCACTCAGTAAAACAGTATAACAATGAGCTTGCAAGCAATGTGACTAATGAGTTAGCCACGGGATATTGTATTATGTAACGAGTAGAGACACTTGCCGATAGCGAGAATGAAATAGGTATGGAGATACCGACGATCGGATCTCGGCTAAGTAACATACCGATAGACAAAGGGAACTACATACGGGATTAGCTGAATCCTTAACATCGAGGTTTGTCCAATAAGGTCTTCATAGAATATGTGTGAACCAATATGGGCATCTAGCTCCCTTTATTGGTTATTCACCGTAGAGGTGTCTCGGTCATGTCTGCATAGTTCTCGAACCTGTAGGGTCTACATACTTAATGTTTGGTGACGATATAAGTTTAGTTGAGTCATTATGGTGGTTACTGAAGGTTGTTTGGAGTCCTAGATGAAATCCCGGACGTGAAGAGGAACTCCCGAATGGTCCGGAGGTGAAGATCGATGTATTGGATGAAGGGTATTGGAGTCCGGAAGTGTTCTGGAGATACCGGGTGATGACCAGCATGATTGAAAGGGGTTTCGGGGGGCCTGGCAAGTGTTGGGGGCCTCATGGGCCAAGGGAAGGGAGCACACCAGGGCACTAAGGGGTTGTGCGCCCCCAAGCCCCCATCCCATCACTACTAGGGAAAACCCTAGCAGTAGCGTGTGTTTAAAGCCTATCAGTAGCACGGGGTACTGCGCTACTAGTAAGGCACTATAGCTAAAGATTAGCAGTAGCGTGGGTTGGACCGCGCTACTGCTATATCGACTTAGTAGCAGCGCTTTCTAAAACAAGCGCTACTGGTAATTAGTAGTAGCGCTTCTCCTAGCACGCGCTACTACTATTATTCTGTATTTCTTTTTTATTTCATGTTGTATTCATACACCTTTATACAAGTTTTCTTACCGCAGCAATTTAGAGAATGATTTTACATCATTTTACATCATAATGAGTTATTACATCAGCGGGAGAAAGAACCGTGGACTAGTTTCAAGTGGATGGACATCCACTTGAAACTAATCCACGGTTCTTTCACCCAATGATATAATAAATATCATCATCATCATCATCATATCTTTAACAACTTATCATCATAATACATCATTGTCATATAACACCTCCTCATGATCATCATTTTCATCAATGAGAGATCACATACAAGTTGGTCACTAGACATAATCACAACTACTCATCATCATCAACTCTCATAAACATATTGTACCTCATAGGACCTACTACATTCTCTTTGGACCTACTATATTATCTTAGGTAAAATAGCATAAAACAAGATAGCCCCTGACTCTCAATTATGGAGAATGGATATTATCCTGTCTCCAATTCTTGCCTTTCGCACAATGTTGCTTCCAAGAACCTCCTTATGAATGTCCATACATTTGTTCCGTTCTTTGATTATCATGTGTTCACCGTTTTTAGAAATCCGGTATGCACAGGTGAGATTCGTAGGACGACCTGGCTGTATGTTCAGAACATCAAGGCGACCATTCTGATACATCAAATGAGGCACACAATCCATTGGGATTTTTTGTTGAAAACATAGTAATAACTTTGTAGTTAGCAATGTAGTTCTGTTTTAGAAGTATGCAAAAGATGCATGGATGTTGTAATAGTAAAAAATCTTACCAGGAAATCTCCATGGAAGTTATCGTTGTTCAACACATGCACTAGTGGCACGTATTCACCATAATTTGGAGGAGTTCGATAAAATGCATTGTAATTCTCAATGTCAGTACAATATGCGACTGATGATTTTCTCTTAATAAGTTAACTCGAGCCATCGGTGTAGTTGGTTACGCTTACCATCTTCCGCACACTCTTTAAAGAATGAAAATAAGCTATCAATGGAAATAAGCTGTCGACTGTTTTGAAATAAAAAATATAAATTACTTAATAACTATGTTTGAGGAACTCACATAGCGGTAGAATTGGAAGCGTATCAACAAGAACCCAAATGTCCAAATTGTCTTGGTCGATGTCAGGATCACCAAGGTCCATGGTGATAAACATACCCTCTTGAAAATCATACATCTTGCAAAGTGCTTCCCATCCCGGGCAACCAAAATTGGATACGCTCTCAGAATTGTATAGATTTACCTCAAAATCCATACCATGATGGGTCCTTAGGTTAATTTTCTTTGTGTCATTCCTCTCATGATCTTCAAAACCCATCCTCTCCAAGACATAGCGTCTTGCATGACATGTGATAAGCTAGTCGAATTGTAAAAGATGAAAATTACACGTTGAAGTAGTAGAAGTCGAGCTTAATTACGAAAAAACACTTAGCGTCGTAGCGTACCGTTTCACAATTGAAGGCCTCCTCGAGCTTAATGCTGAAGCGCCGACCTTCGTCCAGGTGAGGCCTGTCGCAGGAACCCCGGTTGTCGCCGCACCAGGAGCACTCCCCGGGACCTTCTTCGTCCGATGACATTTCCTATGTTCATAATTCAAATATTAAACTTGTACAATTAAATATGTACTACAAAAACTAAATTAGATCATTATTATTCATCATGGGTTGACAATCGGTCTATCGAGTCTTTTCTTGAAAACTCTCAGCTCACGTGGTGTATATATGGGACCGTCGGTGATGGTAGCTCCTCCTTTCATTCCTAAGTGCATTACACCAAATTGTCTAGCACATGGGAACGAAGGGGAAGCTACCCCCACGACAACAGTCGGGATTCTTTGTCCTCTCATATATGGTGGATACTCTCCCTCACTGATTCCTCTCTGACATTTGCGACCATCGGTGATGGTCGTTACTCCTCCTTCCCCTAGTGCATAACAAAGTTCTAGCACCTGGAGAAGAAGGAGAAACGACCCCCACTACAACAGTCGGGATTCTTCGGCCTCGACGGTCTTAAAGTCAACCCAAAATATCATTTAATTATCTTTCTAGAAAATCCAGGCCACTCGATATTTCCTACATATTCTAGAACAAGTCATGCCAAATTTCACGGAAAATTCCAACATGACCTTTGCTAAAACAGGACATATCGAGCGCCTGAAATTTGCCGGAACAGAAATTAATCAACACTCTGGCAAAACATAGGCCACTCAGAGGTGTATCCTGCAAACATGACAGACCACTTGGGCAACCACATATCCTATTTGAGCAACACAAGATATACATGTTTTTATCTACATCATATCTTATAGGACTCATATTGACATGCAGATTTGGCTGGTCTCACCTCAAGGTCGGAGGGGGTCGGTGACGGGGACGGCGGCGGGGATGATGGAGGGGCTCCTTGATTTCTGCAAAAACAAAAACCCTATAAGTTATCACTAATGATCCCGAATAGTTCTTACTAAAAAAATGTGACATGTTCAACTAGTTCTATTAATTCAACTAGTTCTTACTAAAAATAAACTTACTATAAATAGAAATAAACTAGTTCTTTCTAAAAATAAACTAGTTCAACTAGTTATATTAATTTTCTTCCTAAAAATACATTAGTTCTATTCATTCAACTAGTTCTTACTAAAACCGAACTAGTTCAAATAGTTTATTAGTTTACTTACTAGTTATTTTAAACACTTAGTAAAAACAGTAAAAAAACATCATTATACAATAGTAGAAAATAGGAAAAAAAGAGATGGAGGGAGGAGGAAGAAGGAGAGAGGAGGAGGGGGAGGAGGCCGGTGGGATCGGAGGAGGGAGGGGCGGGGGAGGAGGGGGAGGGGGCGGCCGGAGGAGGGTGGGGGCGGGGGGTGGAGGGGGAGGGGGCGGCTGGAGGAGGAGGAGGGAGGGGCAGGGGTGGAGGGGGAAGCGGCGGCCGGAGAAGGAGGGAGGGGGCGGCCGGAGGAGGAGGAGGGAGGAGCGGTGGGAGGAGGGCGGTCGGAGGAGGATGAGGGAGGAGGGCGGTGGAAGGAGGGAGTACCTCGGCGAGGAGCAGCGCGGCGGCGGCGGACGATGAGTTCGGTGCGGGCGAGACCGAGTGAGAGGGAGAGAGTGAGTGAGAGGGTACAGTGAACCTCTCTAGGTATAAGGTAAGTAAGTAGTAGCGCGTTTCAGATAAACGCGCTACTACTAAGGGACTTAGCAGTAGCGCGTGTAAGGCATACACACTACTGCTAAATGGGGCTAGCCATCTGCGACCAGTACAAGTGTAGCAGCAACGCGCTTTAGCACAACGCGCTACTGCTAAAGTAGTAGAAGTAGCACGGTTTATTTAAACTTGCTACTGCTAAGTAGCAGTAGCGACCTGTTTTGTCCAGCGATACTGCTAAGATGCTGTGTATAAGGTTTTCCCTAGTAGTGCATGTTCCTTGAGGAGGTGGGTCGCCTCCCTATGGTTTCCTCCACTTGCCTTGCACTAGTAGAAAAAAGCCCCATTCGTCCTGGTTCGTGAGGGCCATTTGTCCCAGTTGCCGAACCGGGACTAAAGGGTCGGTACTAAAGCCCTACACTTTTAGTCCTGATTTGCCCAGGGACCGGGACAGATGAGGCTCCACGTGGCCGCTGCCGCTTGCCCAGGAAGGAGAACCTTTTGTCCCGGTTGGTGCCACCAACCGGGACCAAAAGGCTTCCACGCGTCAGCAGTTCAGGGGCTGGGGTTTTGGAATTTTTTTCTGAAGGGGGTGGGGGTGGGGGTTTTGGGGGTTTGTAGGGTTAATTTAGGGGTTTCATATATTGTGTTAGCTAGCTAATAGAGAGAAGTGTCCTCCCTTATCTCCGTGCTTGGTCGACTCTACGTACTATACGTATAGAGAGGACTCGACACGCTAGGTAGCTAGTAAGCAAATGAAGGAAACTATTAAGTACAGAAGATCGTCATGAACATATACAGAGAGAAGTGACCGAACTCTCCTTCTCCGAGAGATTGGTCGAACAACAAGTTTTCATATATATATATATATATATATATATATAGAGAGAGAGAGAGAGACACACACACAATGTGTAAGATCTCTTACAATACCCTAACATATGAACTCAACTTCCACATGCATGGTATTCTCCGGCTTTATTGATGACGTGGTCAAGAAAGAATCCAGCCAATTCCTCTTGAATTGCTCGCATGCGATCTTGTGGTAGGAGTTCATTCCGCATCTGTCACATCTAATTTGAATAAGGGGGTCAATACATATATATGAATGAAACTCAACAGAAATGTTGGTAATAAAATAAACTTGTGAATATTTTTGCTTACGCACTTCATATTGTCTTTTAGAGTAGCCCTGCCTATTCTTGGCCGTCGCGTTGTAGATGAACTCGTAGACGTAGTATCCATAGTAATTATTCCCGGCTTTCTGCCACAAGCACTTTATGAGAAATAGAGGTCAAGCAAACTGATAATGAAGCAGTATAAATGGCATAGATGAAAGTAGCTAGAATCAACGGGAGATGCGTGGAACTAGCTAGCTAGTAGTACTTACTTTCAGGTATTTCCATCACAGATCCCGCGGTAGTCCCGGAACTTGTGCGGCGAATACTTTCCAAACCATGCGAGACAAAGAAAACAATTACTTGATATCATGAAATGAACAAAGTTGCCGATATGGTGCGATAATGATCGATTCAACTTACTTGTTGAGTATTTTAGACATGTCCGCATAGTCCTCAGGATCTTTTTGTCTCGAGTCTAAGACGTTTACTAGTCCCTGCTCAATCTTAACCTCTAGGAGAATATAGTGGAACCTGCGCACACATGCATAACTCATCAATTACATTAATTACTATAACCTCGATTAATAATTAAGGGAAACCGAATATGCACAAGACAGTAACACTCACTTGAAGTTGTAAGGAAAGAGTATTGTATCTTTGTTTTGATTTATTACCAACGATCGTAGCAAGTTTTCCTCGGTTTCTTTGGCATGAAATTTAACCGTATATTCATCTATGAGATTTGTGTTAATGAACCCAATATCATACATTTCAGCTTTTCTGCATTCGACGATCTTCACTCTGCATAATATAGTGAGCATAACTATATATACATGCAATGAAAGAGCTGAGCTATATATAGAGACTTAATGACAGAAGTAGTACTTACAGACAGTAGCAAGTGACCGTTAATTTATCGAGGGCCTTTTGATTGAAAAACTGGAAGAACTCCTAAAATGGAACAGACAACTGCTCAACCAACGAGGTCGTGCTAATCCTCTTTAACTTTCAGCGTCAAAGTATCGATTTTCTTCCCAGACTTTCTGCAGGATTCCATGTACCAATCATGGAATCTTCACATCATCGTTGTTAGAGTAATTCCATCTTTGACGAGAGGCTTCCCGTACTCGTATTTGAATTCGTCCACCTCCATTATATCAAAATGTGCATCATCGTCGTGCATGTAATCTGCAAGATTGGTACCGGGCAAGATCCCCGGATGATTAGCAACAATATCGCTAGACACCTTGAGCGGGGGCACGATTGGTTCGCTTGTTCGCCGAGCTGGGGAATTTTTTCCCACTTCTTTGTTCTTGTAAACTTTTGTCACTACAAGTACTTCCTGACCACTTTGCTTCCTTATATGTCCTTTCAGTAATGCACTCATAGTTGGTTTGCGGGGGAGATGGTGGTGGTCGCTGTAGGGCATCCAAAGTGCGCTTCGCTTTCACCAAATCTATCTTCTCCTCCGGAGATGGATGTTTCTTAGCTCTTTGCGTTTTGAAGTAGTCCTTCACTTGGGCTTGACAGATCTATGCGTTTTCCTGTTCGGTCATCTCGTATGGTAAGTTCTCTAGAGTCTTGAGAGATGGACCGAATCTGTATTGCCTCCCGCCTCTAGCTGTACTGCTAGACGCCGGAGCAGGCCGAGCGGCTACGGCTGTCTTCTTTCGTTGCTTACAAGGCGGAGGAGAAGGACTACGACGCGCTGGAGCAGCCAGAGTGGCGGCGGGTCTCTTCCGCCCTTGCTGACGAGGCGGAGAAGGAGGAGGCTGACAGCTCAGGCGCGCCGACGCAGGCAGAGAAGGAGGCGGAGTGCCGCCGTGCGCCGAAGGAGGTGGAGTGCCCTGATCAGTCGTCGGAGGAGTAGGCGAAGGAGGAGGCGGAGTGCCCTGACTCGCCGGAGGAGGTGGAGGAGGTGGAGGCATCCAGTTCGGATGGTTGATGAGCTCCTTCCGGCATAGGCATGGAGTCTTCAGAGAAGAATCCAACTGAGTCTCCCCTTCACCAGTAGGGTGGTCAAGAACGAGCTCCTCAAATCCCTCCGTTATTTTGTCCACCGTCACCCTAGCACATCCTTCTAGAATTGGACAGCAGTGAGAAGTTGCGCCGGGTTCAGGAGGTCGAATAGAGCCGACAGCCGCCTTGACTTTGTAGTTCTGCCATTGCGTCATAAGGTGGCAATGTTGAGACTCCATGATAGCATCCACTGGGTAGCTAGCAGGAGCTGTGAACACAGGCTCTAGTTGAAGCAGCTCGGCAGAAGCCACCCTTGCTTCTCTGCTGAGATGGCGAGGTAGCTTCGGCAGGTTGCTTGCTTCGAACTGCTTCTCATTCCTCTAGCGCTTTTACCCTTGCATGCAGCTTATGCATTTCGGTATGCTCCACTTTCCTCCTCCTCTCTTGGCATTTGTAACCGCCTGCGTCCGGAAACCCAACCTTCCACGGAACGGAGCATGGCGTGCCTCGTGTCCGTCCAGGGTGCTCAGGATTCCGGAGGGCCATTGTGAGCTCGTCCTTCTCTTTGTCTGGAACAAACGTCCCTTCCTGCGCTGTGGTGATATAGCCCTAAAGCTTCGTGACGGGTATTCACAGTTGCTTGCTCGTCCAAACACACTTCCCTATTACAGGTTCCAAGGTTCTACCAACCCCGAAGAACCAAGTCCTTGAACGGTCTGGCCAGTTCAATGTCTCTGGTTCGACCCCTTTATCAAGCAGGTCATTCTCAACCTTGGCCCACAACGGCCGGGCTTTCAGGTAGCCACCTGAACCCGTGCGATGGTGATTCTCCTTCTTTGCAGCATTTATCTTGTTTGTCGCTGACATCTTCTTACTCCTCTATGATGTCTTGTTGGCCACAAATTTGTCCCATTGATCTCTAAGCTTCTCATACCGGCCGATGAATTGTGGTGTCTTTTCTTTGTCGACAAACCTTGCTTTCGGCTCATTCTTCCACCTCCTGAATAGATCTGCCATCTTCTTGAGAGCACAGGACTTGATCAATGGCTCTATAACTGGATTCTCCGGATCCTCCTCTTCTGGTAGGGTGAAATTTACCTTCAGTGCTTTCCAAAGATCCTCTTTTTGTCTATCTTCGATAAAAGAACCTTGAAGCTCTTCCTTCTTAGGGTGATTCCATAGCTCGATGCTAATCGGGATCATGTCCCTAACAAGAACCCCGCACTGAGCAGAAAATGCTTCCTTGGTCCGGATGGGTTCAATCGGTTGGCCACCGCGCGCGATTGCTGTGATCGTGAACCTTTCATCCGAGCGAAACTTTTTTCTTCTGGCCTCGTCTCTTTACCGAAGTTGTGCTCTATCCGGAGGGCTAGAAAAAATAAGAAAGATGAGAGTTAATATGTGTACATACCAAAACAATGAATGCATCAATTAGCTAGTCAGCACAGGCTTAATTAATATATATACCTGGCCAGACTCTGTTCGGTCACCGGAGCCGTCATCACGGTCTCCTTCTTGCACCGGCATTCGGTCACCGGAGCCATTACAATCATGTCCTTCCTCCTCTGTTGTTTGATAATCGTAGCCTGCTTCACCCTCTCCTTCCAGACCATCGATTTTGTTGAGTTACGACATGACATCACCTCCGGCTGCGATTATGTCCCCCAACACCTATTCTGCTTCCTCGTCTCGGTCGTGCTCCATAGTTTCTGCAAATATTAAAACATGGCAATTATTATACAAACATGACAGATGGATATATTAGTGGCAAACACTACAAAAAAAAACACACAGCCGTGACATTTTGGGCCGAACGATTTTTTTTCTGTCATACATATGACACTTCTATGAAGATAATTGTGACGAAACCCGGTATCATCATAGATGTGGTGGGCTCCTTCTTCTATGACAGAAAATGGGCTTTTCATCCTGGGCGGGCCGGAGACGCAGCTGCATGACATTCTTGGGGCCGTCCATGACGGAAAAAACTATGGTAGAAGCGAGGGGGAGGAAAATTTCGGGGAGTTGCCGGTTACGGTGGGAGGTCGGGGGTGGAGTGATGCGTGTTTCTCTCGTGACGTATCTTGGCGTGTGTGCAAAGCGTTGGCTCTAATCAACCCGAAGCGAGGCGTTGGGCTCTAATCGAACCCGAAAGCGACAGAACTGCAAGCTACGCGCTATCGAACCGAGGGATCGATCGTTATCGTTAATCAACCCGATGGAGCGATTCCTTCGCTACTGCTGCTAACTAAAGCCGATCGATTGGATGAACAGTGAGCGTTGCGGGGGGGGGTTTGGATGAACAGTGAGTGGTGGCGTTGCCTCTGGATGAACAGGAACCCGTGGTGTGGAAGGCTGGATGAACAGTAGATGGTGGAGGGGTGGCCGTGGAGGGGTGGTTGAACAGGACCCCGTGGTGTGGAGGGCTGGATGAACAGTAGACGATGGAGGGGTGCCCGTGGAGGGGTGGTTGAACAGTAGCCGGTGGAGTAGCGTGCGGTGGAGGCTAGATGAACAGGAGCCCGTGGAGGATGGAGGAGGTCGATGGTAGGAAGGTGGAGGAGGTCGATGGTGGAGATGAACAGTATCCCGTGGAGTCCCGTTTTGCGGTACGCCACACCCCCTCCCCCCCTGTTTCGACCGTAGCGCTCCAAAACAAGTCCGTTTCGTCCATTTTGCGGTACGCCACACCCCTCCCGATGAACAGGACCCCCGTTTCGACCGTAGGAGGTCCGTTTCGTCCGTTTTGCGGTACGCCACACCCCTCCCGATGAAAAGGACCATTGTTTCGACCGTAGGAGGTCCGTTTCCTCCATTTTGCGGTACGCCAGGCCCCTCCCGATGAACAAGACCCCCGTTTCGATCGTAGGAGGTCCGTTTCCTCCGTTTTGCGGTATGCGCGACTAGGCGTTCGAGACCCCGCCCGTATGTACACATACGTGACCGTATTTTCTTTGTTGCACCCTGGCCGTTGTACGTACGTGTACATGCTACGTGCGCACCTCTACTACGACACGTGCGTGCCTCTACTACAACACGTGCGCGCCTCTACTACGACACGTGTGCGCCTCTACAATGACACGTGCGCGCCTCTACATCGACCAGTATGTACGTACACGTTCGCGACCAGGATGAAAATGCTACGTACGCTTCGACCAGGTGGGTCCCGACTGTCAGACACTTCCTTGCCTGCGAAGATGTAGCTGGTGGGTCCCAGCAGTCAGGGGGGCGAATCGTTTTTTTACCCGGATGCACTTCCTTGCGTGCAAAGGTGTAGCTGTTGGGTCCCAGCAGTCAGGGGGGCGAATCATTTTTTTGCCCGGACGCACTTCCTTGCGCGGCGAAGGTGTAGCTCTGGGTCCCAGCAGTCGGGGCGAATCGTTTTTGCGGACGCTCTTCCTTGCGCGGCGAATGTGTAGTTCTTTGGGTCCCAGCAGTCAGGGGGGCGAATCGTTTTTTTCGGACGCACTTCCTTGCGTGCGAAGGTGTAGCTGGTGGGTCCCAGCAGTCGGGGGGCGAATCATTTTTTTTGGACGCACTTCCTTGCGTGCGAAGATGTAGCTGGTGGGTCCCAGCAGTCAGGGGGGCGAATCGTTTTTCCCGGACGCACTTCCTTGCGTGCGAAGATGTAGCTCGTGGGTCCCAGCAGTCAGGGGGTGAATCATTTTTTTCGCGAAATACGGTGGCCCGTCCGGTGGGTCCCCGCTGTCAGGTGGAGGAATAATTACTTTGCACGTAATAAGGAGGCACTTCCTTGTGGCTGCCGTGGACCCACCTGTCAGCCTCTGCACGTAAAGTCCACGTCCGATGGAAGTCGTTCCTTGACCACGTTGACCACGCCACGCCGAGAGCACCACGGCGGTGGACGACGGTGAGGCCTAGGAAGCGGACGACGCGGAGCTAGGGAAGACGCGGCAGTGGATGCACACGCGGAGAGGAGTACGAGGGTTCACTGGTTCGGCTGCGCTGCCATCGTCGCAGAATAACAGGGGGTGTGGGTCAGTGGGTGAGTGGAGGGATGGCCTTGCCACCGGTGGGAGTAGTAGGGGGCGGTGAGGCCTCCGCGGCAGCACAGCCAGCCATGGGAGACAGGAGTAGGCGGCACGACCGGCGTTGCTTTGGGCGGCTGCAGCAAGATGACCAGAGGTTGAAGAAGCACGACGGCCGTTGGATGGACATCGTACGTTCACTGCAACTAGAATCGTTTATATGGACTAAGTTGACAAAGCCCTTGGTACGTCAATTTAGTAGGCCCACAGGTCAGCTACCGAAACGGTGCACCCCAGATGTTAGGGGGATGAATCATTTTTTGGGCGGGTGAAGCTAGAATATCCGAGATTGAAAAAGAAGCACGGCATCCGTTTGATGGACATCCAACGGCCACTGCTGCTAGAACCGTGTGTTGACTATAAGTTGACAAAGCCTTGCATACCCGTCAACTCTGTTTTTTTTAGGGACGCACAACTTAGTAAGGCCGTAAGTGTGTGGCGAGAACTTATAGCCCATTTGAGATTTGTAAGAATGTGTAGCCCATTTTGAATTCTAATGGAATTTACTACAGCCCATTTACAGTTTGTTAATAGTACAACCCATTTCAACCAACCGTTCAAAACAGAATTCAATAAAATTTCCCACATTTTGATGGATCCGAATATTTTTATCCCGAAATTTTAGTCAGATTAAATACAATTTCAATATAAATTTATATTGCGTAAAAATCCAACAAAACATTCCGCTCGCAACAATTAATGAAATTAAAATTTTCAATATTTCAAAAATAATATTTAATAAAGTAATCACTGTTTGGTGCATTTTTTTATAGTTACTACCCAGTTTTTATAATTACATCCCATTTATTATTTCATAAAGCCCATTTTCTTGTTAAGCCTAATGCATCCCTCCTAGGAAAGATTTGCAGCCAACAAGCAGGAGAATAACAACTTGACCTTGCAGGTATTCCTAAAAAAATTATAGCTGGGCTAGCCATTTTCAGCTTGAAAAAATTTAATATCTGGCTGGATATCGCTCAGGCTAGACGGGCACACCCTTACCAGCTAATAATACCGCAGCAATGTTTTCGTTGTTATTCAGAGGAGAAAAATTAATATCCGGGGTAAACATCGAAAAACTATGCAGTGCTCACACCTCAAAAACACAAATACTGTTTTAACGCCTTAAACTTGTAGCTTGTATGATTTCGCCCTTATATGTTGCAACGCCTTAAACTTATGGACACCTCATTTCTTGTGGTGGAAATGAATGATTCGATGTATTCATGAACATTTTGTATAGTTCCCGTTGAAATCAAGCTGAGCACCCCTGTTTGCACAAATACAAAAAAGTGATTAGTATAAAGCAAACTGTACTATGAATTGACAGTTTCAACATACACATCCATGGTCCATGTAGAGCACACTTTTAGAAAAATGGAACTCACCAGAAAGAATCCTAGAACAACATTGTACTCACAAGATCACAAAAAAAAAAAATGGAGATTTGTCATTCCTTCTGAGCTGAAGTTAGTTTGGTCTTGTGGGGAGTAATGTAACCATCCTTCAACTGCTCCTTCTGATGAGAAGATAGACAGTGCTTCTTCATCCTGGCATAATCGGAACTAGTCACTTCACGTACTCTATATTCTTCTTCATAGGAAGATGATCCTGTTGTGCAAAGACAAGAGGACTACTAAATGCTAGCATCCATGTTTGCTCAAAAAAAAGGAAAGGAAATATTTAAAACAGCACAGATGAAGCACTTCCCAAGGACAATACCACATTTTCATGGCAGTATCTAAACAGTAGCACAACACCAATAGAGATGATAAAGCTCAATCATATGGATGAAATTAGTGGGCGAGTACCAACCTTTGTCAGGAGGCTGATTGTGTAGAGCATACAGATGAAGCACTTCTCGGGAACCATCTGTTGCTATCTACGGGGGTGGCCATGCTTACTATATACTCCTCGATTAGTTTAATGTTTCCAACATCTTCTTATGCAGTTCCACTAAAATATATGGTATCTTCAAAGAAGATCCCTGTTTGCACAAGTAGAGATAATTACGTATGGCATCAAATCAGCGGCAAAACAATTGCTTGTTCCAGCCATAACAATAAATTAAGATGCAAAACTATATCATTACTTGTGTCATCACAGCCCAAAGGCTTCATTACAAGACCGGAGTTGATTTTTGTTTTTCTTCCGCTTGTTCTTCCCGTCATCACTTGGTTCAATAACATACAAGCTTCACCTTCAATGTAAGATTTGGCATGTCAATTAGGGAGCACAAGTATAGTACTAAACTTAATTTTCTGATGAAAGTGGCAAAATACAGGCCAGCAGTTGTGAAATATCCTTATCTTACCTCAATGGGATATTACGGTGCACATACAGATTGGAAGTCTTGTCTCCATTTGTGCAGTTCACTAAAATCAAGCAACATTATCATACAAGTAGCACAACATATGAAAGCACACTGCAGAATCATGTGAAAGAAGGCTAGTACTGACCTCTCATGATGTGGAATTCAAACAACTCACAAGAAGAAGATCTGAACCAAATTGGCCTTAACGGATAGGAAGTAAGATCTCCTCTTGTGCAGTTCCACTAAGATCAAGCAATCAAGCAACATTGTCGGTGTGACATTTTGGTTGAACTGCACAAAACACTCTTAAAAAAAGTGTTTTGTGCAGTGCAACAAATGGTCACAATGGCAACGAGGTGAAGTAGATAACCCTGTTTACACAGAGGTCCAAAGGAAACAATTAGTGGTCAATAACGGTGAATGACACAGAAGCCAACAAAAAGAAGCATCTACCTTATCTAAATGGGAAAGAAAGCAAGACAAGAGCATTTCTCAACGGCGGCATTGATTAATATTAACATAGAGATTATATTAACAATAAAATTAGTTAAACATGTAATTTGCTTTTAAGCGTGGCATTGCATCAAATTTCCAGTGGCATTATTAGAGGGTGTTTGTTTACAGGACATTTTGGTGTAGGGACTAAAAAACTCCGTGTCACCACATCTAAACCAAACAGGAGGGACTTTTCGGGACTAAAAGTGGGCATTTGGGACTAAAGAAAGAAGACCCCGAGGGAGTCTTTTTGGGACTTTTTCCAACAGTTGTCCCTGCCACGCATCGCACCTTGTTTCTATTAGTTCATTACTAGGTGTAACATGGTCTTTTATCTTGTCATTTAATAACCTCTAGTCCATGTTTAGTCCCTGGAACCAAGCAGGTAGGGACTAGGGAGTTTTTAACCAAACGGGGCCATAGATTAACAACAGGTAATGAGTTGGACGGGACAGTGGACGCACCAGCACCATGTGCATCTACCGATGTACTGTGGTCATGCACAGTCTATTGCAACAAAGAACAAACAACCAAGGAGCATATTTGTGTTGGTCCCAGTTTTGTTATCTTTAGACACCTTTCCCTATGTGAGCGCAGCAAATCTAGTCCTGCTCAAACTCTACAGCCTTGTTCCTTCCTTTCCTTTTGAACTAGTACTTTTTCCCCTTCCTTTCCTCTTTGAACCATGTCCTAGATTTATGCGATACAACTTTTCCCACTACTTTCCCCCATTCCTTTCCTCTTTGAACCACGTCCTAGATTCATGCTATACAACTTTCCCCCTTCATTTCCTCTATGAACCACGTCCTAGATTCATGCTATATACAACTTTTCCCACTACTTTCCCCCACTCCTTTCCTCTTTGAACCACGTCCTAGATTTATGGTATATATTTAACTAGAGCAATGCATGTGGAGTAAGTAAAATATACCTTAAGGTTCTTGGGGTGTGGTTTGGTGGGCAATGGGATGGTGGTGAAGAAGAAGGGTCGGAGGCCCTCCCGCACCGCCGCTGGGTGGAAAGTGAACAGCAGCACCGGTGTAAGTGCATCTAGTGCCCCTAGTGATTTTGGTGTATTGAAGACTTATAGGTTAAGTAACTGATGCGTTTGTGAGTGTACACAGGTCTATAAGTCTATGAGGAGTTTGATATTTACAGAGAAAGTCGACCCCTAAAAATGAAGTTCTTCGACTGAAGACTTTGATATTCTGAAGACTTTTTGAAGACTTTGAAAGTGAAGAAATTGGTGTGACCTTGAAGACTTGGTATTCATTCGAGGAACATGAAGCGTGAAGACTTTTGTTTTCATAGTTTCATTTTCTCTTTCTTGAGTCATAGGAAACACCGTCTTTGTTAAAGGGGTCGAGGAAATACTAAGGAAAAATTTCCATGTGATGCTCAACTCAAAATCCTACACCTACCAATCCCTTGAGTGAAGCCATTGGAAATCTCATACAATTCAGTCAAATTCTTGAAGGATGAGATGCAGTTCTTCCGTCATCGATGACTTTCTTTCGATCGAGGAGTTAGGAATTCGCCGGTCTGAATTGCCTACACGATGAGGAACATGATAGCCCCGAGGAATTTGAGAGTCAAATTTCCGACCGTTCTGTTGTCTTTGCACGCCGGCTGTCCAAAATATCTTATCCACCTAACGGTCATTTCATTGAAGGGCATTTATGTCTTATCATGTCGGGCTGCTCCCTAGGCTATAAATAGCCGCCCCTACAACCACTAGCTGGTTGGCTGCTCGAGAGAACTTGACACTTCTCATCTGAGAGCAATCTATCCTCCGAGGACTTTGAGCGAAAATCATCGAAAGTGAGGAAAATCCCAAAACCAAACCCCCACAAACCCAAAGTGATTGAGCATCATCAAGAAATTGATCTGCGTGGATCCGACGCTTGTTACCTTTGAAGATCTGTGGCTTCTTCCAGACGGTTAGGCGCCAAGGTCTAGAGCATCCAAGAGGAATTGTGGATCACCGAGTGACCAAGTCTGTGAAGGTTTGGAAGTCACCAAGACTTACCACGAGTGATTGGACGAGGCCTGCGTGGTCTTAGTTCAAGGAGAATACGATGAGGACTGGGTGTCTGAGTTGCGGCTCGAGATCGTGTGTCCGGACTGTGTGTCCTCGAGTTTAAATACTCGGCCGCTCCAACCAGACGTATAACCGAGACAAAGAGTTGAACTGGTCTCTACCAAATCATTGTCTTCACCAACCGATCGGTTCTATTTCCTCAACTCATTCATTTCCTCATTCTTGTGTTGAATGTTGTTCATATCGTGCTTGAAGACTTTGGATGAAGACTTTCACAAATTCCTCAGTTCAATTTCTTCAGTCTGTTTGTCTTCATCTTGTTATCCTGTGTGTACGCTTTCCGTACTCTGTGCTAGTCTTCATTTCACCATGATGACTATGTTTGTATCCTATTATGTTTACTTTTGAGTACTTATTCCGCTGCAAGTAGTTCTTCGCTAACGAATTTCCTCACCAGCAAATTCCTCAGTGAAGAATTCATAAAAATCGCCTATTCACCCCCCCTCTAGTCGATATAACGCACTTTCAATTGGTATCAGAGCAAGGTACTCCCTTGTTCTGTGTGATGTTGGTTTAACCACTTTGGAGTTTTAGTTATGTCGACCGCAGTATGATCAAGGTCTCGGCTGGGTGTCCTACCTTTGATGGAACGGACTACCCCTCTTATGGAAGAACAAGATGCGAATGCATCTTGAGGCAATTGATAATGATCTACGGTATGTTGTGGAAAATGGTGTCCCCTTGTCACTCCCTCACCGAACGCTACCGATGTGAAGAGATTCAAACAACTCGATTCTCAAGCGAAGAATATCATATGTGGCCATCTGAGCAAAGGACAGTATGGAAGAGTGAGTGCTTTGGAAACTGCTAAGCTTATCTGGGATAGGCTGTCCAAAGTAAATGAAGGAGTTTCAACTCAGCGTGACTCTCGAGTCGATGTTCTTTGGAATCTCTTCAACCGCTTCAAAAGACTCGACAATGAGAATGTCCAACAAACCTTTGATCACCTCACTGACATCTCAAATGAGCTTCAAGCCCTCGGTGCCACTGACATCACTGATCATGAAGTTGTGAAGAAACTGCAGAGATCGCTTGATTCCTCATTTGACACTCTGGGACCGATGATACAAGAACGTCGACTACAAGTCGCTTGATCCTGCCGATATCCTCGAAGGCTAAACACTCACGAAGTTCGACTTGTGAAAGGAGAGATCTCTATGGCTCAAACTATGGCAAACCACGTGCCACGAAGGCCAAGGTGTGTCGACTCAATATGAGGATTCGGTAGTAGCCTTGGTGATCCTCAAGAATCGAGCCAGGATCTAGCATTGCTTGTGAAGAAATTCCGAAGTTCACAAGACGTGGTCGCTTTGGAAAACCCGCAAGAGGAAATGATTCCTCATCCAAAGGACTATAAGAGAAGACTTTGCCACAAATGCAAGAAGCCTGGTCACTATATTCAAGATTGTCCTCAGTGGGAAAAGGAAATGAAGAAGAAGAAATACAAGGATTACAATTCTGATGATGTGAAGAAGAAGAAGAAATCGTCAAAATCTTCGTCATCGAAATCCTCGAAGTCTTCATCTCACAAGAAGGGCAGCTCCAAGAAGGCTCGGGCATTCATTGGCAAGGAAATGGACGTTGAAGCTGAATCTGAGGAAAATGATGAAGAGGAGGAGTCTGAAGAATCTGAGTCTGGTGTGGCGAGTCGGCGTTACTCGCTTCGTCGACAAGTCCATCTTCAACATCAAGAAACCGACTCCACCGACAAGCCCGATGAAGATAATGATGGCTACGCTCCCACCTATTGCTTCATGGCGAAAGGTGCTAAGGTACTCAAATACAACTCCTCTGACTCTAGTCAAAATGAATCTGATGAGGATCTCAAGCCCAGCTACTCTAAACTTGCTAAAATTGCTGTGAAACAACAACGGGCTCTTGAAAAGGTTCAAAACATGCTAGATAAAAGTGATGATATGTTGGGTGAAGAAATGGATCGCACTAAAGCCTTGACTAAAAATCTTCAGAGACTTCAATCTAGGTATGATAACCTTCAAGGTCATCATAACTCTCTCTTGTCTGATCATGAGAAACTCTCTTATGAATTTCTTCAAGAAAAGCAAGATCACGAGAAGCTTTCTCTTGAATCTCTTCAAAGAAAGGAAGATCTTGAAAAGCTAAGAGTGTGTTATGAAGATCTTCAGAAGGAGCGCGATTCATTACTAGCTCAACAAATCAACGCTTCTCAGGAAGAATTTGTTCCTCCATGCTTAAAGTGCATTGAACATGAATCTGCTAATTCTTCACCCGAATGTTCAAATGCTTCAACTGTTACAAATTCTTCATCTACCTCTGCTATCACTAATTCCTCATCTGAGGACATTGCTAGTATCACCGACAATGCAGATTGAAGGAATTGTACATGACAGAGCATGTACAAAAGCCTCAAAGGGCATCGACACTTTGTGATGTGCTCAAAAGCAGATCCTCAATGAAACCCTAGGAAAGAGGGTATTGCCTTTGAGAGGAAACTCAATGCTGATGGAACATATTGGAAGCCCGAGCAAGTACCCCAAAACCTCATGGGTTGTGCAAAGGGACCTCCATTGATCCATCTAACTTATCTAGCTTTACATGTGAATCTCCTCATTCTTCTGATGAGTCTTTTGACTCCAACTATAAACTGTTCAAAAATCAGAATGGTGAAGTATTTGCTAGATATGTTGGCACTAACTGCAGGAACGGTTCCCCTATGAAGAAAATCTGGGTTCCCAAAAGTTGTGTTGAAAGTCTTCAGGTGAATGTCCTCATGACACCACCTGTGAAGAACAGGAACCCCAGATCAAATTCTTCATATGGACCAAACTCTTCATATGGATCCAAGTCCTCATATGGACCAAATTCTTCACATGGATCAAATTCCTCAACTGGATCAAAGTCCTCATATGATTATCATCGTGCTAACAACTCTGTCTCGCAAGGTAGAGCTAAGGGCTATGAATATGTGCATTATTCTTCAAACCATTATGTTCATAAGTCCTCGAAGAATTACTCTGCTTATTCATATGCTTACCCTAACCCCTCTTATGTGAAGCGAAATGGTTT